>CAMTDV010000021.1:93326853-93926853 GCA_947069175.1 Scalesia atractyloides | reverse complement strand
GCTCAACAAATGGCTGCTGTAATACCCAACATTGTAATCCAAGTTCAACAAGCACTTACCGTTAATCCTGTCAATCAAGCAAACCAAAACATTTTCAACTCTTCCCCAAATACCACTAAATGCACCTACAAGCATTTCAAATCATGCGACCCTCCGAAATACAAAGGAACTGAAGGCATCACCGCTCTCCTCCATTGGTTTGAAGAAATGGAGAACACATTTCTAAATTGCGATTGCCCTGACGATCGCAAAGTGCGATATGCTACCGGTCGATTATATGGGATAGCACTTACTTGGTGGAACACAGAGAAGGCCAAACGAGGTGTGGAAGATGCTATGTCCTTAACTTGGAACGAATTGAAGGAAATCATGACCAGACGATTTTGCCCAAGGAGCGAAATCAAGAAGTTAGAAGATGAATTTTACTCATTGAAGCAAGTGGAAGGAGACCACATCACCTACAACAAAAGATTCCTCGAGTTACATCAAATGGTTCCCAACATGCTTACTCCCCTCTACCGTTTGATCGAGCACTACATTCGTGGTCTTCCGTCAAAGATTCAAGACCCTGTAATAAGTGCCAAGCCTGCAACTTTGGAAGCAGCAATGGAGCTAGCAACAGAGCTCACCGAGAACCGAATCCGAAACAAAGACTTCAAGGAGGAGAAGAAGAAGGATAAAGAATCGACTGAAACCTCCGACTCCACTCAAACCGAATCCCCTTCTCAACCCAATCCTAAGAGAAGAAGAGTCGGGCGACTTTTCGCTGCTACCCAACGAAATCAACCAGTTTTACACGCCATACCCATCCGAGCTATCCAATCACCCAAGTGGCACCCAACTCAGCTTACCCATATAAGAAACCATATCTTGGACCTCACCTCGATGCAACAACTGTTTTATCACCATCCCCATACCCTACCTTGTCGTCTATGTGCAACTTGTGGACGCTATGGTCATTTGAGCAATGTTTGTCGCACCTTTCAAAACCAAACCTTTTCCCTACTCAAAACATGGCCCAAACTTATCACCAACCCCAATACCCCATGTTCCCATATGCTCGAGCTTGTTTCAATTGTGGCGACCCTACTCACTTTAGAAACACATGCCCTCAATTGGTTAACGTTATCAACACTCAAGCCCAATCAAACCCAGTTAACCAAGTAAACCAAGAAAACCCAACCACTATGCCACCAGCAAGAGAAAGAGTCTTCAATATCAACGCGAATCCTGTCGAAGATAATGACGGCCCAAAAGAAGATACTCAACTAGTCCTCTTCGCCGAAGATCCAGATTCAACTCCTATCGTTTAGTTTTATGTTTTTCTTTATCACATAGAACCAAACATAACTTAAGGATAAAGCCAATGAACTTTGACGAGAATACGGTGGATACGCCGATGGTACTTCCTATATATAAGTATTCTTGTCAAAGGATCAGAAGCATTATCTGGCGGTTATGAGAGGCTCCATGTGTAGACTGTTAGAGTAACTATTGTATATTATATATTGTTTTCAGTATATGCATTTGCCGAGGCCGTGGCTCCCCATCCATTGAGGTTGAGTTGGATCCCCATTTTATTATGCGGTTGATCTTGGCGTGCCCGCACGATCGGCTCCGTTTGTTTGAGCCTTGATCGGTTATTTCATTTTACATTTCAATACATGCAATACGTTCGGCTCCGTTTGATTGAGCCTTGAGCGCACATTTCAATTTACATTTCCAGTTCATGCAATACGTTCGGCCGTTTGATTGAGCCTTGAGCGCACAGACAATTTCATTATCAGTATCTTGTGGTTGTGGTGTTTGTAGTAGAGTCGCATAGAACTAATCATAATTTGCGGATAAAGTCAATGAAAATTTGACAAGGATATGGTGGATACACCCATGGTACTTCCTATATATAAGTATTCTTGTCAAATGATCGGAGGCATTATCAGGCGGTTATGAGAGGTTCCATGCATAGGCTGATTGTGTGATGGTTATTTAGATTAAGTTGTTCAATTTCAGTACATTCAATACGTTCGGCTCCGTTTGATTGAGCCTTGAGCGACATACAATTTCATTTTCAGTACATTCAATACGTTCGGCTCCGTTTGATTGAGCCTGAGCGCACATACAATTTCATTATCAGTATCTTGTGGTTGTTGTGTTTGTTGTAGAGTCGCATAGAACTAATCATAACTTACAGATAAAGTCAATGAGAATTTGACAAGAATACGGTGGATACGCCGCTGGTACTTCCTATATATAAGTATTTTTGTCAAATGATCGGAGTCATTATCAGGCGGTTATGAGAGGTTCCATGCATAGGCTGTTTGTGTGGTTAAGTTATTCATTTTCAGTACATGCAATACGCTCGGCTCCGTTTGATTGAGCCTTGAGCACACAGACAATTTCAATTTCAGTACATTCAATACGTTCGGCTCCGTTTGATTGAGCCTTGAGCGCACAGACATTTCATTTTCAGTACATGCAATACGATCGGCTCCGTTCGATTGAGCCTTGATCGCATAGATATATTTCATTTCAGTAATTTATGTTTGTTGTATTGGTTGTAGAGTTATAGGACTAATCATAATTCACTGATAAAATCAATGAAAATTTGACAAGAATATGGTGGATACGCCGCTGGTACTTCCTATATATAAGTATTCTTGTCAAAGGATCAGAGGCATTATCGGACGGTTATGAGAAGTTCTATGTAGGATTTATTAGTTTCTTGGTAACTAATCATAACTTGTGGGTAAAACTAATGAAAATTTGGCAAGAATATGGTGGATACGCCGCTGGTACTTCCTATATATAAGTATTCTTGCCAAAGGATCAGAGGCATTATCAGACGGTTATGAGAAGTTCCATGTAGGATTTAGTATTGCCTTGGTTGGAATTTGTGTTACATTTATATCATCATGTTATTTAAAGAGATTGGATTGTGTTCCATTTCTACATAAACTAACCTCTCCATCATAACAAACGAGAGAGGAACTTCCACCATTCAAACATATATGCTATCAGAATGTGGATTCAAATATTTGCTGTTGTGTTTATTCATGTTCAAATATTTGCTGTTGTGTTTATTCATGTTCGAATATTAGCTGTTGTGTTTATTTATGTTCAAATATCAGCTGTTGTGTTTTTAATTATGTTCCATATAGGATGTAGTGTTAGAAGTTTTGCCTTAGGATATAACCATACTTTCTCAAACGTATCTAAATTCTTATGCATGATATCATTTTTAGCAAATCATTTCTGCTTATCAATACTTATACAGTAGGCAACAAAAAGCGATTCCTGTAATAGGGTACTTAACCCTTACAAGGAACGTTACCGCCTCGAACAAAAACTTAAACCTTATTTTTCTAAGCATACAACTGTCAAACTAAACATCATCATCCTTTTAGTTAAAATATATCATTATTTAAATTTTGGGACGAAATTTCTAAAAAGCAGGGGATACTGTAACATCCGTCAAAAACGGATTTACCAAACCCGCTCCGTTTAGCAACCGAACAGTCAGTCAAAATTTCGTTGCGAATTAAATGCCCAAAATAATTTTAAACGATACATAATCAATTATTATACAAGAATATATAATTAGTTTTTGAAAAACTGTCAAAAATCGTAAAATAAAAATAAAATACCTCTGCCGGGTTTCGAACCCGGGTCAGTACCGAACCAGCCAACAGACTTAGCACACACACACAAACCACTGCGCCACTTGCTTTGTTTGTTAATTATTGAAATCATTTAATTGATATTATGACGTTACGAATTCAAAACCGGCGCCTAATAGTTCAGTCGTCGGAAATCCCGGAAATCTCGCGAGCCTTAACGACAATTTACGTTATAACGTAAACCATTACTAAGACATCGGTTATAACCGACGTCTGAGTCCGCGACCAAACCATAACCGCCGGAATTTTTATAATTTACGAATACAGTCGGAAATCAGACCAGGTTCTTCGGCGATTTGCCCTATAAATTCACCCACAACCCACTGCAAACCTTTTCGCTCAAAACCACACCTTTTCTCGGCGTAATTCCACTCGCCGGAATTTCTCTGCTCATCGCCGGAAAACCGGTTTCCTCAATTCCGAGCCTTATTGAACCTCCTGAGCTTATACCGAAGTCACCCACAAGCTTTGCAAGTTTTCTGAAGTTTCTCTGCTGCAAGACACCTGTCGCCGGAGTTCTGCCGGAAAACAGAGGAAAACTAGTCGGTAAACCTCACGCTTATTTTCCTTTCTTTTTACTTCTATCTTATCACTAATTAACCTAAAACGCTAAAGAAACTGAATAAAAACTCGAACCAGTCAGACATTATATCTGGTTATCACTTGATGAAGAAGACGATGTTTCGGTAGTTTATAAGTATAATTAAAATCAACTTATTACTCGGGTTAGACACACAGTCCAGCGGTGGACTGTGTGCACATTAAGCATACAAACGTCTCGAGTTCGAATCCGGTCCACGCTGCCTTAATAAAAATCATTTTTTTTGTTTAACTGAACCGGAGTCGCCACTAGTATATGTTAAGTATATTGATAACCGGAATAATAACCAAGTTAGACACACAGTCCAGCGGTGGACTGTGTGTATGTTTATATCACAGGTCACGAGTTCGAGTCCGGTCTTCTACACCGACTCGGACAATTATCTATTCTTTTTAAATAAGGCAGAAAATGAAAACAAATCACTTGTATTTAAGTATAATAAAAATTGAATTATATAACATGTTAAAACACAGTCCAGCGGTGGACTGTGTGTTAGTTTAAGCCACAGGTCCCGGGTTCGAGACCTATGGAGCGCATCGCCAGAATTGATTTAAACTGTTTTTAAAATAAAATGATTTTCGGTTTAAACTAATTAATATATATATATAATTAAAATCAGATATATAACGGGTTAGACACGTAGCTCAGTTGGTAGAGCTGCGTGCACGCGTACGGGAGGTCTCGGGTTCGAGCCTCACTCAGCGCACTTGTATTCGATTCGAACCGGTCAACGGGCAGGTCAACGGTCAGAAAAAAAAAAATCAATTTTTTTTATTATTTTTATTTAATTATTTTAATTAAAAATCAATTAAAAATACTTAAAAATAACATTTTTAAGGTTAGAAAATAGCCTCAAACTCAAAAATACACCCAACAATCCTACTAAAATAGATTAATAAAAATCCGTTTACTTACCAAACCATAATGCGATTTATCTAGGTTAAATCTCACTCGTGGTTAAAACCACTTCGCGTGCATTCAACATCATCAACCGAACGCACCCACTGTGAGTGAATCTTACAACTCCCCCTTTTAAATTACACGTTTTGGGGTGTGTCATGTGTTATGAAAATAATTAACTTATTTATTTAAACTTGTGCCATACCACATCATGACTGTCACACCCGACCCGCAGCGGATAAGGTGATCGGGGCATGATTGGGTTATCATCAAAGCTCATGACATTTATTAAACGTTTCATATTCATTAATACAAATTAAATGGAAATTTACAATAATGTTACAACATGATCTAACTAACAATCTAACTTCTTTGTTCTCTTCTAAGGCATATCCTATGTTATCCTTGCTTCAACCTGTTCACTGTATCATGTGTAAAAAGGTTTTTGGATCAACATAATGTTGGCGAGTGAATCCTATGGAAAACATTTGAACAATTTATTTAAATTGATTATGAAATATGCGCACAACCAAACATGAGTAAAAATAGATGTAACTTAATCGGCAATCATAAGATGTTAAATGAAACACTCATGAACAATAATGGAACAATTAAAGGCACGCGATGCTCAACTCGTCTCTCACGAGGAACTGAGGGGCCTGATGAATGAATTGCATAAACATGATAATATGAATAACACAACTACAAACAATATAAACTCAATGATACACACATGAACAATAATGAAATTGGTATGTAGCACGCGATGTTCTACTCGTCTCCCACGAGGAACTGATGGGCTTAATGTATGAGTTTCATATGACTTGACAAATGGCAATAAGTAAATCACAACAATAAAAAAAAAAATCTAAGTTTAAGTCATGATGTGGTATGGCACAAGTTTAAATAAATAAATTAATTAATTTCATAACACATGACACACCCAAAACGTGTAATTTAAAAGGGGGAATTGTAAGATTCACTCACAGTGGGTGCGTTCGGTTGATGACGTTGAATGCACGCGAAGTGGTTTTAACCACGAGTGAGGTTTAACCTAGATAAATTGCATTATGGTTTGGTAAGTAAACGGATTTTATTAAACTATTTTAGTAGGATGGTTGGGTGCATTTTTGTGAGTTTGAGGCTATTTTCTAATCTTAAAAATGTTATTTTTAAGTATTTATAATTGATTTTTAATTAAAATACTTAAATAAAAATAATAAAAATATTTTATTTTTTTTCTGACCGTTGATGACCCTTTGACCGTTGACCTGACCGTTGACCGGTTCAATGGCAGATTATTGTGCGCTGAGTGAGGCTCGAACCCGAGACCTCCCGTACGCGTGCACGCAGCTCTACCAACTGAGCTACGTGTCTAACCCGTTATATATCCGATTTTAATTTCATATATACATTAATTAGAATTAACAGAAAATCATTTTTATTTTAAAAACAGTTTAAACGAACCGGCCTTGCACTCCACAGGTCTCGAACCCGGGACCTGTGGGTTAATCTAACACACAGTCCACCGCTGGACTGTGTGTTCAACATGTTATATCATTCGGTTTTTATTATACTTAAGTACTAATTATTTATTTCCTTTTCTGCCTTAATTAAAAAGAAGAGATAATGGTCCGAGTCGGTGTTGAAGACCGGACTCGAACTCGTGACCAGCGATATAAACAAACACACAGTCCACCGCTGGACTGTGTGTCTAACTTGGTTATTATTCCGGTTATCAATATACTTAACATACACTAGTGACGACTCCGGTTCGGTTAAACAAAAAAATTGGTTTTTATTAAAGGCAGCGTGTGTGAGACGGGAATCGAACTCGAGACCTTTGCTTGATTAACGTTTTATGTGCACACAGTCCACCGCTGGACTGTGTGTCTAACCCGATTAATATCATGATTTTAATTAAACTTATAAGATACGAAAGTGCATCGTCTTCTTCACTGAAAAAAAACCAGAGATGAAGTCTGACTGGTTCGAGATTTTTATCAGTTTTATTAGCGTTTTGCAGTTGATTAAGGTAATATAAAAGTGAAACGGAAAAGAAACTGGGCGGAGAAAGTATACCGACAGGACTCTCTGTTTTCCGGCAGAACTCCGGCGACAGAATTCAACTCCGGCGTCAGGTGTCTTGCAGCAGCAAGTCTCCGGAAATCTTGGAAAGAGTAAGGGTGACTTCGGTATAAACTTAGGAGGTTCAGAAAAACTCGGCAGTGGGGAAACCGGTTTTCCGGCGACGAACAGGTTTATTCCGGCGAGTGGAATTTCGCGAGAAAAGGTGTGATTTTTGAGCGAAGTGTTTGTCGTCGGTTGTGGGTCAATTTATAGGAGGAAACGAGATGTATTTGGTCTGATTTTGGACTGCATTCGTTTATTTAAAATTTCCGGCGGTTTTGAAAAGTGTCGCGGACTTCAAACATCGGTTATAACCGATATCTGTTTAATGGTTTACGTTTATAACGTAAATTGGTGTTAAAACTCGCGAGAATTCCGGGATTCCGACGACTGAACCGTTTGGGCGCCGGTTTTGAATTTGTAACGACACTTTATGAATTAAATGATTCTATTAATTAACAAACGGAACATGTGGCGCAGTGGTTTGTGTGTGCGGTGATAAGTCGTTGAACTGACTCGGTACAGACCCGGGTTCGAAACCCGGCAGATGCAAATCATTTTTATTTTGCGATTTTTGACAGTTTTTCAAAAACTAAATATATATTCCGTATAATAATTGATTACGGATCGTTTAAAAATATTTTGGGCATTTAATTCGCAACGAAAATTTTGACTGACTGTTCGGTTGATAAACGGAGCGGGTTTGGTAAATCCGTTTTTGACGGATGTTACAATGACCTAAACTTAGATTGTTTATATTGTTGTGACTACTTATTTCCTTTTGTCAAATTATATGAAACTCAATCATTAGGCCCCTCAGTTCCTCGTGAGAGATGAGTTGAGCATCGCGTGCCTCTAAATGTTCCATTTTTGTTCATGTGTGTATCACTGAGTTATATTATTTGTAGTTGTGTCATTCATATTATCACGTTTATGCAATTCATTCATTAGGCCCCTCAGTTCCTCGTGAGAGACGAGTTGAGCATCGCGTGCCTCTAATTGTTCCATTATTGTTCATGTGTGTTTCATTTAATATCTTATGATTGTTGTTTAAGTTTACATCTATTTTTACTCATGTTTGGTTGTGCACATATTTCATAATCAATTTAAATAAATTTGTTCAAATGTTTTCCATAGGATTCACTCGCCAACATTATGTTGATCCAAAAACCCTTTTACACATGATACAGGTGAACAGGTTGAAGCAAGGAAAACATAGGATATGCCTTAGAAGAGAACAAAGAAGTTTAGATTGTTAGTTAGATCATGTTGTAACATTTATTGTAAATTTCCATTTAATTTGTATTAATGAATATGAAACGCTTAATAAATGTCATGAGCTTTGATGATAACCCAATCATGCCTCGATCACCTTTTCCGCTGCGGGTCGGGGTGTGACAGTATTGACCTGTTATGAACAGGTCAAACTAATGAAAATGATTTGTTATGAACGGTCATGCATTGACCCGTTAAAAATGGGTCAAACGAACTAAAGTTTTAAAAGAATCTAGAAAGGGCTAGTATGTAAACAAGATGGTTTGATAAACTCCATACTTGAAGGAATTTGAATGAAATGTGTTAATCCTTAATTTTATAGATGAGAGTGGTAGAACTCTTGAAGTGATAAAGCTAATAGAGTTGATGAAAGGATGCTCACGAATGGAAGCTTATTACATGGATGGACGAGAACAAGCCGGTTATGGCACGAACTCATGAAGGAGCGGGCCGATCCAGGTCGCGGATCATTGGTTTATGCAATGAAATCAAGGTTAGTAAAATGTTTGGTTCATGATTGATAAGTAAGAATTTGTAGATTGAGTAGTACTTATGAACGAAATGAATGGTAGGATAAATATGGTATGGTATGGAACGGTTGACTTTTAACGGTCAACATAAGAAGAAATATATGTCATATAAGGTAAATCTCAAAATGCCTTGAGTGAAAATTTCGGGTATTTCGTTTTAAAAGCCCGTATGATGAACTTGCACGACATATTTACTTATATAGAATAAATTAATGCGTGAAGAGATTGAAGACCAAAGTGAAATGAATGAAATGATTTGATGTTAAACCTAAGGGCATGCATAGTACAAGTAATGGTAGAAAACGTAGAATGATGCTTAATTCTCGTGTCAAGTACGAATAAGTAATTACAAAAAGAGTAGTTTTATTGTTGTAGTAATATTATAACCGAATGTCTATGGTATGTGTGTGATCAACTCCTTAATCTCATGTGGCTATGAAGGTAATTAGAAGAAATGTTAATAATGGAGTGTTGCGGTTAGCTCAAGATTAACGAAAATGAAACAATAACTACTTCGAGGTAGTGACAACCCCAAATGAATGTTGATAATATGTGTATATACACGGTTTAAATTACCATGTGTCAATGAAAGTACTCGGAAAGAATGCTAAAACAAAATGCCGAAGTAAAGTCACGATAGGTACTCACATGGCTTACGCTAAAATGAATATCATGTATGACACATGAGCAAAATGGAAATTAACTGATCCACTATGATTGGTAAATGTATGAAAGCCCCATTCTTAATTAAGAAGGCAAGAACAAGACACATACAAATGGTTATGCAAGAATACTACCCTTTTAACGAGTCACAAGTGTTTTCGTGTTGTACTAAGCATCATGAATGAATAAGATAAACAAGTAAGAGTAAAAATGAGTCTAGTAGGAATGAAAAAGGTTTCGGGGACGAAACCTCCTTTAAGGAGGGTAGACTTGTAACGCCCAAAAAACCCGAATGTTTGACTCACTAATATGATTTCATGGATTATGGAATAAACTGTTATAAATAGGTTATTTAACTTGGTTATAAATACAAGTAAGATAATAGTAATAAAGTTTTGTGACTAAATAAATAACACTCAAAACCACAAGGACCAAAAAGGGACAAAGTGGAAAGTATTTTAATAAAGAATGGAGATGAGGGAAAGCCCAATTTAGGCAGATGCATATGTCGACACACACATAGTGTGTGTGTGTGTGTGTGTTGTGTGAATCAAATGAGGAAGAAGAAGAGGATGGTTTGAGATCTTGCATGGATAATCGTCAATTTCAAGGTGTTCATCACCTTCTAAACATCAAAGTAAGTATCCAACTCATTTCTTGAACCTTCTTAGTTGAAAGTTTGGTGGGTTTTGATGAATCCACCCCAATTGGGTAAATTGGAGTTGTTAGTGGTTTGATTTATGTATGAATGCACTAATTAGTGTCAATTATGAGTTAGGAGCTGTTTGGCAACTTCTGAATGGTTAAGTGCTGAACCATTAAGAGGTCTGAACCACTAAGTGCTGAACCAGTAAGAGGTCTGAACCATTAAGAGCCAGTATAATGTTTAACCGTTAAGAGGCAAATTTTGACCAATTCAGATTAGAGGTCTTAACCATTCAGACTTAGTATAATGCTTAACCATTCAGAGGCAAATGTCTTAACCATTCAGACATTTGCTCACGAAACAAACAGTCTGAACCATTAAGTGCTGAACCAGTAAGAGGTCTGAACCATTCAGAGCCTCATTAAGAGGTAAACAAACAGCCCCTTAGAGTCATCTCAATCAAGAGTTTTAATGAAAGAACCCATGTTCAAGAAATTGGGGTTTTGATAGTTTATGATTTAATATGAATGAGTTGGATGAAGTAGAGATTTTGTTATGTTGATGCCTATGTGTGAATGATATTAGTTGATTATTAGGAAGATTTGATGAATAATGATGAACTTGGAAGATCATGCATAAATTAGTTGTACATTGTGCATTAAATGGTGTACGCCCGTGTTCGATGAAATGCCTAGTATAAGCTAGTATGAGGAATTATATGCTAAATAATGCATGAACATGTGTAGAGTTTGATAATGACATGATTGATGATATTTAAACATGAGAAGATGTAACTGACGATACATGTGCATATATATAATTAGTTGATCATGTGCTTATGTATGTCCTACATCATGATTATGAAATGCAAATGGTATGTTAGTATGGTCAGCTATGTTTAGATAGGTACACGTTCATATGTTGAAAGTATGTAAGTAAGACGGTTGACATTCTGAAAGTCAACAATGTGTGAATAGCACGACTAGGCTTTTGGATGCATTTGTAAGGGTAAAGAGAAATTAGTAATGTGACTATACATGATGGTGAATAAAATTAACATGGATATAGAATAAGTAGATTGCTAATGCGAGTCTTATGCATGTTAGTAGTCATTTAACGAAAGTCAAGCAACCGTTTAGGTTGGGGTTGAATGCTAGTGTTAACGAACATGTGAAATAACAATGTTTTGGATATGATGGCATGAATTGATAGGAGTTTTCACTAGCATGGACCAAAACATGGAAGACTAGTGGAACAAGAGGAAGCGAGGAAACTAGCATGAACATGGCGGGCACAAGGTAAGGATTTCCGACTCACTTCTTAATAAGTATAGAGAGTTTTGATTACCTATGAATGTGGGGAAATCATGTAAGATTATGTAATAACTGGGAGTACTAAGGTAAGTATTCTTGTAGTGGGACAAAAGTAGTTAACGATGTCGGAAGCAAATTGGTAAAACCAAACGGGTCATATTAATGCGCATGAATCGTGTAACGGTAATGTAATTCGTAAAGGTTAAGAACCCGGGGTAAGGATTTTTAGTCAATTATGTAAGGAAACGTTTTATAGATAATTAGAAACAATTTCCAAGTGAAAAGCTGAGAATTTATCAAGCTATGGAGGTTTTCGTAATAAAATGAAGAAAGAATTGGGCTCTACCATAGGTTACGGTAGCCACCATAAGCTACGGTAGGTGCTGATGGCCTATTTTTCCACCGTAAGACAGTAAGTTTTCACCGTGGCATTTTCTATGCCACCATAAGCTACGTACCGTAGCTTACCGGTGGAGGCCAGATACATGTGTGTGATTTTAGTACTTTATTTCTTCCGAAATTTCGTATTCTTCTAAGCCTTATGTTAAGGCCCGAAAAACTTCTGGGAAGTGATATAACCTACAAGAAGATTGTAAGAAGCTTAATTATATTGTACGAGTAATATCCGTGATTTACGGGATCACAAGAGGTATAAATCCATAGGTAAGAATGAATGGTATGAGCATGAATGTAGAATTGTATATATGAGGCCTACACATATATATTTATGGATGTTTGTGTTTAGGATGCTGCAGTCATGTTCATGTGGGAATGTGAGAGGTATATAAGAGTTTGGGTATGTATGTATGTATGTATGTATGTATGTATGTATGTATGTATGTATGTATGTATAGTATGTATGTATGTATGTATGTATGTATGTACGTATGTGTGTGTATAAATATATGTATGTATGTATGTATGAAGCGGGATTGAACGTATAAGAAAGAATAGGGCGTGTATATATGTATACATAGCTTCAATATGTTTGAAGGTTTACATTATTAATCATGTGTCTTGAGAATGAAATGAAAGTGCAGGTACACTAATGACCTTACGAAGATTTGATGTTGGGATGCAAGATTTTACTTAGAAAGTTAATTCGAAAGAATTAGCATGAATAGAAAGAATCTGACGTGGTCATCTAACTACTCATGTTTTGATTATAGATGACATTACCAAGTACTAATGATATGTATGTATGTGGTGGTTGCAGGTTGTACGGAATTATGAATCATCATCATGAAGGACAAGTGATTGAAGAACGAGTTAAGGAGACATGGATTGTATGGAATGAGTGGTCATGTACCTTGTATTGGTATGTTATATTTGATTTACAAAAAGAAAGATGAATGATGTAATTCTTCTAGAGAAATTGTTTAAAATGGTTTTCAAGTATAATCGAACATAATTAAAGAAAGAAATTTTATGGTACGTATTTCCGCTGCGTATTTATGATCGAAACACGTAGGGTGTTACAACGAGTTGGCTCGAGCTCGATAAACGAAGCTCGGGCTTGAGCTTATTTAAGCCTGACTTAGTTCGAGCGTCTTGCACTCGAGTAGCTCGCGAGGTATGTTGAGATAATAGGGTGTTGGTGGAGACCAAATTCGCCAACTTGAGTGTGAGTTTGTTGGGTGAGTTTGAGAGACGATTTTTTTATTAACAACTAGATAAGACATGAGGGAATGGAGATCCTGATGGCTTTGTGGAGAACATAAATGAGATGTACAAGAATCTAGTGAGCATGCTGACTATCGATATTGTGTTCGAGTTGACGTATATAATATACTTAGTTAACCGAGTTGTGTTTGAATTGACTTTGTTTAATTAGCAAAATAGGTTGGGTTCAGGTTACACAACTAATAAACCCGTTTACGACCCGCTATCCAGTCACACCCCAACCGATGACGGAAACATTGGGTGAGACAAAATAGATTGCAAGAGACTTCATAACGACTAAATGTGACAAGTATTTAAAAGTAAATTTTCATTTCATTGCTAACGGTTCAAGTACATGATTTGGAAACAAAGTACAACAAATACGGTATGAGTAACTAATAAACACGAATTAACGCTTGGTGTGTTTCTAGTCCTTCCTACTAAATTATTTTCAACGCGTCATGATCACAATCCTACGATACATATTAAAGTAACATGTTAACACATAAAATATTGGCGAAAATACAAGTTTTTAGTGTACTAGCATATGTAGAAAAGAGTTTATCGAGATCCACATGACAATAACGTATACATAAGCTAGCATGCAACACTTGCTTGTCACCCCAAAGATTCCCGCTAGCGTAATCTTGTCGTAGCAACAACAAGACCGTTTTTTGACTTAACATGACATCAAGAATATGGGCGGTGCGTTAATCATATATGCTATACATGTTAAGGGCGGCTTGTACGAAGTTAATGACAAAGTATTGTGCACGTAAAGTTTCTAGCATGCATGTATTTCTAAGTATAAACGTATAAAGCATGTAAGTTAGATACGATTGTATGAATAATGTGTTTGCATATAAGTGTTCGTGTGAGTTTCTATATGATTTATATATTGCACCCAATAGTGTAAAAATGAAGAAAAATGGTCATGTATACTCACTGTTTTGCAAAGCTCTCTGATTAAACCGAGAGTTGTTGAGTCGTTGAGATGGGTATACTCAAGGTGTATGAGTATTCGGTTTTGGTAAAGGATTCAGATTTGGATCTTACGTATAACAAAGTATATGTAGGTGAAAATATATCTTGTCTTAAACGCTCATTTTGACACTAAGTTTTTATGTCATTTCATGGGTCCAACTTGCCCATTAGAATCATAAACGGGGAATTTAGAACGAATATAGTATAACCTATGTTCATAACACTTAACCATAAACCGGTTAGTATCAAGAATTTGGTTAAATATAATATATGTATATATATATATATATAGTTATATAATATAGTCCATCATTAATGTAATAGAAGTCAAGCATGGAGGTACGTATACCTCATTGTATGAATCACCAAAGCACAAAGTCATCAACTTAGTTGATGACTCGGTTGGTCATGAATGAAAAATAAAATACAACTATCTACCTAGTTCATCAAGTAGCCAAATAAGATCAACCCGGGTGTTTCATACCCATCATAGAAAATGTTGAAGATCCGGCGAGGTTGTGTTACTTTAGGTCTAGGAAACTACTTGGAATAATATGATAAAATATCAAGTGAGGTGGTGGAACAAGTTTGGAAAGCCAAGGCTTCCATGATTCACACCTTTACCAAAACACAAGTCTCACCATATTGAAAATGGTGAACTTGGATGGTTTCAACACTTGTAGGTCATCTGAAACCTTGACAAAACAGAAAGTTTAATGGGTGTTTGCACCTCTAAACTCATAAGAATTAACCTTAATCATGCTCCATAACCATGGGTTTAGTTAGATGCAAGATGGGTGTAAGTTTGAATAAGTTTAAACAAGTTCATGAAAGTTTTCATAATATAACAACAGAAA
Organism: Scalesia atractyloides; assembly: GCA_947069175.1. NCBI lineage: Eukaryota > Viridiplantae > Streptophyta > Magnoliopsida > Asterales > Asteraceae > Scalesia > Scalesia atractyloides. The sequence goes on along the minus strand of CAMTDV010000021.1, from coordinate 93,911,615 downwards.
GTTTGGACCTCAAAATGGTGATGTTCCATCTTAGTTTACCATGGTAAACTTATGGAAACACTCTTAGAGGTGTTCCAAGCTTTAAAGTGAGAGAAGAGATGAAGAAAGTGAGATAGAAGCTCACTTTTAGTTCTTAGATAATTCTGCCAAGAACTTGCAAATACAACTGATTGAGAGTGTTTTGAGAGTGTAGGGGAGTTGGAAAAGTGAAAATGAGGTGATCGAGACTTGGTTATATAATGGTGAAATAGGGTTTAGTGTTGATAAGGTTTAAAGGTGATTGGGGAAGATGGAGGTGGAAGAAAATTGGCCAATCTGCAGCAAGGAAATAACACGTTGCAGATCCCGGGCCTCCATTATTAATAACGAGTGAGGTTTCCTCACTTAATTTATTTATTATTCTCTAAAATTATTTTTATTAATAATGTATTAATATCTTGGAGATCGCATAACAACATTAATATTAAATACTAGGGCCGTAGTTATCCGCGCGTTGCGAAGGGATGCAGTTAGAATTTAGAACGTATAGCACACCATGAAAACAGATAAATAAATTTGAATAATTAATTAAAATAATATATTAATGAGTTATGCTATTTGCGTCGTAACGGGCTCTGAACCTCAAAATAATAACAACAGGTAAACGATATAGTAAATAATAAAGGTAAAAATTAGGTAAATGAAAAAGAAAATGATAGAAACTTGGCCGATTTCAGCGCACTCGTTATAGCAAAGAAAAAAGAGTTAAAAATTATGTTCAAAGGAGTACCCGGGCGTGCTCAATAAAAAATTTTAAAACTAAAAATAACATTTGTCACACTCATTATAGCAAAGGAAAATAAAAATTAAAAAATGTGTCTAAAATGGTATTAACGTGTTTGTTAATAAAATTATTTAGGGGTAGAAAATAATTTGACTAAAATAAAAAAACAAATACAATAGTTAAACTATATGGGTTTTAAATGAAAAAAGATTACACTAAATGATGAAATAGAATAAATGACAAAAAAAAACTTGTAGAAATGCATTGGATGTAGTACACTACTATTCATCTTTTTTTCTTTTATATTAGATAAATAAATGTTTCTTCATCTCTCTATAAATTAGCACACCACCGATCTTCACTTCCTTTCTTCAAAATTAACACAAGAGTTTTAACCGTTTTCTTTTCTTTTTGTAATAAATTAATTTAAGTGTTAGAATATAATTCATTAGGGACTAAAATAAAAGAAAACAAATACAATAGTTAAACTAGATTGGTTGTAAATGAAAAAAGATTACATTAAATGATGAAATAGAATAAATTACAAAAAAAAAACTTGTAGAAATGCATTGGATGTAGTAAACTACTATTCATCTTTTTTTTCTTTTATATTATATATAATCCTTTTTCTTCATCTTCCTTCTATAAATTAGCCCACACCACCGATCTTTCACCTTCCTTTCTTCAAATCTAACACAAGAGTTTTACCAGTTTTCTTTTTTTTTTTTCGTTTTTGTCAACTCACATATTCTTCGAATTTGAAGATTTTGAATATAAGAGCTTCCGTAATGGGGTGATGTGGCACCATAATCATCTAAAACGCCCCATAGCGCCAGGGCACACCGACCGTGATGTTATGGGTTGTCGTAATTGGTGGGCGTGATGGGCATAACGGCGCTACACAGGAAGATTCTTTATCACACACATATATTCATACATATGTAACCCTAACTACACACTCAAATTATATAACCCCATTTACATAACTCTAACTACACATGGCCTAAACATTTTTACGATTCATTTCCTCCAAATCGAAGGAAACAATTTTTGTTTATTCATAAACCACTTAATCATTTTATGTCACTTCCTGGGAGCTTGAGCATTAAAAACTATCCCGTCTTAAATAGAGCTTATAACAAAGTGCGTTGTAAGTTAAACGAACCAGCTCAGGCCTGATTTACAAATCTGCTAGGTGGACAGCATAGAAAGAAAAGGAAAGCTGGCGTAGAGGTAAACCTCTTCTTTACCATAAATAGGCCATGGGTTCAATCCTTATATAGCTTGTTTATTAGTTGGTTTTTTAATCTAATTCAAATCTTGCCCTGACTAGATTTGAACGAGGACCAACCCAAAAATTTTAACATTTTATTATGAAAATTTTGAAACCGAAGAAATGGACCCCATTGGAAAAAAAAATCCCGAGTCCGCACTACCCGTTCCGATTGAGTTTACAAACCGAACCTAGGTGTTAGAGATAATTGACTATAGTTTGTGATGTTTCATTTCTGATGTGAGCTTAGAAGTGGTTAAGGCATGTATGACATGCCAACTTTATTTTATAATTTCATAATAATTGTTATAAGTTAAAGTTGTCTTATGCGTGATTGTGGGTCTGCATATATTAAGTCTTCTACATAATTTTGAGAGTATAGTCCAGAGTGAAAGGAGCAATAATTGCATATGTAATTTAGGCAAAAGTCATGGGTCTTTTGACTAGTGGGTCATTTGGCTCTCCTATTTATTTGGAGTCTTTATATATGGGATATGAAATTACTAAGATTCATCCCCTCATCTAATCTCTTCCATCTCTCCTTGTTTCTTTTCTTTATCCTAATTTGCACCATGTCAGTTTCTTAAGTGGTTCTGTTTAAATCCTTCCAGTTCATTGCATAATCTTTTGAATGTTGAAAATTATACGCTAGTAACCACCTGGTATGTTTTATTGTATTTTTGGAAAATTTATTTAAGTGTTAAATGCAGCTCATCTTTGTTTAATTTTTGTATGTTATGTAACGAGACAAAATAATTTACGGCACCTATCGACATTTGTTGTTACCAAATTAAGGGATGATTCTTATAACGGCATAACGTTATAGAAAATATAAAAATATAATGTAGTCTTACTTTTAATATATAATTTTAGGTTTATCTTATGAGTGTGGACAATATAATCAGTGATGAGTCTATGATTTTCATTAGTAGGGTTGGAAAAGGCGATGTTTTGTTTTTTTTTTAGGATACACTTATATATGGTTTGGTTTATTAGGTCAAATGGTTTGGTTTGTTTGAGGAATTATTGGATTCGTTTGTCGGATTAAATGGTTTGGTTTTTTGAAATATAAAGTTATATATGGTTTGGTTTGTTTGAGGTTAAGTTATATATGGTATCCATGCATGGTTTTTATTGAGTTATTATTTGATTGTGCTATTTGTTATATTATATAACAGGTGTGTGCAAGAGGTTGTGAAGGATTGGTACTGGTCACAAATCCTCCAAAGTTTCCGAGAGGGTTAACACGGCAGAAACCTCATCTGTGTGTGCGATCATCAATCGCAGGTGAAAGATGTTATATGCTGTGTTGAAGAGGTGTTTAATAATCCGTTTAGTAAGCGTTATTTTGCTAGTCTTCTCAGGAATGCTACAGAGAATATAAAAAGGTTAAAACAAAGTTTTTTTTTACTTTTCTTTGACTTTCTATTTTATCATTAGTTTTCATTGACTTTTCTTCCTTTTCTAGAAAGGAACTCCAATAATCACTGTGAAGGATGGAAGACTCTTCTTGTTGCCCACCAAACAGGTCTCTAAGAAAAGGCTCTTGCAACTTGTTAAAGCTAACAGGACTGCCTTTTTGAACTACGTACAGGTGAGTCATGATTTAAATATGTTTATCTTACTATTCATTTGTATATTGTATTGCAATTCAATTTTTTGTAATCCACAAAAAGGAGAAGTCAGTTACCAGGAATGACTCAGTGAGGAGCATCCTGAGCTGCTTCATGTATATCAAAAGCTTGTTCATGAAATTTTTGAAAGTTACCAGGAGCAGTTTCAGGAATGGCTGATGAGGAGCATCCTGAGCTTCGTGTGTATCAGAAGCATGTTGTGATTTAGATAACGAAACGAGTGTTATACCATAAGAACATGGTGGATACGCCGCTGGTACTTCCTATATATAAGTGTTCTTATTGTATTACCCTTGTAGCGTTATCTGAATCACTTTAGGATTTTGTGTACGATTGTTTCAAAAATTAAATATCCAAATCTTTGTAGAATCCTATCATATTTTTATATGTTTGATTCTTAGAAGGATAACCAAAGTATTATTATAAATCATTGATTTGATTTCTAATAATACTCACACGAGTTATGACCGATTCCAATATTGTTGTTATTAATCCTTGATTGGATTTCTAATAACATACTCACAAGTTTTATGACCGAATTCAATATGGTTACAAAGAACAAAGTACATATTTTCAATGGCATAAAAATTACTTAGTATTAATCACATTGCATATACAAACTCTTTTGTCACAAGTTTCACAAGCAAAATAATGAATTGCAATACTAAACCTTTTCGCCATTCTTTGGCTTCAAAGAGTCCATTTTCAGTAGACGACTTTCGTAGTTGTCAAAGTATTGCAACACTAAACATTTTGCCATTTACTTGGCTAACAAAACTATGTACTCGCCAACATTCTTTGTTGAGTCTTTTTCACATATGTTTAGGTTTCGTTATTCAAAGCATGCTACACATAGGAATGCATCCGGGCTTTAGACTTCTTTAATCAAAAGACAACTTCATGTATTCTTTGTATTGTAAAACAATGTTAAATGAAACAATTTACAAATCGCGTATAACAACACCGGCGGAAACACTTGGGGTGTTACACATGTTCATGAAATGACTGAAAAGTACGAAGAGCAGTTCCGTGAAATGGCTTAAAGTAATGCAGATGCTGATTTTGAGTTTGATGGAGTTGATGTGGTCCGTGAGAATGTTGTTCTTAAAAAGAAATATCTAGTGGAACCTTTTAAAAGGTTCAATTTGTTGCATGCTCATATGATATGCCATAAGAAAACGAAAGGGTAAATGCATATACAAACGTTCAAAAGTAGTCAAAGTGTATTTATATTGTGAATGTGCTAACAGCTTCCTTTTTTTTTTTGACAGATTCTGACTGTTCTGGGATTGCAATTGATGTGAACCTGAAGATGTTGTTCTTGCTTCTTTTTAATAACAAAGACGATGTGTGATGTACCGCATAGTCATGAGCATACTTTAAAACAATTCTATGGGTTAAGAGAAAAGTGTGTCTAAAGATCTTGAATTGTAATAAGTCATAGTATATTGAGTCATCATATTGGTATAAAGAGTTTTATTTCTCTTAATGGGGTGCTCCTATTGAAGTGTGATGAGCTTTAATATGTCATATATTAGTTCTTAATATGTTAGAATGAGTTGTGTGAGTCATGTTAGTTTAAAAAGTATTATAGTTTCTAATATCCACACTCGGTCATGACTCTCATGATGGCTAATATTGAAGAATGGCGAGTCTTTTTAGGTCTTAATGTGTTAGATTAAGTGAGTTGTGTATATAATTAATTAGTTTTATAGTGCTTCTTTGGAGTTGTGAGCTTTAGTGAAGCACCGAAGCTTATGTGTAATATTGGGTGATACTTGGTTTTAGTGTGTTGGATGTGATGAATTTGTTCAATACTTGTTGTACGCAAGGGTTTTGAAGGGGTATGGTCCCAAAACCCTGCACCAGCGCAGAGGACCATACCATCATCATACTCCAGGATCATCTTGAACGAGTCTTGCGCGCCTCGCACAAATGATTTAAACAGATCTGGGAGGAACAATTCCTGGTAACCATGCGCCGGAGTCTTGAGAAGGTTAACATTCATTTAACATCCTTGCGCGGGCCCGTGCAAGGGTACAGTTAAGCTTCAAGATAACAATTAAAAGCTCTCAAGTATCAAACATACCCGCGCACGGGGAATTTAGGATTGGACAGAAGGAATCTTTTTTGTTATAACCAACTGGACACGTGGCAACTAATCAAGGCTCTACCGCTAGTAGATCTTCTAGAAGTATTAAATGACCATCGCGCAAGACTCCATTCGGTTACAACCGAATGTGACGTGGCAGCATTCTCGGCGCTCATCTAAGGTCACGATGATAGCATTGTCACACCCCGACCCGCAGCGGAATAAAAGTCGAGGCATGATTGGGTTATCACCAAAGCTCATGATATTTACTAAGAGGTTTCATATTTATTAAATACAAACTAAAATTTTAAATATCCAACAAAATTTCATACAAACACATATAATAATCTAAATGCTTGTTCCAACGAAATAACTTGATTATTCTTCTAGGCCATCTTAAGTGTTTCTTTCCTCAACTTGATCACCTGTATCATGCGTAAAACAGAGGAAAATTTGGGTCAACAAAAGTTGGCGAGTGAACCTTGATAAAACATTTAAATAATTGATTTTTTATGTTTATTTAAATAAGATTCTGCATAAATCACATGTGAGCAAATGTATATATGTAACCAATCACAAACCACATCGAATGAATGTATGACATGAATGATGATGTATCTGAGATCAAGGCTCAATCAAACGAAACCGATCTAATGAGGCACCTGATGCTCAACCCGTATCCCACGAGGAACTGATGGGCCTAATGAAATGAGTGCATTGAAATGATAAAATGTATCCACATATAAACCACACTACAAGCAATACACATTTGATCACGAAATGATATAGGCACAAGTGTTAAATAAAATAAAGAAATGATACGACACATGATACACCCCAAAACGTGATTAAAACGGGGAATTTGTAGAGATTCACTCACCGTGGGTGCGTATTCTTGAGTGGAAATGAGAGCGCACGAGTTGCGGATTTAATCGACGAGGAAATACTAACCTAAAATAATAACGCGATAACTTGATAAATAAACAGACTAGTATTTCGATTAAAAACCTTTGTTTAGATTTTTAAGTTAATTTTTGTGGGTTTTATTGATATAATAAACCTTTAGCAATTATATATATAAACATTTTATTTGCTCTTAAATAGTCATAAAATGAAATATTAGAATAAAAATAAAAACAAAATATAAAAAAAATAATTTGGTCAGACTGGCAAGGCTGTCAGTCGGCCGGTTTATTCAGTTTATAAGCATGCGCGAGTGAGGCTCGAACTCGTGACCTCTCGGTTGCGTGCACGCAGCTCTTCCAACTGAGCTACGTGTCTAACCTGTAAGAATCTGGATTTTAATTAATCTTATACACATATTAAGTGCATTCAATTTTGATCAGATTTAAAAAGCGATTTAAATAGTCCGATCACTGTGAGTCAAAGGACTCGAACCGGTGACCTTTGAGATGTTATGCACCCAGCCCGAACAACTGGGCTGGGTGTCTAACCCGACAAATCTCGTGATTAAAATATACTTGTACACTAACTGTGTTGTTGCAGAAAGGATCAAATTTAAAAGGTTTGAAAGTGATCGGGCCGGTGGGTGTGCACGGATTCGAACGTGTGACATGCGGGTATGTTTGCACACAGTCCACCACTGGACTGTGTGTCTAACCTGATTGAATCTTATAATTTAAATATATAAAACACGAGTTTCGTTTCGTCTTCTTCAATTTGAATTTCACCCAGAATCATACCCGCTCCTGATTTGATGTGCTTCAAAAAGCCATCTGTTCAATAAATCAATTTCATAGAACTCGAAAATAAAAGATTGAAGGTCTACCGATTAAGCTGAGTCGACTGCGACTTGGTTCCGGTACGAGCTGTATTCCGGCGAGAAGAGGACTTCCGGCGAACAGAGGATTCCGGTGACAGAGGGGGAAGGGTTATAGAGTGGAGGAACGAATTGTAAGACTGAGCGATTTTGGATGAGGGGGCTGCATTCGGTATTTATAGAGTGGTGCTTGGGTTCGATTTTAGGAAACCGAATTCTACGATTTCCAATCTGCTGCGGAGGTGACAGCTAATAGATTGGAGTTTGCCAAAAATAGCGTCGAGCCAGTTGTCGGAGGGTTTATGCCGAAAAGGAAAGCGCGTGCTGTATAGTTCTGGGTAGTTGCAGGTTTTTCCCGCCTGGTCTGAGGGTGTATGCATATATTCTGTTTTGCGAGGTTAAACACAAGAAGTGTGTGTAGTCCAGTGGTGTTTGCAGTGTGTGTGTGACCGAGGGAACCCGGGTTCGATTCCCGGTTCACCCTCTTTTTATTTATTTTAATTCTTTTAAAATAAATCATTTACTAATTATATATATTTAATATTTAGTTGCTTATTTATTTTATTAAATTTACTCTAAACCTTTGTTACTATTATTATTATATACATATATATATATATATATAATTTCTAATGTTTAAAACAAAAAAATGTAAAATCAAAAGATTATTTGACATAAATAAATACACTGATCGGTAATTTGGGGCGGGTTTTCGAAACCCGATTCACATAAATGTTACAAGCATAATCCACATGCAGATCTAGAAATAATCACTTTCCACGTGGCATCTTCCCAGCCGTCGATCAACTCTTGATCCATGCTGATGGATGGGGAAGTAACCGCAAACGGCGTAAAAGATTCTGTTAAATCTCTGTTACATTTGTGGCGCCCAAAGAACCGGCTATAAATAGAAGACTTGAGGTACAAGTTATTCATTCACTTTCACTTACCCTCATCTTTTACTTATTTTTTCGATCACTGTACTTATTCTCACGCCAAAGGGTGGTCACGGAGAGAGCCCTCATTCTCCCGGTGGCGAGACTGACGGCGTTTTATTTTGCAGTGATTCCCGGCAAACCAATTTCAATCGGCGAGCAAACAGTCCACAAATCTGGATTGATTCCGATCAATCTCGGTTTGGTGTTTCTTCAGGTTTATAGATTATTTTATGTTTCTAATTCTATGTATAAAATGGAGGAATATTTTATAAGAACATCCAAGAGAGATAAATTTTGATGAACTTATTTATAAACAACATTGTTTTCAATGATGGCTAACATGTCAACAAGTTCTATTTTTTTTCCTGTTACATTATGTTGCTTTTGGTTTAGTAGATTGCTAATCAATCTCTAAACTTGTCATAATTTGAAATTGATTTTTGGTACTGCATTTTAATTGTACGGTTATATGGCGAATTTGATGGTGTAGCTGCACCTGGATGACGGCACAAGCGAAAGAATTTGATTTGGAAATCCACATGATTACACTTTTTACTCTTTCTTAACTCATGGTACTCCTTTGTATCATTCTTTTTTCCTTTTATCTGTTAAGTTGTGTCTTACATTATACATTATTATTTCAATTATTTTCATTGATCATGTGATTGCATATCCCTTAAGTCTCTGATTTGTATGTATTTGTTGAATGTAGATTTTTCAAAGAATCTCCATGTCTAGATGATATGCAAAGGAATTTATCTCTTACACTGAATGAGGGTTGTTTACTGCAAAATGATGAGGGGTGTGGTGGGGTTCAGGTCTTCTTCAGGTTTGGGTGTGTGAGTTTTGGTGTTCTATGATGAGTGTAAGGAGGGTGGTCCAGTGTGAGGGCGGTTAAAGTTTTTATAGAAATATTGTGTAGAGATTAACTTATAGTAATGATCTTATATTTTGAATAAAATATAATTCGAGATTTTTATGGATTAGAGATTAACTTATGAGTCTTGACTAGTGTTGAACCGTTTTAACCCATTTGACTTTTTTTCGTCTAAGCTAGTTGTTCACTTTGCCTGTTTGACCGTTAGTAATAACAAATAACCCAAATCAACCAACCCGTTAATTGGGTTGGAGTATTCACGTATTGTTTTATTAAAAAAAGTTACCATGATTTGAATGTTGTTTTTGGTGATATGGGAATTATTTAGGTTGCCAAATGACTTAGAAAAGGCCGAATTTTCTAAGGTGACGATTCAACATGATTTGTTCTATGGCTATTGATTTTGCCCATCATAAGGTGAACAAATTCAAGCGCAAATCTCTTATTTAACCTCAATTCTTCTGTATTATATCCTTGAAAATCAAAGACAAATTATTAGAGCATGTATAAGTAAATAACATAGTATGACAAAACTTGTAATGTTAAACTCCACAATTAGTAGCAAGTAAAAGAGGAAGTAAGTAGGAGATTTACAAAAGTTAAAGGTAACCGTATAGTATGTCAAAAGTAGTTGGAGCACTTTAATCTTAACAAAGCATCTTGATGATAATGCTAGATTCAAATAAGAGAATCCCCCCCCCCCCCCCCCCCATTAAACCAAACACTAATTCAAATTAGTGGACTCTATTCAAATTCCAATTACTTTAAGAAACATTATGTGAACCAAACAATCATCCAATTTGTAAAACTATATCGACAAGTGATCTACGATCATACTACATTACAAGAGTTAAAACTTGTAAGCTAATTTGTATATTAATCCTACCAATGATCATACCACATTATGCATGGTCCTATGTGAACTTATAAGGTTTTGGCTCCTGTACAACCAGGATCACAATTTTAATAATGTTGACATGAACACATACAACTTTCAAGAGATTCAAGTCAATGGATCCAATCCAAAATGGTTGAAAACATATGTTTCTTAGCAAATCCATGTTACGTTCCAATATATGCATTTCATTTCGTTATTGTTTTATGAACTTCAACAAATAGATTAATTTATCTTTGGAGTAGAGAACCGAAAACTATTGCACTCCAAACTTGTTATAGAGTAGATAGTTACTTGATATCCAAATTTGAACATAAGGTCATAGGCCCAATTAAGTAAGTTTCAATAAAGGATCAAAAACATAATTGAGGGACCATATATGTTGTTTCCCATTTTCACTTCATTTTTAACTGGTAAACTTCACAACAGACAGTTAATTTACACCCGCAAGACGCAGGCCCGCCACCACTCATCACCAGGGCTATGTTGTCTTAACCAGGCTCACGTCTGGTCGAAAGGGGCGTTACGCTGTCCCCGAGAAAATTTTCAGCCCCTGCCACATGACAGGAGTTGCACCTTCCACAAGAGCCGAATTGTAACACCAATCTTCATATTATTATAATATAAGTTTAAAAAAAAATATAATTAATTATACTATAATATATATATATATATATGAATATATAAAAGAAAAAAAAAAATATGAATTAATTAATACTAATAATATATAAAAATAACGAACTGAAAGACCATGGGACATGGGGACTTCACTTCATGGGACTTCATGATAAGTTTTTGATAGGTACTCATGATGTCAGAAGGGACTCAAGGACACCACACGTCTGATTGAAAACCGAAAATTATCCAACTCTAAAGATGATTAGAACCGAAAACTATCGAACTCTAAAGATGATTAGATTAGAGTGGACGCTTGACAACCCAATTCGAACATAAAGCATGATTTAGAGTATACACTTGACAACCCAATTTGCACATATGGTCGTAAGCCTATCTATTTATATTTCAAATATCGAACTGACAAACATTGGAGACTTTCATATGAATTAGGGAGGAAGGGGAACCATTCGGGTATCCCTTTTAGGTACTTTACCCGAACGGTAAAATGGCCGCCACCCATTCGGATAGGGTGTGCGACTTGTTTTCACGGGTATGATACCTGCTTAGGGGTAGGGTGTGCGGCTTGTGGTGAGTGTGTGTGAATGGTGGATAAAGCAAAAGGGTGGAGCCCTTGGTTATATGGTAGGTGAAAGGAGTGTTGCGAGAGATGTAGGCGTATTAGGGTAATTATAATACATGATTTGTCGGTTTAAGCGTAGGAGCATGGATGTAGAAATCGCTAGTCGCTCAATGAGGTGGGGACTAGCGATTAATCTAGGATTAAAATTTAATTAATCGATATTAATCGGCGATTAATAAGAATTAATCTGAATTTGTATTTATTAATATGGATTCTGTTTTGGTGTCTAATTGTAACATGGTTAAGTGGATATGATTGAGCTAAAGTTTTAGGGTTTATTTGATCATGATCAACAACTGTCTAGTTGATTTATGTGAAAAGATGCTCACTTTAGGAAAGCATTTGACACTGATTTAAAAAGACGCACGAGGCGCTTATAAGGGGCGGAAGTGTGCACCTAATGTAGTTTTGGGTTAAAATCAGTCGAAACAACTAGGGATGGCAATTAACCCCGAACTCGATGGGTAAACCGAAACCCGACTCATTTGGGACGGGTTTGGGTCGGATAATCGGGTTTGGGACGGGTATGGGACTAGTTTTTATTTTTTTTCGCGGGTTTGGGATGGGTTTGGGATTTGGTGATATACCCGTTTATCCGACCCGATTACCCGATAAAGTGTACCCGTTTACCCGATTGTATACCCACCATAATTTCTTTTATATTTTTAAATATGTATATATATGATACACCATTCTTTTATACACATAGGTATTTTGTTTCGTATACATTGTTATTATTTCATATATTTTTATAGTGATAATATTAAATGTAACTGATTAGTAGTTACTCGATAGATACCCGATGGGTTTTGGGTCAGGTATAACAAATGAGCATTTTTTTTTAAATGAAGGGTTTACCCGAAACCCGCGGGTATACTCGATACCGGATGGGTATTTACCCGCTAGAAACCCGATGGATTTTGGGACGGGTTTGGGACAAGTTTATCTAACCGGGTTTGAGTTTGGGATTACCTACACCCGTCCCAAACCCGACCCATTGCCATCCCTAGAAACAACCTATATGTCTGTATGAGATAGAGAATTTATATATGTATAATTTTGTTTACACGTAACTTTTTACTATTTACACCAAGTGAAGTGACATTAATAAATTCAAATTTGTGTTTTCTTTTATAACTTCTAATGTATAATGTTTTATTAAAAAACGAATACGGTTTTGTGATGTGCTTATTTTTTAAATACGTTTTGATATAAATTTATAAAAAAAACGGAATATAAAATTTTATAACGACTTATAAAATGTAATATTTGATATGACTCCGTTTTTTATAAAATTTATATCAAAACGTAGATAAAAATAAGCAAATCGCAAAACCATAATCATTTTTTTACATGACATTATATATCAAAAGTTATAAAAGAAAAACACAAATTTGAATTTACTTGTCAGTGTAAATAGAAAAAAGTTGAGTGTAACTAGTAGAACCCTCATCCCCCCACTTGTGGCCTAGTGGGAGGAGACTTTGATTTTTCAATGGAGACTCAAATTCAATTCTCACTTGTGTCATATTGAGGTGGATATAACCTGAGCTTATTGCTTAGTGGTTTGGGCAATGATGGTAAAAAACCCACGGTAGGGAGGGGGGTTTCGATCCTTAGCCGCACCTCGATTTTTCATTCGGTTGTTACTTCTGCGAGACAACTCATGTGGAGGCGGTACGGTTTCTGGGGGAACGCCGTAACCAAGTCTTATCAACCCAGCGCGGACACGGTTAAGACAACGTAGTCTAGGCAGATCTTGGCTAAGGCCGCCATTTAAACAGTGTGACGTTGAATCACTCAAAAAGAAATCATTGTTAAAGAAAATAGTAGAAACCCCCAAATATACAATAAATGTATAAGACCATCCACAATAAAACAACAAGTCACATACCACATAAGAAAAAGAAAGTCACTTTAAAAAAAAAGAATAGTAGAACCCCCAATTATATAGTAAATGTCTAAGACAATCCACAAAAACATGACAAGTCATATGCCTAAAAAAAAAATCAGTCTCTAAAAACACTCAAACTACTTAATAAATAAACTATGCCACATTATATTATATATTATAAACTATTAAATTAGTAACATTCTTGTGCATAGTGTGTTGTACCTTTTGCTTTGGGGTCTTTCAAAAAAACTTTTATTTTTCAATTTAACTCAAAAGCTTTTTAAATTTTGCTATTTTAACACTAATAAATTTCTTTTTCACTTTTTATTCAAAACTTTTCATTATTTTCAATTTAACTCTCACAATATTGTTTACCTTCAACTTTTTTCCCCTATACTTTTCATCTTTCGCAAATTTTCGTTTTACGTTTTGTTCTAAATTTTGCAAGTTAACATCGCGCAACGTGCATGTGTGGCTCAATGTTTTTTATGTTTATTTTTTTCGTTTGATAAGTTTGTCGCAACGCGCGGATCCTGGATCAACTCAGTGTTGGTAGTCACTGACGGTAGTGTGGCATTAATGCTATTTGACATAGTTTTACGCTCCCGCCGCAACGCGGGGTGCTTTATTCTAGTTATCATCACTTTATATTATTTATAACTACTCATATCTCTTTATATATACATTTTATGATTAAAAAGTAAAATGGGCTCTACCTTAATCCATTTTTATCTTATAAAAACAAATCTCAAAAATGAGCTCCACAATAAGAAAAAATAACTTACGTGAAAAAACGAAAAAATAGAAGTTAAAAACACCTTATTGGTCATTCTCTAAATATGTTAAAAGGTTTTACTTTAGTCAAAATTAAAATATTTATCATACTTACCGAGCTTAAAACTTTACGATTCAGACTTGTGGTTGGTTAAATCAAACCATTTTATAAAATTATTATGGAAGTCACAATAGTGTCAAATGTGGTTGGATTTTTTACCATTACTGCTTACCAAATTATTAAAATTTTGTTTAATTTGAAAGTAAAATGACAGAAAATCAGAATCATAGTCAGTTTATCAAACACTAGAAACTAATTATTGCAACTTTCAATCACAATAATCAAGTTGAAACACCCCTTCACAATAATCTTCATTATCTAATTTTTCAACAAATAATAATCGTAGTGAAACAATGCACATCCAAACACCCCCTAATCATCTTATTGTTATTGTCACAATAACCATTAGGAATGAGATTGGTACAATTACCGTATCGAAAAAAAGTTAAACTATAAACCGAATACCATAACAATTTTGCTGGTACAATACCGTTATCACAAAAATTCCCGAAAACTTAAAAAGACCGACACTAAATTTGTTAAAAACAAATACCGGTGCTGAAATTGTTTGTGTTTCGTCAGTACAGTACCGACATTCAACAATAAAATCTCATCCCTAGTAATCACGATCAAGAAACGTAAAACGTTGCATCCCGTCATCCTCCTCATATAACCCTAAATCTTCTATGCCCTCCACCAAATTCATGATTAGTATCATGAACATTTAATGTTTTTTAGAACCCGAATGAACTCTAATCGTATGTAAGGGTTACTGACGAAATATTTAACACCAAGTGGTCGTGCCGGAGTGGTTATCGGGCATGACTAGAAATCATGTGGGCTCTGCCCGCGCAGGTTCGAATCCTGCCGACCACGAAATGTTTTTTTGAACACTAGGGAAAAATAAATATTCATGCGCAACACTAGGGAAAAATATTCATGCGGCAATGTAAATTTTTATTCATAGTTTATCATCCAATTTACCACATCTAATAAAAAAAAGACTCAACTTTTATTTATTTTTTGCTTGCGGTTTTAAGCGTTTGATATGTACATGGATCATTTTTTTGTTGCTTACCGCATGCCGATTCAGCAGAGATGCGGCTGCCGCTTCTATTCAGTCCCTCTTCGTAACATATTTGCTTGTAAAAGTGTATTCGGTCAGTTCGAGTTGGACTTACTTCTTCAGTTAATGTTTGACCATTAGTTATGGGCGGATATATATGTTAACAAGGGGCAACGCCCGCTACCGCTTGGCGTTCCGGCGGTAGTGTAAATTTTGGAAAAATTTGACGTTTTTTCGATTTCGCTACCGCTTTTTTATAAAATGTTACTGCTATGAACGAATCTTAGATCCCCACTGCCATTAGTTAAAGATTTTCTAACATCAACTGTAACATAAAATAATAAGCATTTAAACAAAAACATAATATACATAATGATTCATTTCTGTTATGTTAATTAATGAATGGTTCAGTTTAGTTGCTTTACTTCTAAATAGTCTATCAGTTCGGTTCGATTAATTCAGTTTTATAGAGATGTGAAACTAAATTGCGGTACAAGAATTTAAAACAAAGCAGTAAGTTTTTTTTTTTTCATTTTCTTCGATTATTTTGGTTTATAGTCAGTATTAGAGACTTTACATACTCCGTTAGTCACCGTATGTTTCTTTTATAAAACGTTATCGCTATAAACGAATCCTAGATCCGTCACTGCCATTAGTTAAAGATTTTCTAACATCAACTGTAACATAAAATAATAAGCATTTAAACAAAAACATAATATACATAATGATTCATTTCTGTTATGTTAATTAATGAATGGTTCAGTTTAGTTGCTTTACTTCGAAATAGTCTATCAGTTCGGTTCGATTAATTCAGTTTTATAGAGATGTGAAACTAAATTGCGGTTACAAGAATTTAAAACAAAGCAGTAAGTTTTTTTTTTTTTTTCATTTTCTTCGATTATTTTGGTTTTATAGTCAGTATTAGAGACTTTACATACTCCGTTAGTCACCGTATGTATTCTTTTATTATAATTTTACATATTCTTCCATTATAATTTTAAAGACACAAAAGTATGGTGAATGTCATAAAAACATAACATAGTTTGGTTAGATTCAAAATCTAGTAAGATGTCAATTATGACATACCAAAAACATGATAGAAACGTGTCTAGCCATGAATTAAGTTTCATGTCATTCTAAAGACAAGTTAAATAACTAGACCTAAGTTGAGATCACGAGTTATAAGTCTTACGAACCGACTAAAGGCAGAACTGACTAGCGAGTCAAGAACACGTTAGAACAACTGATCTCAATTATCATTGTTGACTTAGCGAAGTCAACAGTTAATTTTGGATCCAACAACTAGTGGGTTGATAAGAGATCAAGTTGTTGAATGGGACTAAAGCCATGTAAAAAGGGACATGAGGGAAACCTAACTTAATTGACTGGAGATCTCAAGATCTAGGTTCAATAGGACCACTTAATCATGAACCGAATGGTAGTCACTGTGGGGGCAAAGCTAATATATATGTTTATATATGAGCTAGTATATATATTTATATCTCCCCCTAGACTATAAAAAGGGTGTTTTAAATACATACTAGTCCATTCCTATAATACTCAGTAACAATGTTGTGAGGTTAAGCATAAAATGTGGTTAAATGATTCGTGTAAATCATAATAAACCATAATCCTTTTAATGATTTAAAGGGAAATCACCTATGTTGGAGAGAAGTGTGGTCGCTTCGGATGAAATTATGGCACAATTTCTAGAGCTCCCGCAGAACCAGGAAAGCGCTCCATGACCATTATTGGAGACATATCATGAGGAGATGGCCCGGCTAGGGAAAATATTGTGTGAATGTATATTGTCGTTTACACAAATGAAGGGTTGTTCAAGGACATTACGTCTACAAAACCCTAGTAGGCTAATTTATGCTTCACAAAAAAGGTTCAGAGGCTACACCTACCTATCCTACAATACTCGACTGTCGAGTTTTCATCGGGGAATTTTGTGTGTTTTAATCGATCTCCATTCATGTGGGGGATTGTTAGAAATTTTAGTGAAAATGAGTTTTTCACTAAATATTTTGGACACCAATAATAATATTTATATATGTGTTGTATAAATAATTATTTGTGGATTTGTGTTCTACGTTGTGAAAGCTTCATAACGAACCATACTATGTCCATAATGGAGCAAAGATGAATGAGATATCGAAGCTTGAAGTTGTATGTTTGGAACAAATAAAAATGAGAAAAATGGATTAAGTTTTGCCAACGTGTCCCACATAGGTGGGATGACAAAATTTAAAGTGGTTTATAAGGAGGAGCACTCCTTGTATATTGTTACCTTATAGGCAAATACTAGTGGGGACCCTAAAGGGCGTGGAGCACTCTAATTCGTGCACACCTTTGTATTTTTTCCCATGAGCGCGTGGACATATACATGGTGGGTTCGCTTATGGCGCACCCTTGGGTGGCGTAGGCGGATGCGATGGCGTGGCGCATGTCGATGTGTTGCGAGCTCCTTAGGCGCATGAAACACGCCATTGGCTAGAGCGGAGAGTGAAAGTGGCGCACGAGTATGGATGGCGCATGACCAGGTGGCATCCTGGTATGCGTAGTGCCATCCGTGTGAGCGTGACTCCATATAGCATGGCATGAGATCCTTGAAGAATGGCGCGCGGACTGGCGGATCAGTTCAGGCGCATACGCTGGTTTGCAGAAGAGATGGTTGGACCTAATCAAAATAGTTGTTACAACTCGTTTAATTCGTGTCATGATGAATATGCTCGTTTTTTTACTAACCACTTAAATCCACTTTATTAGAGATTAAAGCTCAATTAAATATCTTATTTAGTACAAGATTAATTATGATATTTATTACTAATTAAATGTCTTGTTTGTATATATATGAACATGGTAGGTCATATTGTGAGAGACTAGAAGAGAAAATCTCATATATGTTCCATAGAAATTTAGAGAAGAGTATTCTCTAAATTGTCTTTTGTACACAACTTTATATTTTCCTACGTGAAGAATACTATGGTACCCGGTGTAATCTTGGGCGCGAGAGTCATCTCCAGCAGTACAACTACTGCTTCAGTTGTTGTATCCTGGAAACAGACCGTCTGAGAGAAGGCGCGAAATATGTTTTAATGGCCCTGTGTCTAACATGATCCTCAACCAAAACCAGCAACGAATTTTGCTTGTCTTGCATCGGAGTTTCGAACAAGAAGGTGCGGTTGAAGTTTTCCAAAGATGTCGACTTGAATCAAGATTGGTACAATTAAATTGTATTTTTTGCTTATTATTTAGTTTATGTAACCGGTATTGTACTAGTATAATTTCCACGAATAACAAGAGTCTCGTTATTATTTATTATATATTTTGTAATAGATTTATTAAAAAGTGAACCTAATTCTACAAAACCAACATGACTTGTTGCAGGATTCTTAGAACTCACAGTTCTTGTACCTAATAGGGATTGATATGAACTCATGGACTACTCAAAGGATCAAAGCATTTTAATCAAGGTCGAAAATCAGATGACAATATCTTCAGTCTATCGCAAGTGTTCGTGATGCAGACATGCAGTCATGATTTGAGAAATTAAGCAAATATTTCTTAAACCTAGAATAAAGTCAAGATTATTTATTTATAATGATATTATAGACTTATAGTTACCTTAATCGAAAAAAATCAAATCAATCAATTCCTTATATTTAGGATATGCTATGTAAGTTCATATTCTATATAACTTGTATCAATGTTTGTTCAATTTTCATCTTTGATTGTAAATCCAATTATACTAAAATGATCCTAATAAACCATCAACACTTGTCAATTCATATTGTCTTAAACAAGTGAAATCACGAAATCAATGTTTTAAAAACCGGTAAATACCGGCTATTTATACCGGTATTACCGCTTCCAAATGTAAATCCGGTACGAAACACCCTGGTAAATAAGTGAAACGGCATAAAGTTTATATCGGCGGTAATATACCGGTTCGAAACATAATACTAGTACCGACTCGGGGTTATTTTAGTTTGTGTTGTTACTTATTTTTATTATATATGTTACTTATCTTACGTAATTCTTATATATTATAATTATTCATAACTAAAACTTCTTATTAAATATTGTATGAAACGAAAATAGTTATCCTTTAGTTGACGTGGATGGTGATAATAGTAAACTTCATCTTAAGTGATCGTGAATTTAATATATTCAGCATTCAAATGGCATAAATATATCGTACACTTTCATTTAAAAGAGTTTGTTGGAAAACTGAATGATTTTCTATTTTCTTTTGGATTATTTTTTATTATAATTTAATTTTTGGATTATCTTTAAAATGTAATCATGCATTTTTGGATTAACTTTTGAGTTGATGTTATAATTTATGAAATTATAGAGTTAAGTAGTTAACCCGATTGAACCGCTCGATACAAACTGGTTTAACCAACCATTTTTCAGCTTAATCCGGTTTGATATAAAAACCGATTTTTAAAACATTGCACGAAATACAACTAAAAAGAAAATATGTGAATTGTTGTCGGATGTTATCAATGCAACCTCGCAAATCATGAATTAGTTTTGTTACAATCATAACTAGCGAGATTTTTCCGCGCGTTACGACGGTAACTTGGTTGGTTTGTGACAGTATTAGTATGGTATCAACACTTGGTTAAAGTAATGATACGTGCAAAAGAATGTGTTTTACATTGAAAACTATAAAAACGAATACCGGTTCCATTAATAACAATACTGGTACCGATGTCGATAAAAACCATAAAACGAAGACCGGTTCCGGTTCTGATAATAACAATACGCGTACTGATGTCAGCATAGGTTTGATTCGTCACTGTACTATTTTGAATAAAACTTTTTTTTCAGCAAAGTTCATACATGAACACCGTGAAAAAAAATATCAAACACAGTCGCATGTTCATCTTAAAAAGGATATTGAACGCGAGTTATTCGAGGAAAATCAAACTAAATAAAAAACTAAATTGGTAGAAAACGTATATTTTTAAAGCATAACGGGTGAAACTGGAACATAATTTTTTTAATATAATAACATAAAAAACTTATATTACTATTCATCATAGTTCTAAATTTATATATTCCGCACGCGGTGTGGTGTGTGTTTGGTCGGTACGGTTCGATTCGTAACGGTATCATTATGGTACCAACATTCGGTTTAAAGTCAATAATATGCACAAATAAATGTGTTTTACACAGAAACCCATTAAAACAAAAAAAACCGGTAACGGTTCCAATAATAACAATACCGCTACTGGCATTAATAAAAAATCATAAAAACGAATATCGATATCGGTTTTAATAATCGCAAACAATACAGGTGTTGGTATTGGTTTGGTTCGTCACTGTACCATCTTGAATAAAACTCTTTTTTCAACAAAGTGTATACATAAATATCGATAAAAAAATATTAAAACAATCATGTACTCAGGTTATGAAAAAAGATAATAAATACGAGTTATGGAAAGAAAATCAAATGAAATAAAAACTAAATGGGTTAACAACATATATTATTTAAAGCATAAGAGTTAAAATCGCAAGTTAAAAACTTGGAATATAATATTTGTTTTACTATTCATGGTGAGTTTGAATTTGAATTAATATGTATATAGTTTTTTCCTCCGCGCATCGCGACGGAAGTTGGGTCATTTCCCAGTGTTACACTATAGAAGCTTCGTCGTTACTAGTTTGGTAAACGATTGGGTTCATCATGGCACTACAACGATAACATCATTGGCTAAAAGTTACAATACAAAAAAATAAGTTTGTTATCAAACTTACAATACAAAAATATTTGATTCTAAACATTACTTGGTTTTCAAATAAAAAAGAAAGTCTGTATTAAGAAAATCAGTTTTATAGATACTAAATTACTAATACATAATGATATTAAAAAGTAATTTTCTAAACTTACTACCAAATTCATCAACAAAACCATTACTGTTCATGGTAAGTTTGGTTTATATATATATATATATATATAATCAAGTATTTATTTATCGCTTATACATTTTTGTTTAAAGAAAAAAAGACGTACAAAAGAGGACCGCCGGACTCGCTGTATTAAAATGTTCTCAGTTTGCACTAAATTTGTTTCAATTTATAACCTAGAACATGCGAGAGCCTTGTGCATCATGATTGCCTTAGGCCAGTGGGTATAGGGCGGCATATGCCCGCAAGGCCCGGCGCCGGACCCCCACACCGCCCCCTTAGGATCATCCTCTTTAGCCCCATCATCACACCCGCTTATGTGTATCCTACGTGCGGCTCATCCCATGGGAATGACCCTCACCGTACCACTAGCCTTAGCAAACCCAAAACAAAAAATCACTTTCCATATGTACATATCAAGAAGATAAATGGAAACCGCTATGCAAGCAAACTATTTGAACATGCAGCTTTTACATCTATGTACAAAATTTCACATAATATTATATTGGCATTTACAAGTACAGCTTAATATAAAGTCATGTCGTCAGCAACTTCCCAATGAAAAATTACCAAAATAACCATTTTGAACAATTTGAGTTGTACCTATTTTATTGTACTAAACCAGTCATTAAAAAATATAATCATGTACAAAATGATTACACAAAAGTATAACTCAATCAAATAACGTACACAAAAGTATAACTCAAATCAAATAATGTCCTGTAAATGGCACGATTTCAGCCTTGAAAGTCTACATTTGCGCGGTTTTGATCTTAAAAAGCGAGATTGACCAACCAACCAGGTAACGACATGTCATCGGTTAACCCCAACCAAGGAATGGTTGATTTTGTGCTACAATGGGTAAAAAGCATGGCACATCCATCGTGTCAAACCAATGAGATACCTAAACCCTAATAATGTTTTTTTTTCTTCGCATACGACCATTTGACACTTCATACCATCACAGCCTCACAGGTTCTCAATAAGACGGTCAGAAAGACCATTTATCAAAGACTTGGTCAATAGTCATTTTCATGATTTTCTCCGTATAAAAGGCAACAAATCCAGGCAAGGAGGATTTTAATACTAACTTGGAGATACTAATATCCTAACTACTAACCCGGTTAGCGACATCTAACCGTACGCCGTTCAAAAAAAAAGGAAACAACAAAGGTCATGGCATCCAAAAAGTCTCATTTCCCATTATAATACCTTATGCATTATGCATTTCAAAAACCCATATATTATACTATATTTATATAGTTTGTAAAAAGTTCATACATGATTTAACATTCTATTGGCGCCGACAAAACTTGCTTCTTGAATCGGGACCTTAACTACATATCATTCCCCATCTTGATTAACCCCTGTGCATTATGCATTTCAAGAAGCGATTACGCAGAAGCTAGTTTACTTCAAAAACCTTCATTTAGTGGAAGAAGCTGCAAAATGGTTGCCAACAACATATCTGCACAACACAAGATATAAAGGAAGGTTAGCATCCAGCTTTAAAAGAAATAGCGAAAGTTAAAATATTATGTATGCAACTACAAAAATGATTTAAACAAAAAATAGAATTATATAATTTCTGAAAAAGAAGTTGCTTTCTGGTACAGATGTTGGCTACTAATATGAATCTGCCCGAGTAGGATGCAATCATGACACAAAGAGTTAATGACCGTAAAATATTGGATATCGGTCAAGGACCGATATTTGAGATATATGTTATCTCGGTGAGATATCGGGAATTTTAATATCATGCAGAATTTATATATATAGATATAGCAATTTAACACTAACAATTCAGGATACTCCTCTATCGTTAACAAATTAACCTTTTGCAACTTGCAAAACACTAACAATTGTTGCAAGTAGGAACTAATTGAGACTTAAAACACTAACTATTAACAGTTAAGACTTAAAACATAATAGCAGCAATTAAAAGAGATACGAATGGTAGAACTAAGAAGAAAGGTACTGACATTGGGAAAATCGATGACTTATTGGTCAAATATCGGTCAACATCGCCAATAATATCGGTACTGATTTTGACCGATATTTGACACCGATATTTTTCATGGGGACCGATAACCGATACATCACATATCCAGTATAGGATATGCATTGGCACCTAATAGACGTTTGGCTTCTAATATGAATCTGTCTGAGTAGGATGCAATCATCAAAACTTATTAAATTCACTAAACTCGACACGCATTGGGCACCTAATATCAGATGTCATTTATCAATCTTCCCAGTAGCATTAATGGTTTATTGCATCTTTTTACGGATCATAAGAAGATGGAAAAGAAGATATTACCTTAGTATGTTGTGCATTAAAAGTTCTGCATCGAGATGTACACAAAAGCGAATAAACAACTTGAAGTCTATTAGTTACAAATAGCGAGTTTTTCTGTCCATTCATCAGCTGCCCCATAATCGAGACTAAGCTCCCTCATTGGCGGAATATTTTCCATAGCAAACAGCATAAGGTGCGGAAATGCAGTATGCGAGTGATCATACATAACCAACTGCACAAAAACATTCGGGCACGGACTATGGCTCATGTAACAAGCAACGTTTCGCATTTTCGAAACGTCTATAGCAAATTCCAATGGCGGTATGGATGGATACGACGGGCGTACGTAGTCCAAATAAACTTGAGAAAAATCCCCCCATTCTGCCCATCGTTCACCGAACCGATTCGGGTACACTAAACTATCCTCCCCGTTCATGGTGAACACTTGCACTTGATCTCTTGTAAGAACAACTCCAGTATATTCACAAATAAACGAACCTGCTTGTATCAAGTCTAGTGATCTAACGCCCCAACCCGTTTCCATCGATCTGAACACTTCGAATCTGTACTTCACACCCTTTTGGCTGACCCGATTCAAACAGTTCGAAGGGCAAGAACAAAACGGCCCACATTCGAAGATTATCGGTTTTCCTCTAAGAACACGCCCGTTTAGATCGTAAGCACATTCACCACCATTCTTTTTAACACAAACACAATCGAGCGTACACCCGTCTACACAATTACACCCAAAGGTACTCCTCGCGTTGTGATACACAAAAGGCGGGAAAATAGTTGTTACCTGATAGTCAAAATCCATCGGCTCGTGATTATCATCAATGTCGTTGAACAAAAACACCGGCATCTTTTCCTTGTTTCTTGACATGTCTAAACTAATGTATCCCACCGGCCGAGCCGCCAACGGGTTAGCCCGAATACTCTCGGCAAACTTAAGAATCGAACTACCCATTTCAGGTTGACCTTCCATTCTAACAAGTTTAAACTTAAACACACCGAAACCCGACTTCCCTATTTCAAACCAATACTCCTCAATCTTATATATCCCATCGTAAACATAAACCTTCTCACCAATACCTCCTTTGTACTTAAACCCGCGAACGACACGTACCTCAACCCCGTGATGCATACTCCTTTCCATACCGAGATTCCCACCTTCCAATTTCTGATGAACAACTTGTCTCGAATTCTTATCTTGCCCACCATGACCCGTATACACGATAACATCACCGCTATCTTCGTCATCTTCATACCCACCCGAAACAATCACACTAGTAGCAATCGGCTCCCCGTTAGAGCTCAGCTTCGAGCTTAAGTAATCAATCCCCGCCTGAATCTGACCGTGAATTCCCAACACACATAACTCCATCCTAAAACAAAACACATCACCGACATGTATACCAGGAATCGGACCAACAAACCGTTTATCTTGATTTAACCAAAGACCTCTATCCCTCATTAACCCGCAACCTTCATATCACCCCGAGCTCGTGAATTCTCCCACTAATCCCATTCATAACACTCCTACGACGAATATCGTCCTCCAACATACAATGTATCCACAGCGAATCATACAATATCCTTGTCCTCCTAACTAGTTCTCGAAAATATCTCTCGTCCTCTATCTCAAGATTCGTAACCCTAACTAACTCAGCTGACCGCGGCGGAGGCTTTCGCCTATACGCGCTTTCGCTTTTGACGTGTGCCAGCTGGTTATCTTCCGCAACCGGAACAATCGTCAGCGCATCCGGATCCATAACATCTACATCCACATCCGCATCCACATCAACAATAACATGTTCATCTACCTCAATATTATTCGAATTTTTCGCATTAATCGCATTCAAATTCATTTCAGATCCATAGTTTTTATCATCATCTAACTTGTTTACTGCAATCGCACCGTTCGATTGAGCTACTGGCACACTAGGACTAAAACTAGGGTTAGGGTTTTGGAAAAAACCTGATTCGAGCGGTTCGAGTGTTCGAGTTTCGCTCCATTGTGAGAGGATGATCAGTGGTGGTACAACGTTCCGGTGATGCTCCGGTGGCGGTGATCAGAGTAACAAACCGGATCTATCCTGTAATTATTGTTGATAAAATGAAGTTACTCAAAATATAGAGGTAGTAGTAGATGGTTAAATAATAATAATAATAATAATCAAAACTGCTAGTGACTGATTTGTTGTGAGGATATATTGTGAGTGCACATGAGGAGGTTTGAAAAATGGTGGATCATGAAAATGTGAAAGATTTGTTGAAGAAGATGTGGAGGTGTCAGTACAGGAGGAGGTGGTGGTGGTGGTGGTGGTTTAGCCAACAAATCCGGATATCAAATGACGGGAGTGTGTGTGTGAGTTATAAATATAATTAGTAATTAGCATCATCAATGTCATGTGTGATCTATGGTTTTGTTAAGTTAAAAAAAAGTTACTTCGTCACTGTTCAAGTAATATTCAAGTATGATATAAAAAAAAAAGTTACTTCGTCACTGTTCCAAGAAATATTCAGTATGATTCAGTTAACTTTTTATCTATTTCTATCCCTTTTTGTCTTTTATCTTGTTTTTTGTCTTTTATTATATTTTCAAATATAAATAAAGCTATCCATATTAAAATTTCAAAATTTAAATAAATATAATATAATAAAAGGCTCTAGTAATCACAAATGGTAAAAGCTTATTCTTACATGATGTATACAAGCAGTATAAGGTTATACGACCCGTATAATATAAAATGAACTGACAAAGGTCGTACAACCTTATACAGCCCGTATACATCATAGAGATAAGCTTTTAGGGTGGTCGTATATAATGCTCGTATAATGTTATACGACCCGTATACATTTGGTCGTATAACATTATATTGCTCGTATACAATTGTATACGGCTCGTATAATGTTATATGACTGTATACATGTAAAACAAAAAAAAAACATTACATTGCATCTATTTCTGTGCAACAACATTTATACGGGTCGTATAATGTTATACGGACCGTATACACCTAGGGGTGTGAAAATAAGAAAATAAGGGTGTGAAAATAGAACGACCCATAATAAAATAGATCTTACGGGTCTTTACTATCTGTAATAACATTTTTATAACTATACCTTAACTAATTAGATTTTTAAAACTATACCTGAATTAAATTAGATTGTTGATACACTTTTTGTTTAGTAGTATATGGAGGGGGTTCATTGTGGTGTATAATCATGTTTGTTTTTAAACTCTTGTTGGTGGATGAGTGACAAATGCAAGGTTTTTAAACTCTTGTAACAGTTGCAAATGTGTGGAAGTGTAAAACATTGTGTACATCATGTGTCTGGTGTGACCCTCTAATGTGCATTTGGGGCATGATTCAAGTATTAAGGACTTAACAAGTGGTAAAGTAGAAAGATATTACTCAGATTTTTTTTGTGTTGTTTTGGGTCACATCACTCGTATTTAACAATTGGTTTTGAGAAGGTATTACAATTTTAATGATTTAGATACATTCAAATTTCACATTTAGTATTCGTTTATTTGTATCTTCTTTCTTGAATATGTAAGCCGTCTTTTTGAAAATGGATATTACTAAATGTAATTGTTACGTTTTAAATTACTTAACATTTTAGAAGAAAAAAAGTCAGTTATCATGTTGACTAAGCATTTACTAGTAACATTATTAATCTAATGGATTATAAATTTGGATATTTTGTTTTGAACGGCAAGGAACGACGTGTCAACCACTGTGACACCGGACGTTGTGGCCAAGGTCGACTACTCTATCACCGCCAGCCCCTTGGCTCTCCCAGATGCGCGGAAACCCGACCTCCACCCGCCCGAAGGCACAACAGTGGAATAATCGGTAAAACCTCGCCTCACATCCAAGACGAAACGGCGCACCCGTATTCTCCCTTCACCTGGATGCCGCAGAAAATAATAGGGAGAGTGGGAGTCGAACCTAGGTCACAAGGAACATCAAGTATTTCACTATTTCCGTAATATAAATTAATAAAAAACAAAGAGTGTATTTTTATACACTTATTTAGATTAGACTTTATTTAAATCAAATCGTTTACTAAAAATTAAATTGTTTTAAAATGTCCTCCTCATTAGTTCGGATTTACAAAAATTATTATAGTTTAAATTATTTAACTACGTATGTGTGTCTATCGGCTAATTTAGTTGAAACAGATTAAGTTTCATGTCCCTTATTTAAATAGTTTTGCAATGTTTTCAGACTAGACACCTACAATAAATAAGTTTCCTTTGAAAGGGCTCAAACCGTGTGACACGGGTTAAACGTTAGAAACTAAAAGTCTCGTTGTAGAAGATTTCGAGGTTGTTTTGAATGGGTTTAAAGGTGACATGCTTAAATGCAATAACTAACCTAACGTTTGTGTAATACATGATTAATTTTGTGGGTAAGGAACTAGTTTGAGTATGAAATAGCTTTAAATTGTGAAAAATTATTTTTTTTTATTTTTTTTATTCATGAAAACATCCATCCATATTTATTAGCATAAAAAAAACTTTATCAAGTTACATCAATACAGAAAGTAAACGGGCCACAAGCTGCGCCATCATTTCCTTCTGAATTGCAAACCCTAATCTTCCGATATGTGAATGGTAGCAAAGTATAGGAAATTAGGAATGTGTATTTAATGAACCATTTAGAGTAGATGCATGTGATTATTGTGAATGTGACATAAGGATAGGTTTATATGGACCGTATTGTATAAATGAAAATATATAAATACACGACTAAGGTGACATTATATGAACGTGTTTACTTTCTTTCAGTAAGGTGGTTTAAAAATAAATTTAAAAAAAAAACCTTCTTATGTGAACAAGTTTGCATAGCCAGATTTGAGAAAAAAAACAAAAAAATAAAAAAGAAAACATAGAAAACACCTCTACATCATATCCTTATTTGCATCCCCGTATACAAACAAATCTCCAAAGTTTGTTTCTCACTATTCATTCTTTATATCTTTTTTAATATTTTTTATGGATGGATGTGAATGAGAGAAAGGAAAAAAGTTAACGAAAAAAATAATAACTCTTTTACTGTTTGACTAAATAGACATAGATGTGGGGAATAAGATGTAGGAGGTTTTTAAAAAGTGAACGACTAATTTAGTAAAATGTTAATTAGTTGAATTATATGATTGGGGCTAGAGGATGAGATGTGAATGCTTTAACAACGCTAATATAAGTTATATGTGATGGACTTCATGCATAGGTTTTTTTTTTAAATTTTAGGCGGTGGAAAAAATATACGAGCCGATCTCGATTAGATCAAGACCACCTCAAAAGTTTTGATTACAAGATAATGAAAAATAAATCAAACAATATGGTATTTTAAAAGTTTACCTTAAACTTGGTTGATCAACGTGAATGGACCAACTACATGTGAATTACAACGAAGCAACAACCAGGTGCTAGCCTTGACTAGCGAAACATCATGAACTGAACCCGACCCTAGTCTAGATTAGTTTTGATCGACTTCACAAAATGACGATCCACTATTTGACCAAGGTGGCGGTGATAGAGTGGCTTCTTAATAATGGTGGTACGACGTAAAAGGGGGACAATGATATAGGGAAAATGCGATAGGGTTTAGGTTTCTCTGCTCTCAAACTGGTGCAGAGAGAGTGATACACCAAAACCTATATTTATATTAATCTCATGTATGATGTATCCTAGTATATACAGGAACCCTAATTCGTATCGGACTCAAAAAGCCCGCGGGCTTTTTAAGTTTAAAAACTAAATAAAAATTATAGCTTTAAGGTTATCAACTAAAATCATTTTAGTTAACTATATTTGATATATTTGAATAAAATTTTTAAATTAAATTTGTATTTCAAATATTAATTCTAACTATTGTAACTTTAAACAATAATAATCTAACTTCTAATAAACAATTCTTATTACTGTAACATGATACTTTCTCCTTAGGGCTTTTTAAGTTTAAAAACTAAATAAAAATTATAGCTTTAAGGTTATCAACTAAAATCATTTTAGTTAACTATATTTGATATATTTTAATAAAATTTTTAAATTAAATTTGTATTTCAAATGTTAATTCTAACTATTGTAACTTTAAACAATAATAATCTAACTTCTAATAAACAATTCTAATTACTGTAACATGATACTTTCTCCTTAAATCTCATAATATTTACTTATATTATATTTGAAACATATTTTTAATAATTATTATAGGAAAAGAAATAATTCTTTCCTAACTTATAATAATGAATACCAAAATTTTGGTAAGTCAAATATTCAATATCGTATTTTGGTAATTTTAATAATTTCAAATTTAAATTCATACCTAATTAGCTGCAAACTAATTATCATTATTATCTATAATTTTAATTTTATGATTTAAAAATCTCATATATAATTATTCTTTAATAACAAGTCTACTATTAAACTTAATAATATAGTAGGGATGTTTTAAAATAGGAACCACATTTAGATGCGAGAACCGTAGGAATAATTTCCACCCTAGATCTCTCAGGTATGAGTGGTTGAGATTAAATTGTTTAAGTTTGATTTGTCTTGTAGTGATTTTATTGATTAAAAAATAATAAATAGTACAAGAAGGGTATTTTGGAAATTTGACTTGTGTACTATTCATGTCAACTTGTCAAAACATCATAAACTATATCACTCTTCATGTCAACAATAAGTACGTTTATCTATTTAAAAAAAGAAATAATTACAAAACATGATTTTTATACAAAAAAAATTACACTATATGTTTAAAAAGAAAACGTCTTCAATATATGATCTTGATATTTATTTTTTATTCGTTATCCTCGTCATTTGAACGTAAAAGCCCCAACACCTATGAGAATCAAAGAAAAAACAAAGTGTTTACATTCCACAAACGTTTAGAGGAGCTCGCGTCGGCGATCAGGGGCGTAAATTTTTTTATCATGTGTAATAAAAAAACATTTTTTACATTCAACACCGTGCGCTAATTTTTTTACATTCGACACCGTGTGCGATTTTTTTTACATTCGACACCGTTCGCTAATTTTTGTTACATTCGACACCGTGTGCTATTTTTTTTACATTCAACAAGGTACGAGAAATAATTTTTCAAACGTATGTAAAAACTAAACATTTACGTGTATCTTTTTACATACGTTTGAAAAAATAAATTTATGGACGATCAGGAGCGTAAAAAACATTTTTTTTATTCGACTGTTCGACAACTTACGTAACAACATTTTTCAAACGTACGTAAATCTATTTTATGTCTTCCGCTTTTACATATGTTTGAAAATTAGATTTACGCTTGACGTTTAGAAGAGCTCAGGTCGGCGATCAGGGGCGTAAAAAAAATTTTGCGCAGGTTTTGAAACATTTTTTTATTTATTTTTACATAGTGGTGTTCTCATACTCAATTCGTGTAAATGTTTACGCACGTTGCCAAAACTTTTTTACGTACGTTGTCAAAACTTTTTTTATGCACGTTATCGAATGTTTTTTTAAAAAGTTGTAGTGAAAAGTCATCAAACGTTAACAAATAAAATAAAATTCTCAATAAACATATAAGACAAATATAATTTGCATTTTATAAAAAGCATTATGCAGAATTAGGGAAAATATAGCAAAAATAAATAGATATCATTTTCGATATTTTTTATTTTCTAATAACATATAAGACAAATGTAGTTTGCATTTTATAAAGAACATTATGTCATAATTAGGAAAAATAGAGAAAAAGAAATAGATATCATTTTTGATATTTTTGTATTTTCTAAATTACGTAATACTTTTGGTGTTTGAATTTAAAACCAAAGATATATTTTCTCAATTTTAAATATAAAAAGTATAAAAGAGATCAAAGAAGAGAGAGATTATTATGTTAGACACATAAATGATGATGTGATGTGCTTTAGAGATAAGAGAGAGAAGATGTCGCATTGAGAAAAAAAGACTAAAATACCCCTTTTGAATTAAATTGATTATAACTAATATGTTAAAATTCTATTGGATGAGAGAAGTTCTCATGATTCTCGCAACTGGTAGTGGTTCATACTTGAACCGAATCCTAATATAGTATTTATTTTATATATAATGTAGTCAAATATAAATAAAGCTATCTACATTAAAAAAAATAGAAAAAAAATAGAAAAATATATAGCTTTGTATTGTTTTGAGTCACATAACTTGTATCTAACATTTGGTTTTGAGAAGGTATTATAATTTTAATTTAATGATTTAAGGTACATTGCAGCTTTACATTTAGTATTTATTTAAAGTAAATTGTCAAAATCATTTATGATGTTTTGATATGTTTGTTAGTTTCATCGTAACCAATTTTTTTGGACCATATTGTCCTTCATTTTTTGAGTTTTTTTTTTCTATTTTGTCTAAACGTCTAATTTGCTTTATTTATTTATTTTTTTTTGTTTGACATTTGGAAAATGGCAAAAATCCCAAATCTTAAGGATTATTTTGGGAAAAAAATTAGACGTTTAGATGAAAAAGATAAATAAAAATCTCAAAAGTGAAGAGGAATATGGTACAAAAAATTGTTTTTAATGAAACTGACAAAATCTAAACCTTATGGACGATTTTGACAATTTACTCTGTAGTTTTTTCCTAAGTATGTAAAGAGTCATTCGAAAAAAGGTATTATTAAATGTAATTATTACCTTTTAAATTACTTACCATTTTAGAAAATAATCGATTATAATGTTGCTAATTTGTAGAAGAGCATTTATTAATATTATTAATTTAATTGATTATAAATTTGGATATTATTTCATTATTTTCGTGAATAAGTTAATAACAAACGAACAGTTTATCATCAATCAAAATATTTTCCTTTCTAATTATAGTAGTTTTTTTTTTATCAAATTGTTTACTAAAATTAAATTGTTCATAAATGTCTTTGTCATTGATTTGCAATTACATAAATTATTTATAGACTTATTAATTATATAGTTTAAATTGTTCAACCTATTGATTTGTCATTACAAAATTATTTATAGACTTATTAATTATATAGTTTAAATTGTTCAACCATGTGACACATGTATATCTAACCTATTATGTATGTCTGTATGTATGTTTGTTTGTATGTATGTATGCATGCATGCATGTATGTATGTATGTATGTATCACGCACGTATTTAGCATACGTGCGAAAACCAGTGACTCTCCTTTCTGCTCTCCTATAAATACCACACTTAGCACACACACTCCCACTTGCTGTCACTCGCACGAAACCCATTCTACACGCGTTTCTCTGCTCTCAAGTAAGAAGAATACGATTTCCACGCGAATCACAACGATTTCACACTAGTTTATCTCCGATTTCATCTAAATCTCTTTGTTTACGAAAACCTCCATCTTTTTTATAAAAACTTCTGATTTTCATCTGGAATCGCACTTAACCGAGCATGTCTGAGATAGCTTTGGCTGCCCAAGACTAGAAACCTTGTTGTTTCAAACTCACCAAGTGTTGACCCAAAGAAAACTGTTTAAAACTTATTTTTTACACTAAAACGGACAAAACCAACACTTGTTTCGTTCACTACATAAGTGGGACGAAACGGTGTTAAAACCGTCATGAAAAGGATTCGAAACTACATCCGTTTCTGACGAAATCCCAGTTTCGGTTCCACAACAGACGCAAGAACAGTCACTTGTGCAAACTGGACTGGCTCACACGAATCACTTTGGGTTCGTACGACCCAGTCCGAGTTTCCACAAACGACTCACTCGCTCTAAAGACCTCTCCGGCGTGAGGTTCGATCAGTGGCCTAAGGCTGGGGGGATGAACACTCGATTTCCCGAAGAATGACGCAAAAACACTCGATTTTGGACACGAAACAGGCATTTTTGCACGAAAACACGTTTCGTGCGAAATACATTTTCGCACGAAAATACCTTTTTGCACGAAATTACATTTTCGCACGAAAACATGTTTCGTACGAAATCACCCTTCGTACGAACAACCTGTTTCTCGCACGACTCTCCGTTTCGACCGTTTCAGCAACCTGGAAGACTGATACACTTCTGTTTCTACGCGCAGGCTGACCCATCGTTATTCTCACCATATTCCCGCTCCCAGTTACTCTTTACATACTCGTTGTGAGTATACTTGACCCTTTTTCGCTTTAATGCACTTTTTGGGTGTAACATACGTTCATATTAAAAATATACTAGACACGCTAAACTGATTTATCACACGCGAATATCTGTTATACATATTTACACGTGATGCTTGAAACATATGTGCTAGGACATTTTCTGGTTAATTTCCACCTTAGCTCTTATGGTACTATAGTTCGACTCACACCGACGAGGTCTAGTTAAGGACTTCACACCTCTCCTTTGCAGTCGTCTCGGAACTTAGCATGTGAAATGTTCGAATTAGTTTATATGTTGTGTTGTATCTCGTTTATGTATATGGTATTTCGCGACACTTTTCTCTACTATGCTATTATATCAAAACACGTATGCTCGCCAATACATTTTTGCGTTGACATTATTTTAACGTATGTTGCAGGTTAAACGCAGATTTTCTCGAATCAAGGTTAGGACTCTCTAGAAACTCATTGATAATCTAGGTTGTCGGATTAGTATTGTTTAAGAACTTGTAATCTGTTTTGACTATCGTGGAATATTCGTTTAATTGTATGGGAAATTGAACTTTATTAATATTGTCATTATAATAGTCGTTATTGATTCTCTTTAACAATCTGATAGCTTGGTTCTCGACTTTGTTGTTCTTGAAGTAACCAGCCTGAACACGTTTGTCATTGATTTCTGCGACAAGCTGATAAGTCTCCTCGATGGTAGTAGGACGCGCTGCTTGAACAAAATCAGCGACGCAGTCCGGTAGAGCACGGAGGTATTTCTTGATTGCTTTTTCAGTAGTGTCCAC
This sequence comes from Scalesia atractyloides, assembly GCA_947069175.1. NCBI lineage: Eukaryota > Viridiplantae > Streptophyta > Magnoliopsida > Asterales > Asteraceae > Scalesia > Scalesia atractyloides. The sequence continues at coordinate 93,877,164 of CAMTDV010000021.1, read as the reverse complement.
CTGACTGGGACAAATAATACTCAGTTGTTTGAAACGGGCAGTGAGACCTGCGTTATCGGGGCCATCTTGCTTGATATCCCAAAATTCGTTCTCCAGTTTCTGAACTTCATGGGGAGGAAAAAATTCTTTCAGCATGATTTCCTTGAGTTCCTCCCAAGTGAGCTTGTAAGCTTCATCGTTTCTGCGCTTGTTGCGCTTTGCGGTCCACCAATCAAGTGCACTCGATTGGAACATGCCGGTAGCGTTGATGCTGCGCAGAGCTTCGGGGCATCCGCTTTGGCGGAACGTGACCTCAATGGAATCAAACCAATGGAACATAGCACTTGGTCCTTCCGTGCCGGTGAAAGTGAGAGGTCCGCACGCCTTGAATTGTTTGAAGCTGAAGAAGGGCTTGGGTGCGTCGGCCTTTGAATCCACTGACGTGTTGTTGCTGACAGGCTGAATTTTGCTAACGATCTGGGGAATGACCTTAGCCATCTGCTTGGCTACTAGCGAGGCGATGCGCTTGTCAGCATTGTTGCGCTGGATGTTCCTCCTAGTGTGAGATCCCATGGAAGACATCTACATGAAGGATTTGGTCGGATGAGATTTGATTATAATAGGTTTATGTTCAAAAATTTCATTTTATTATTATTATTATATAGATAAGGCACAAAAGCATATAGCACGTAGGCAAGTAAACACGTAAGCACATAAGCACATAGCACGTAAGCACATAATCACATAGGCACATAAGCATTTAGGCACATATTTTGCACGTATTAATCTTCTATCTAAAACATGCGTAGCGCGTACGAGATGCGAGATAATAGCGTAATCAGTGAGTAAAGTTACGTATGAGGACATCCGCGTAGGAGAGTTGAGTGTTTTAGTTTGGTTGGTGAATTAATTAGCGTTTTAGATTGCGAGAGCTGTGCGAGTTGTGCATATATCGATAGAGTGTAAAAGCGATAAATCGAGAAATCGATAAAGCGAGAAATCGAACAAGCGTAAAATCCATAAATTCAAACACATAATTAAAGTAAAACTCGATGATGCGTAAAATCGACGATTGCAGGCTTAAATCAATTGGGAGTGTCCTGGGTTTTGAGACAGCGACTACCCAAAGTGATTCGAAGATTCTCTGAGTTCGAACACACGATTTGGCCTAATAGACAAATGCTCTCGCCATACAATGGTTAATGGCATTTATCCTTCCAGTTACGTCGTGTTCCGAGTCATCGAAATAATCGAGACTTTGGGGAAATTGAAAATCGAGGAGTGGAACTAGTTATTAAGATGCGGGTTTCACCACTAACTTAACAACTTCATTCCTAGTTGTGGTTATGCTCACCGACCAATTCGGGAGTTCCACTAGATATAAATGGAGATTTCCGTCGAGGTTCGGATATCACTCCTAACTCAATGAATGTATCTCGTGCGAGAGGATGCACGGAGTGAATGATCTTATCGAGAGTTCTTGGTTTTCACACCTAATCTCGACTTGATCACTCGTTTTGTGTGATACGAGCGTTCTTCACGTGTATTCTGGTAGCTTTAGGAAAAGCTTACGTAGTTTAAAAGTCCGTTTGGAAGGTATGGGGTCAAGTTCGGGCGAACTTGATCGTCTTCAAGCGAACTTGTTTGGTTTGAGAGGGGACTGGCTATCTTCGGGCGAACTGGCGATTATAACCATAACATAAACAAATATAGCACACATAAAACATAATTCCACATAATTAACTGCGATTTGCGATGCGATGAGATAAGCGATGCGATGGCACAAATGTTTATTAAACAATAACACACCCGGCTCGTATAATAGCATATTTGTAGGACCAATCCTCGATGCTAAGGAACCTAAATTTGATATATAATATCCATAATAGCGGAAATATTACGTCGTGTTTACCAATAGACAAGAATTAATCAGTTTAATAACGTCAAGAGTACAAACTGACAGAGTTTCGCCTCCAAAATGCCAAAGTTACAAATGAGAGAGTCTAGCTAGGTATTTATAGATGTACAAGTTCGCTACAAGGAGGTGTAAGTTCGCCCAAACTTGCCTTAGCAAGTTCGGCCGAACTTGTCTACACATGACATCATGGGCGAACTTGTAACATCATTACATAAATATTTCATACGACTAGACTATTCAGCTCTATACTATACAGACTCGATATAAGACTAAGACATAGACATTATGCACCAACAGACTCCCCTTGGATATAGTCTTCATCTTGTATCAGTCTTCAAAACTCTGTCTTCATATAAACATTAACGCACACGACCGAAGAAGTTCTTAAACGGCTTCTTTCGTCGCTCTTGCTTAGGATCCGGCTCTGTAGGAGGCACTTTGTTCATATGCTGAAATCTCCTAATACTTGCCTTTCTTGTTCTCTCATGAATTGCTTCGAGACGCTTCTCCTCTTTTAAAAACTCTACTCTTTCTAGATCTCCCAGTTTGTTTGCACATCTTTCTTGAATTAACTTCGTGTACAAGAAACATTAACAACTTTCTAAACTCATTGGTTGTACCTTCACGTTCTTCAAACTATCTTGCGCTAGAAAACGCATTTGATTCTTTTCGAGCAGTAACACATATAGGATCTAGAATCCTGATTGTTCTCCATAACCCCTAATGCCTGAGAACCAAGTATTCAACTCGTTCTTTCGTGAATATCCAAATTTCTTTCAAACTTTAAATGATAACTGCTTCACAAGTCGAGGGATTATCTGCACATTGAACAATGGATAGAAGTCTTGCTCAATCGCATAGTGCAGTTTCTATTGCCCTTGGTCGCTTCCATTATCACCGGATGTCTTTTTCACCCGTCGTTTTATTTGTCTTGATTCTGCGACCAGGAATGAATGGCTTCCAATATCTGAATCCTTTAACTACTTCAAATTTTATCAACTTCCACAACAACTGATCAATCACTTTCATGTGATATGTACCATTGACTGTCTGAACTAACTCTTCCACATCCAATAAGGTAAAGTCTTGAAATCAGAAAGATACTTGAAGTATTGCACTCCAAATTCTCTTTTGATTGCATATACATTTAGTTCTTTAAACCAACTCAAGATATCTCCCAATGAAACATCTTTGTCTCTGGTAAAGAATGCTAGAGGACGTCGAAACTTACGTTCGCGAGGCATCTCTTTAAACCAAGACTTCCTTGCTTGATCAATTTCCTCTTTTGTCATCGGCTTCGGTACTTTACCTTCTCGAATTGATTCTTCTATCTTTTCCTTCAACATATCTTCGTCTAGTTGCTTGTACATCTCCTCAAAAGTAGGAAAACTATCAGAATTATGACCGACGTACTTCGCAGTTTGATCTGTTTCATCATCAGAAGACCAATCTTCAACAATAACTCTACTGTACTCATCAGCCTCAAATCTTCTCACATACTGATAATTTTTGGCTCGAATGTGTTAACATTCAACACGTCTTCTTTGAAATCAAACTCTAGATCTGCAGCATCAACTTCAACTAACTTTGCCAGATCTTCCTTTGTATAGTTGTGCACATATTCGCCTTCCTCCACGTTATGCTCTAACATCAACAATAAAGGCTTCGTGGGTACTGCAGCAACTGGCTTAACAAATCTTTCAACATTCAACAGATCAATATCATCAGATGGCCCTTTCTGCCCTGACTCTTCCTCACTTTTATCATCCATTCTGTTTGATTCGTCATCCATAAGCGAAGAGAAATCAAATTTATCTGACACTTTTGCTTCAGTAATCTTTACACCAACACCACCCTGATCATCATCATCGTCATCGTCTGCAACATTCCAATCTTTGTATTCTGAATCATCTTTCTCTTCATCATCTTTATCCTCATCTTCAGCTTCATCATCATCCTTATTTTTAGAAACTGTAACAGGATCAGAAGGCTTGACAGATTCGTCAACCTTTTGAATATCGGATTCAGAAGCTTTAGTAACGTCTTCAACAGATTTCTTAGCAGCTTCAGGAGATTTAGAGACTTCACCTCAACATTCTTTCCTTTACCACTCACTGCTAGTTCTTTCTCAGACCTTTCTTTGGCTTCTTGTTGATCCAGACGATCATATTCTTTGATGAAATCTATTCCCAGAGAATTAGATAAAACTTTCTGCAACCTGGTGAATCTTCGATCATTTAGGGCTTGAATTGTCTTCAAATCAGCTATTTCTTTCTGCAGCTTCTCATTTGCATCTTGCAGACTCTCGATCAAAGCTTTAAAGTATTCACGTTCATTCTCCAACACTTTAACCTTGTCGTCCAATATCTCTTCCTCAACATATCTTTGATTCACTTTCTTTACTAACTCTGCTTTCTCTTCTTTTTTCTTGGCAACTTTCTCTTCCAAGATTTTACACGCTTCTCTAAAAGTTCAACATTAGTCTCTGGAAAGAAATGTTTAGATCTTGCAAACTGATCGGATCATTATGCATATCACCAAACAGATTAGGCCCTGGAGTTTTTGGTGTTGACTTTGGAGTAGCAGCCTTTGGTGTAGAACTTCAAGATTTAAAGTCGTTGGAGCAACAGGCGATTGAATAATCGGTGCTTCAAGCAATCCAATCAAGGAGGTTCTTGTGTAACTCCTTGACGTTCAATCTCAGCAAGAATAACAACAGGAGGTTCTTGTGTAGGAGGTTCTTGTGTGGCTCCTGTCTCCTGTGCGCCAGAAGGTTCTTGTGTAACTTCTGCGCTTTTCAAATTTCCTTGTATCGTTTATTAACAGCTTTTTGAACTTTCTTCGCTTTCTTTCTACCCTTTGTCTGAGGAGACCCTGTAGTCGTTGTCGAAGAAATAGTTGCAGTCTTTACCCTTTTTGTTTTTTTCTTGGGTCTTTCTTCATCAGATACTTTCTCAAGATTTGGATCAAAATCAGCATCCATTTCTTTCTCTTTTTCAGCTGCTAATTCTGCTGCTGTCTTTTCAGGTTCTTCATCAGAATCATCTTCATTTTCAGAAGTTGCTAAAATAACATCGTTCCTGTGTAGCTTTCTCAGTCTCTTGACTTTCAACAACTACTGCTGCACTAGAACCTGCTTCGCCTTGAACATTCTCAGGTTCACTTCGTCAACGAGCATAGTATCAATTTTCTTTGCAGCTCGTTTCTTCTTAGGCTTATCAGCTTCTGCCTTTAAGAACCATTCACTTCTAGCTTTCGGCTTGAGTCTTTAAATCATTCTTTCTCTGCGTTAAGCTCTTTCTCATTGCCACTGCCATCGTTTCTCCATCTATTATCAGACGGTGCCACATAATTCTCATTAACTATTGCCCCGATAACTGGCTTTGCAACAGGAGCTGAAGCGTGCTTCTGAAACTTGATTAGCTTCTTCACTGTTGTCTCATCGAGATGAACTAGATATAACACATCGTTCGTATCTCGTACAATATTTGGGTACTTCTCATCTACAGCATCTGCACGAATCTTGGATAGAGACACAACCTCGAATCCTCCATATTCTTTGACATATGAGTGAAAACCAGCTTGGAATAGTTGAACGGCTTCTTCAAAATCAATGCCGTTGCCATGCAGGCCAAATAATCTTGCACGTCGTCTAATCCCGCCTTTCGATGACTAAAAGTATGAATGATAGCATGCATGAGGAGCTTGTAGGGGTTAGGCACTTCCCCTTTCTTCAATGTTGGCTTGTTCACGCTCCCCTTGTATCCCATTCTAAAGAAACATCCTCTGACCATCTTCTCATCTAGATAAATCGGTCGTCTTTATCATCTTTGAACTGCAGAATCCGTCGAATATCATCTTTAGTCACAGAGATCTTCTTTACCTCGTTTCCAACTTGCACCGATGAATTAATCGTCTTCTGATCATCACTAAGACTCGCATTAGTCCAGAAATGGTACGTATGAGATCTGTACGAAACTGTACGCTCCGTTATGGCTCTGTGAATAGGACTATCATTTAGAAACTCCAAGATACTTTCGTATTCTTTTAGCGATGGACAAATCGTCTTGTCGAGCGTAATGCACGTGTTGTGGGACTTAGAAAACTCAATAGAAAATACACTCGCTGGTTCTTGAGCCTGAAAAACGACGAAAAACAATTAGCACGCTTATCGAGAAAAAGTTACAAAATTTTTCTAACACATTCATCAATTTCGGGCAAACTTGATGAGTGTTATAATATTCTGCTTTATTCAAGTTCGCCCAAACATGCACATAAAACATGTTCAACACTAATCACCACAAGTTCGGGCGAACTTATACTCAACACTTATCATATTTCACAAAATCAAGTTCGGCGAACTTCCACATAGGCTCTTTCAAAATCTATTTTAAGAAGTTCGGTCGAACATGCTATTAGTTCCTTTTTATTCATGTTTATTTAACAAGTCCGGTCAAACTTGATAACAATTTCGGCCAAACTTGTCATCATCTATAACCAATCAAACCTGTTAAACACAAAACATTTTCTTTTGAACAAATTTCAAACATTTTCATGGTCGATTAATGTTTTAGATCAAGGATTTATGTTCAATTTTGTCCAACAAAACCTAGATCTATCATTTTTACAAGTTTTAGATATGACATGTTCGATTATGTTCAAACTACAGTTCAAAGATCAAATCTCTACCTCTGTCATTGTAATTGGTGTGCTAATCACCAAAAACAAACTAAATTTGGGCAGAATAACGGCTTAAAATTGTCAATTTCGTTCAAAACACTCAAAGGATCAAGTTCGCTCTGATTTCTCTGGTAACTGGTAAATGAGTTCGGCCGAACTTGTATCGTACATATACCATAGCAAGTTCGGGCGAACTTACTAAGCCCAACATGAAAAGCCCATCAGAAGTCCGGGCGAACTTGATGTTTAACAAACCAGCTATTTATCTGCAAGTTCGGTCGAACTTGCTTAACTATTAAGCTTGTTCAGTTTAGCAAGTTCGGCCGAACTTGCCAAACCACAAACTCAAACTTTTTTCAATTTTTACAACCCTGGAACTTTCCAACTTTTACCCGTTATGAAGATCCACTCAGTTGACCAAGTCCAAGCTAATGACCTTGGTTAACCGATTTGTCTGCCGAGTCCAAGTTAATGACCCCGGTTTGACCCGTTACGAACAAACTGTTGATATTTTCAAAATCAAAGTTTCAAATTAATGAACTTTTTATCGTTTTGACTTTTCAGATTTTACAGATTATCTCCCAGCCCATTGTCAAAGAGATTCCCACCAGTTCTAGCATCTTACCAGACTTCGAAGACCCGTTCTCCAACATTGGTTTTCTGAAAACAATGTAGAAACAAAATCTTTTTGCATTTTTGTAAGTTTATGCTAAAAACACACTGAAAATCTTTTTGGTTTTAATCTGTAAAGCTGGTAAACTATGTACAGGACAATGTAAACAATGTATAAACATATTTACAGACATATTTTTGTGAATTCGTGTCTAAAGAATCATATCAGTTAATTGAGACATATCACGAGTACCGTTGACCTTTTAGATGACTTTAAGCTTTAAACTCGTTTACCTAGATTGTCGATATGTTTGTCCACTTAAACTTTACCACGTTTCTCAACTGTTTCAAGATATGTTAAGATATGAATTATGAAACTTGACTTTCTGTGGTTCTCACTTCTTGAATATACTCCCGTATCAAGATTCCCTAGATTTCATCTTACAGGTGAATATAGCGTAATTGATATCTGTATCTGGGTTAGTGCGAGACCTTGAGAGCTCAGGTTAGTACTACCGTACAGACAAAGAGATGAAGGCTCGTCTTTAAGGTGTGTTCCACTTAAGGAATCTTTTCAGCACTGCAAATGATTAGATCTTCCGATACTTTTTAATATTGCATGCAGTTTAGGGTTTATAGCGAAAGTATTATAGAAGTTCTAGGCTATTGCTTCCGCAAAATCAGAAGAACTTGTACAATACCCAGATGTCAACTATCTATAAAGACCTCGTATCTCAGAATCAGGCAATCTCTTAAACGAAATTTCGGAGTACTAAATCCATATATCCAAGATGGTTAATCCACAAGATTAAGTAGTTGTTAAATTTAGTTTATATCTCGAAAATAGTTTACTGAATGTGTTAAGCCTATCGACATATTCATAGTAAGACTCATTTATCACTTTTAAACTTTACATTTCTTTAGCATACTATGATAGTCCACTGATGTACTATCATTTCCTTTTTGTGACACCGAATTCTTTTTGTCTTTTTCAATGTTTTTGTACTTTTTGAAATTTTTCAATGTTTTTGAATTTTCAAATTTTTATATGTTTTTGTTTTTTCCACATATTTCTCCCCCTAAAATCAAAAGCATATTTTTGGATTTTAGATTTTAAGAAATACTAAACTAGAAAGATATTTACAAACCATATAAACCAATGCGGATCACGTGAATTCGTCATCCGATCCGTATTCAACCTCAGCTTCCGCACCTGTAAGCAATTTTTAATACCGTTAAACCGCATTAGATATTTAAATCTTGTTAATGGAAATGTTTTGGTATAAAAATCAGCCCTTTGTTCGTCGGTGTGGATTTTTTCTATTTGAACCAATTTCTTTTCGTAACAATCACGAATGAAATGGTAACGAATTTCAATGTGTTTTGTACGTGAGTGATGAACCGGAGTTTTATATCGATGGCTGCTTTGTTATCTACAAATAAAGGCGTGTCAAGAAACTGCAGACCATAATCCCTCATCTATGAATCCAGAGGATTTGAGAGCAACAGCTGGAAGGAGAAATATATTCCACTTCACAGGTTGAGAGAGAGACCGTGGTCTGTTTCTTACACTACCACGTTACCAAACATGTGCCAAAGAATTGGCATCCTGCAGTTGTAGATTTCGAGTTCAGTTTGTCCACTCCAAAGTCCGAGTCAGCGTATCCAGTGAGATCAAAATTTTCGTTCTTGGGGTACCACAGGCCGGTGCTTGGGCAACCTTTCAAGTAACGGAAGATTCGCTTGACTATCTACATGTGTGACATTCGAGGACTTGACTGATATCTCGCGCATAAGCAAGTAGGATACATGATGTCTGGGCGAGATGTCATCAGATACATCAATGAACCTATCATCGATCGATACAGTGTTTCATCAACTTTCGTTCCTGTCTCGTCTACGCAAATCCCATGGTTCAGTGCACGTGTCGAAAGCGGCTTCGAGCTATCCATTTCAAACTTTTTGAGAATGTCGTGAACATATTTAGTCTGATGAATGAATATCCCGTCTGGAAGCTGATCCACTTGAAGACCTAAGAAGAACTTCATTTCGCCCATCGAGGACATCTCGAATTTCTTCTTCATGATCTTTTCGAACTCTTTGCACAGACTGTCATCCATAGAACCGAAAATGATATCGTCCACATACATTTGTACTATTATCAGATGCGATCCAACTTCTCTGGTAAACAAAGTGCTGTCCACTGTGCCTCGTGTAAAGCCATTTCCTACGAGATGTTGCGATAACGTCTCGTACCAAGCTCTTGGGGCTTGGTGTAAACCATACAAGGCTTTATCCAGGAGATATGCTTTGTTCTTGTTTAGTGGATCGACGAATCCTGGTGGTTGGCCGACATACACTTGTTCACGAAGTTTACCGTAGAGAAATGCAGATTTTACATCCAACTGGTACACCTTAAATCCTTTCTAAGCTGCGAACGCTAGGAAAATGCGGATAGATTCTAATCGCGCAACCAGTATGTATACCTCCGTGTAATCTATACCTTCCAGCTGGTGGAATCCCTTGACAACCAGCCGAGCTTTGTTTCTGACTATAACCCCCTGATCGTCTCTTTTACACTTGAAGACCCACTTTGTGTCAATAGCTTTCTGCTTTGATGGCAAGTCTACAAGCTTCCAAACACCCAACTTCTTGAACTGTAAAAGTTCCTCTTGCATTGCTATCACCCAATTCTCGTCTGCCAGAGCCTCATTAACTGTCTTTGGCTCTATTTGAGAAATGAAACATGAGTAGTAGCAGTAGTTCTGAGTTGGTGCAACTCGCGTGTAGAAACAACTAAGTGCTTTATTGATTTGATTTCGTTACGAACACCAGTTTGTAGTTCTCCTATAATATTCGTTGAAGGATGGTAAGAATATGATCGCGGCATTTCTTTTGTTGGAACGTCAAGTGAGCTTTGCTGATTTGTTACAATCAGATCACTGTTCACATCAACATTAGGAGTACTTGATGAGGCTTCGTTCTGATTTCTCGAACTAGCAAATTGATTCAACAGGTTAGAAATCTGCTCAACTTCTTCATCTGATGAAGTTTCATCATTAGCATCAAATGTCGGTGCTTCATCTGAGTCAGAATTCTGATTCTGAGGCGTACTGGGCACTATTGTGTTTTCTGGTTCATTAAAAGCATTTACTGGAAATGTAGCAGGTGTTACTTCTGCTTCAGAAGTGTTTTCAACTTGAACACCACTGCTATTGCTTGGACCTGCTCCGGAAGATGAAGAATCCAATGTGGGTTGATTAACCACAATTGGTTGTTATTGATTCACCGACTGTTGAAGATAGTATAATGCTGCAATTTCTTCTTCAGACGGTTCTTCCGGCAAGTCGAATGACTTCCAAAGATCTTGATAGTTGAACAGCCACGCGTCACCTCTCCTTTGAATAGGATCCATATAGTTGAAACAATCCACGTGCTGTGCTTCAATAACCTTTCTCAACGAAGGAACATATACTCTTCTTAACGGACTCGCATATCCGACAAAGAAACCTTCAAGAGATTTAGCTCCGAATTTGCCATCTTGATCGATTACAGTACATGGCGCACCAAATGATTCTAGAAACTTTAAATTTGGCTTCCGTCGGTTTATCATCTCAAAACATGTTTTCTTTGTGGTTTGACAATGAGAACTCTATTTAGCGTGTAGCAAGCCGCAGCAACCGCTTCACTCCAGAAACTGGCTGGAAGTTTAGAATCTGCAAGCATGGTTCTCGCAGTTTTCAATCAAAGTTATGTTCTTCCGTTCAGCAACACCGTTTTGCTGTGGAGTATAGGGAGCACTAAACTCGTGCAGAATCCCTTTAGCATTGTAGAATTCCTTCATTTTGTTATTCTTAAACTCTGTGCCGTTGTCACTTCTAATGCGTCTGACTGGCAGACTGTAGAGATTCTCTAGTTTCTTAAACAGAATCACAAAATTATCGAACGTTTCGTCTTTTGATTCTTGAAAGAATACCCACGAATATCTGGAATAGTCATCTGTCACGACCAAGAAATATAAGTCTCCTGAGATGCTTCGAACATTTACAGGACCAAATAAGTCCATGTGGAGACGTTCTAATGGCAACTTGATTGAGCTTAGAATTTTTCTTCGGATGAGATTTCTTGATCTGCTTTCCCTTTTTACATTCTAAGCAGTGATCAGGCATATGAAAGCTCTGAAGATTTATACCTTCTACAAGATCACTATGAACCAAGTAATTCATTTATTCGTAAATGAATATGCCCCATATTACAATGCCAAAGAATAGAATCCTTTTCAGTAGCCTTTGTCACAAAACATTGCGCTGATTTTGATGAAGTGGTAGCGACGCCCATATCAAGAACATATAGATCATTCTCACGTGGTGCTCGCATCAGAATCCACTCATCTGGTATTTTGAATCCCGGCTTCAAGATAATACATTCTTTATCGTTGAAATGCACCGTGAACTTCTTGTCACAAATTTGTGATATGCTCAAAAGATTATTCTCCAACTCTGCAATATAATTCACGCGATCGAATGAAATGACTCCATTGGAGAGTTTTCCCTCGGCGACTATCCTTCCACCCTGGTTACCCGCAAATCCAACATATCCACCAATGATAGCTTTTATGTCGAATAGCAACGCTTTCATTCCCGTCATATGTCTGGAAGCTCCACTATCCAGAATCCACTTAGAAAGTACGGATCTCTGGAGCCCTTGCACATTTCAACAATCTATTTAAAAAGCGAGACCCAAGCCTTTTTGGTCTTGGGTTGAATTGGATAACCATCGTCAAAATCAAACTCACACTCATCAGCATAATCGAATCCACACTCATCTGCATAATCAAATTCACATTCATCATCCAGATTTTCTATGATGTTTATGTTTGAAAACTTTACTGTCTTTTTATCTTTTGAATTGTTACCACTTGTAGTTTGACAGTTTCAGATGTGGTTTCATTATGATTTCAGATTTTGATTCTTTCATGCTATCACTAGTCTTAACAGGCTCAGACTTAGTGATCTCAGATGTTGTTGACCGTTTCTTTGCAATCTAGACTTAAGATTTTATGTTAGCCTTTTTGATGTAAAACTTGTTTTCAATAGCTTTTCAAGATTCACCTTTTTTGAAATTTGAATTCTCAAATTTCTTTTCAAAAACTTGTTTGATTTCATCTTTGTTAACATTTCTTTTTAGAATTCTTATTTGCCCAAACTCTTGTTGCTTCGGTTTCACAACATTTGAACTTTCTTTCCTTCGAAGATAAGCCGGCTTTGATTTCAGACATTGGCGTACAATATGACCAATTTCGTTGCACTTGAAACAAGTCCGAGAATCATGTGGATGTCCTTTAGTGAGTTTTACACCACTTGTTTTGACACAACTTGCAATTTTGGCTTTATCTCGAAGTTTTTTCTGTTTCTTGAACTCATCGTTTGATTGTTTCCCGATCAAACTTTCCTCATGAACCGTTTTCGTCCCATATACAAAATTCATGTTTTTATTCATGTATTCATGAAATGGTGACGTTTTCTTTTTAGGTTCATTTGATTCTTCTAATCCCAACCCAGCTCTCCGGTTTTCCGGATGGTCACCACCATTCCTTCGTTAGTTGTTTCTTTTAGGTTTGGAATAAAATTTATTTTCCTTGATTCCACGAGTTTAAAGAATTTGTCTAACAATTTTTCCTTCACGTTCTGAATCGGAAAACTGTCATCAAAGTATAATCTATCAGATTCCTTAATTTTGTACATTACAATATTAGGATCATCACATAGATCATTCACCGATGATGTTTCGTCATCTTCGGACTCTAAATCAGAATTCTTTGAACTCGAGTCGGCGCTTTTAAAGGTGCCTTCATCAGAATCATTCAGAACATTTTCAAAAACCTTTTTAACCACAGCATTGTCATCATCTGTTTTAGTATAGATTACATCAATGTTCTCTGGCAACTCAGTTTTCTTTTCAAATAACAACTCAATGTTGAGTGCCTTATCCATCCTATCAGCGGATTTGTGACAGTATTTCTCGCACAGGGGTGGATGAACATTGCTATATTCTTTACCAATTTTCTTTTTAGGTTTCTCTTCCGATGGAATTCTCGGAAGGATGTGATCAATGACATAAGCATTACAAGTGTAACTTCTCAAAAGTTGTTGAACACGCTCTGTTTCAATTTTCATTCCTGGAGTTGTTGCTTAGTTTCAGCAATGGTGTTAATATAGATATTAGTTGCTTTTTGCTTATCCATTATTGTTCCTTTCAACATCCTCACAGTCTCATGTTGTTCGACATTGTTTCGATCGAGCCTGCCATAATCATCTTTCATTTTGTCATACGTTTCTTTCATTGTGCGATAATCATATTTTAAAAGTTCATTATGCACATTGATTTCAGCGATGAACTTTGATTTTTCGGCACATTCGATACATGGTTCAGTACATTTTGTACAAGATTTCTCAACCTCTACAACTTGTACTTTGACACTTTCATTTATCTCTGGACCTACCTTAGTTAGATTTGACATTAAAGCTTTGTTGGCAATGTCCTTGAGGTTTTCGGCATTCACATCCTGAGTAAGATTAATGACCACTTCATCAGTTGATTTCTTCTCGGGAACTTGCTCCTGAGAACTTCCATCAAAGTGACCTGCAAAACTATCACACGAATTAGGAGTTAAAATTCCTTGCTGCTTCATGTGGATATACTCCTCTTCTTCACGGTGTTGTTGTAGATATTGTTCTAGTAGAATATTCTCCATAGCTGCTGCTTCTTCTGCAGAAGTATCTTCAACAATTTCAGCCATTAACGCAACTTCGGTCTTCTTACCGATGTAGGAATTCCAGTCAAAACCGTCATCTTCGTTTGATGCAACCATAGCTTTCTCAGTGTTGTTGCTATTCGGTTTCTCTTGGATTTCAACCTGAGTCTTCTTCGGGAAAGGCTTGTACCGAAGTGATTTCTTGTAATACTCATTGCCTCCTCCGAATGGACTTTGATTTCCCGTTGCTTCAGGATTTTTGCACTCTCTCTTGAAATGTCCCTTTTGGCGACATCTGAGGCACGTGACTTTTGTCTTGTCAAAACCTAGTTTGTTGCTTGAATTTCTGATATCTCGGCCAGTGAGAGCAACGAACTTTGTGACCCTTCGAATGATAGATGCTAAACACCACTTTATATCCATGAGCTCCAGTTATTCTTCGTCCACCTGGTCGTAATCTTCGGCGGTCATCTCGGGATTGCCGATTTTCCCAGCTACGAGACTTTCATACGATTCTTGAACGGTGGCGAGAAGTGCCATGTGTTGCTTAGCAGTTTGCTCAGAAACAACATTATTCAAATTAACTGCGATGTTACATTTGAATACATTCGAATCAGAATTTGTTTGTTGGTTCTGATTTGCTTGACTCTGATAAGATGAATTTGAACCAGTGCTTGAGAATGAAGACTGTGGACTTTGATCATATTGAGGATATGATTGATTCTGATTCTGCTGCGAATTGTTCGAGGAATTCACACTTGCATTGAATGCTGTCTGAATCTTTGGGCTTGAAATGTTATCTTGCATTCCACTCTTGTAGTACAAACCAACGTCTTGAACTACATTAGCGTTTTTTGACTTTGCAATCTTCAAGAGTTCCATTTTATGGCCTTCGAGTTTATCGATAAATGTTGACAGCTTGAAAAATTCCCATTTTTCGCTTTCCTTTAGAACCATTAGGTAAGTAGTCCATTCTCCATCTGGTAGAGCGCCAGCAAGCTTGTCGATGTACTCTTGTTCCGTCTTTTCGAGACCGTGTCTTCGCATTTGGACTTTAAGATGACAGAAGCGTTCAATCATCTGCTTCATGGTCTCACCCTTCAGCATGTTGAAGATCTCGAACTCTTTCATAATGAGAGCTTTCTTGCTTTTGATCATCTCCGCGCTTCCTTGATACTCCTTTTGAAGTGAGAGCCAGAGATCTCTTACATGTCACACCCCGACCCGCAGCGGAAAAGGTGATCGGGGCATGATTGGGTTATCATCAAAGCTCATGACATTTATTTTAACGTTTCATATTCATTAATACACTTTAATGGAAAATTACAATCAATATTACAACATGTCCTAAATATCAATCTAAGCTTCTTTGTTTTCTTCTAAGGCATTTCCTATGTTTTCCTTGCTTCATCCTGTTCACCTGTATCATGTGTAAAAGGGTTTTTGGATCAACAAAAAGTTGGCGAGTGAATCCTATGGAAAACATTTGAACAAGTTTATTTAATTGATTATGAGATAAAGTGCACAACCACACATGAGTAAAAATAGATGTAAACTTATTCATAAATCAATTTAATATTAAACAATACACACATGAACAATAATGGATCGTTTAGAGGCACGCGTTGCTCAACTCGTCTCTCACGAGGAACTGATGGGCCTAATGAATGAATTGCATAAACATGATAATATGAAAGACATAACTACAAATAATATAAACTCAATAATACACACATGAACAATAATGGATTGGTTTTGAGGCACGCGTTGCTCAATTCGTCTACCACGAGGAACTGATGGGCTTAATGAATGAATTTCATATAAGTAGACAAAATGAAATACATAATTACAACAATATAAACAATCTAAGTTTAGATCACGATATGGTATGACACAAGTTTAAATAAACGAGTTAATTATTTTGTGACACATGACACACCCCAAAACGTGTAATTAAAAAGGGGGAGTTGTAAGATTCACTCACAGTGGGTGCGTTCGGTTGATGATGTTGAATGCACGCGAAGTGGTTTTAACCACGAGTGAAATTAACCTAGATAATGGCATAATGTTTCGGTAAGTAAACGGATTTTATTAATCCATTTTAGTAGGATTGTTGGGTGTATTTTTGTGAGTTTAAGGCTATTTTCTAACCTTAAAAATGTTATTTTTAAGTATTTTTAATTGATTTTTAATTAAAATAAATAAATAAAAATAATAAAAAAAGTTGACTTTTTTTGACCGTTGACCGTTGACCTTGACTGTTTGACCGGTTCGTATGCGTGTAAGTGTGCGCTGAGTGAGGCTCGAACCCGAGACCTCCCGTACGCGTGCACGCAGCTCTACCAACTGAGCTACGTGTCTAACCCGAAATATTTCTGTTTTTAATTATATTTATATATTAATTAGATTAATCCGAAAATCAATTTATTTCTAAAAAGGTTTTACTGAATCGGACCGGTGCTCTCCACAGGTCTCGAACCCGGGACCTGTGGTTTAGGTTAACACACAGTCCACCGCTGGACTGTGTGTTTAACTTGTTATATAAACCGATTTTTATTATACTTATATACAAACTGAACATTTCCATTTCTGTCTTAAATAAAAAAGTTTAATAATTATTCGGGCCGGTGCGGTAGCCCGGATTCGAACTCGTGTCCTGTGATTTAAACATACACACAGTCCACCACTGGACTGTGTGTCTAACTTGGTTATTATTCCGGTTATTATTAAACTTAACATGTACAGTGTGACTCCGGTTCGGTTAACAAAAAAACATTTTTATTAAGGCAGCATACGTGGGACAAGATTCGAACTCGAGACGTTTACGTGTTTAATGTGCACACAGTCCACCGCTGGACTGTGTGTCTAACCCGAGTAATAACTTGATTTTAATTATACTTATACACTACAGAAACTTCGTCTTCTTCGTTGATTTTAACCAGAATCGGAAGTCCGACTGGTTCGATGATTAAATCATGTTCGTTAGTGTCTGATGGTTAATTACAAGTGAGATTAAATAAAAAGAATGAAGGATTAAGCGTAAGGTATACCGACTGGACTCCTTTGTTTCTCCGGCGAAACTCCGGTGACAGCAAACACTTCCGGCGACGTGTGTCTTGCAGCAGAGAGTCTTCAGAAAGCTTGAAAAGGATGTGGGTGACTTCGGTATAAGCTCAGGGGGTTTAGTAAGGCTTAGAAGTGAAGGGTTCGGTTTTTCGGCGAGGTACAGAAGTTTTCCGGCGAATGGATTTACGTCGGGTAAAGATGGGGTTTTGAGCGAAAAAGCTTGCAGTGGTTTAGAAGGGGTATTTATAGGGCAAAACATCAACGTATTTAGCCCGTTTTCCGACTTGATTCGTCGGTTAGAATTTTTCCGGCGGTTATAGCTTGTGTCGCGGACTGGACATCAGTTATAACCGACGTTGTGGTTAAATGTTTACGTTAAGTCATAGGTAACCGACGATGTTTGACGAAATCGTCGGATTTTCCGGCGTCAACGAATTTGGGCGTGTCAGTTGACTGGGTTTTGATTTCCGTTTCATTATTTCAATTAATTGTCTGGTTATATCACTAAAAAGTACAAGTGGCGGAGTGGTTGAGCATGTGTGTGTTAAGTCTGCTGAACCGTGACTGACTGACCCGGGTTCGAAACCCGGCAGAAACATATTATTTTTATTTTCTTATTTTTAACCGTTTTTCAAAAACTAATTATATATTCCCATATAATAATTAATTATGTATCGTTTAAAATTATTTTGGGCATTAAATTCGCAACGAAATTTTTAACTGATTGTTCGGTTAATAAACGGAGCGGGTTTGGTAAATCCGTTTTTGACGGATGTTACAGTATCCCCTGCTTTTTAGAAATTTCGTCCCGAAATTTAAATAGTGATATATTTGACTAAAAGAATGATGGTGTTTAGTTTGACAGTTACATGCTTAGAAGAAGTAAGGTTTTAAGTTTTTGTTTGAGGCGGTAACGTTCCTTGTAAGGGTTAAGTACCCTATTACAGGAATCGCTTTTTGTTGCCTACTGTAAAAGTATTGATAAGCAGAACTGATTCGCTAAATATGATATCATGCATAAGTGTTTGGATATGCTTGGAAGGGTATGGTTATATCCTAAGGCAAAACTTCTAATACTACAACCTACATGGAACTTCTCATAACCATCTAACAATACCTCTGATCCTTTGACAAGAATACTTATATATAGGAAGTACCAGCGGCGTATCCACCATATTCTTGTCAAATTTTCATTGGTTTTATCAGTAAGTTATGATTGGTTCTATGACTATAGAACATAAATAAACACAACAGCTAATATTTGAATCCACATTCTGATAGCATATACGTTTGAATGGTGACAGTTCCTCTCTCGTTTGTTATGATGGAGAGGTTAGTTTATGTAGAAATAGAACACAGTCCAATTTCTTTAAATAGCGAGATGATATGAATGTAACACAAATTTCAACCAAGGCAATACTAAATCCTACATGGAACTTCTCATAACCGCCTGATAATGGCTCTGATCCTTTGGCAAGAATACTTATATATAGGAAGTACCAGCGGCGTATCCACTATATTCTTGCCAAATTTTCATTGGTTTTATCCACAAGTTATGATTAGTTACCAAGAAACTACTAAATCCTACATAGAACTTCTCATAACCGTCTGACAATGCCTCTGATCCTTTGACAAGAATACTTATATATAGGAAGTACCAGCGGCGTATCCACCATATTCTCGTCAAATTTTCATTGGTTTTATCAGTGAATTATGATTAGTCCTATGTGACTCTACAACCAATACAACAAACTCATAAATACTGAAAATGAAAAATGTCTGTGCGATCAAGGCTCAATCAAACGGAGCCGATCGTATTGCATGTACTGAAAATGAAAATGTATGTGCGATCAAGGCTCAATCAAGCGGAGCCGATCGTATTGCATGTACTGAAAATAATAAATTTAATCTAAACAACAATCACACAAACAGCCTATACATGGAACCTCTCATAACCGCCTGATAATGCCTCTGATCCTTTGACAAGAATACTTATATATAGGAAGTACCAGCGGCGTATCCACCATATTCTTGTCAAATTTTCATTGACTTTATCCACAATTTATGATTAGTTCTATGTGACTCTACTACAAACACAACAACCACAAGATACTGATAATGAAAATGTCTGTGCAATCAAGACTCAATCAAACGGAGCCGATCGTATTGCATGTACTGAAAATGAAAATGTCTGTGCGATCAAGGCTCAATCAAACAGAGCCGATCGTATTGCATGTACTGAAAATAATAAATCTAATCTAAACAATAATCACACCAACAGCCTATACATGGAACCTCTCATAACCGCCAGATAATGCTTCTGATCCTTTGACAAGATTACTTATATATAGGAAGTACCAGCGGCGTATCCACCATATTCTTGTCAAATTCTCATTGACTTTATCCGCAAGTTATGATTAGTTCTATGCGACTCTACAACAAACACAACAAACACAACAACCACAAGATACTGATAATGAAAATGTCTGTGCGATCAAGGCTCAATCAAACGGAGCCGATCGTATTGCATGTACTGAAAATGAAAATGTCTGTGCGATCAAGGCTCAATCAAACGGAGCCGATCGTATGTGGGCACGCCAGGTTCAACCTCATAATGAAATGGGGAACATGCTCAACGCTCATAATGTAATGGGGAGCGGCGGCCTATGAAATTGCATGTACTGAAATAATAAACAATAATTACTCAAACAGTCTACACATGGAACCTCTCATAACCGCCAGATAATGCTTCTGATCCTTTGACAAGAATACTTATATATAGGAAGTACCAGCGGCGTATCCACCATATTCTTGTCAAATTTTCATTGGCTTTATCCTTAAGTTATGATTGGTTCTATGTGATTCTAAAACATAAAACTAAACGATTGGAGTTGAATCTGGATTTTCGGTGAAGAGGACTAGTTGGGTATCTTCGTTTGGGCCGTCATTATCTTCGACAGGATTGGCGTTGATGTTGAAGACTCTTCCTCTTGCTGGTGGCCTAGCGGTTGGGTTTTCTTGGTTTACTTGGTTAACTAGGTTTGATTGAGCTTGAGTGTTGATGACGTTAACCAATTGAGGGCATGTGTTTCTAAAGTGGGTAGGGTCGCCACAATTGAAACAAGCTCGAACATATGGGAACATGGGGTATTGGGGTGGTTGATAGGTTTGGTTCATGGTTTGAGTAGGGGGAGAGATTTGGTTTTGAAAGGTGCGGCAAACCTTGCTCAAATGACCATAGCGTCCACAAGTTGCACATAGTCGACAAGGTAGAGTAAGGGGATGGTGATAAAACAGTTGTTGCATCGAGGGTGAGGTCCAAGATATGGTTTCTTATTTGGGTAAGTTGAGTTGGGTGCCACTTGAGTGATTGGGATAGCTTGGATGGGTATGGCGTGTGAAATCGGTTGATTTCGTTGGATAGCAGCGAAAAGTTGCCCGTCTCTTTTTCTCTTAGAATTGGGTTGAGAAGGGGATTCGGTTTGGGTGCAGTCGGAGGTTTCAGTCGATGCTTTATCCTTCTTCTTCTCCTCCTTGAAGTCTTGGTTCCGGATTCGGTTCTCGGTGAGCGCTGTTGCTAGCTCCATTGCTGCTTCCAAAGTTGCAGGCGAGGTACTTATTACAGAGTCTTGAATCTTTGACGGAAGACCACGAATGTAGTGCTCGATCAAACGGTAGAGGGGAGTGAACATGTTGGGAACCATTTGATGTAACTCGAGGAATCTTTTGTTGTATGTGGTGTGGTCTCCTTCCTTTTGCTTCAACGAATAAAATTATCTTCTAATTTCTTGATTTCGCTCCTTGGGCAAAATCGTCTGGTCATGATTTCCTTCAATTCATTCCAAGTTAAAGTCATAACATCTTCAACACCTCGTTTGGCCTTCTCTGTATTCCACCAAGTAAGTGCTATTCCATATAAACCCGACCAGTAGCATAACGCACTTTGCGATCATCGGGGCAATCGCAATTTAGAAAGGTGTTCTCCATTTCTTCAAATCAATGGAGGAGAGCGGTGACGCCTTCAGTCCCTTTGTATTTCGGAGGGTCGCATGATTTGAAATGCTTGTAGGTGCATTTAGTGGTATTTGGGGGAGAGTTGATAATGTTTTGGTTTTCTTGATTGACAGGATTAGCGGTAAGTGCTTGTTGTACTTGGATTACAATGTTGGGTATTATGGCAGCCATTTGTTGAGCGATTAGGGCAGCCATGCGCTCGAGGCGATTCCTGCTCTCATCTTCCTATGGGTGAGGTTAGAAGACATCTACAAGGAATACATGTCAAGAGTATGAGTTGGATGTATTTGGGATCATGGGTCGCACTAGGAATGAACATTCATAAAATAATTATAGAAAAATAAATCTACTACATCCATAGGATGTCTTGGGCTTTGCTCGCCATTAGGCCCTACATGCCGCCATACTTCACCTTCGTAATAATGTGGGCCCCCATGAATACCGGGTTTTTCATATGGTTCGCATGGGTTTGCCTGGTTGCGTACACTAAAACCCGGAGAAAATCGAGAAATATGTATACAACGTGTGATATTCGGAATGTGTCCAGGTGTAGACACGGTGACACCTCAAAGTGGGGTTAGTTCGAACGACGTTTGGTGTGGCATGCTTTGTCCTAATAGGTCCTTCGTACTCTCATCGTTAGTACCCAGGTAGGCAAACTGGTCCGTTATATTGGATTTATACGAATGCCAACCTAGACAGGACGTTCCGACTACCGGTACTTGTACCCTTCCAGTTACTACATGCCCGTCGCAGAACTTACTTTGATGAGATTTGAAAATTGCAACAAAATCTTTGAATAATGAGAGTATGAAAATGAATTGAATATATGAACATTGATATATGTATAATGAATATGTATATAAGTATGTATGTTTGACTGTAAGTATAAACAAATATGAAACAAATAAATATCACAAGTTTGTATGTAACCACCTAATCAATTAAAATTTAGGCAGACTATAGTATAGGCTCTAAGGGTCTAATAACCTATCCTATATCCCTATAGTCATGGCTCTGATACCAATCTGTCACACCCCGACCCGCAGCGGAAAAGGTGATCGGGGCATGATTGGGTTATCATCAAAGCTCATGACATTTATTTTAACGTTTCATATTCATTAATACACTTTAATGGAAAATTACAATCAATATTACAACATGTCCTAAATATCAATCTAAGCTTCTTTGTTTTCTTCTAAGGCATTTCCTATGTTTTCCTTGCTTCATCCTGTTCACCTGTATCATGTGTAAAAGGGTTTTTGGATTAACAAAAAGTTGGCGAGTGAATCCTATGGAAAACATTTGAACAAGTTTATTTAATTGATTATGAGATAAAGTGCACAACCACACATGAGTAAAAATAGATGTAAACTTATTCATAAATCAATTTAATATTAAACAATACACACATGAACAATAATGGATCGTTTAGAGGCACGCGTTGCTCAACTCGTCTCTCACGAGGAACTGATGGGCCTAATGAATGAATTGCATAAACATGATAATATGAAAGACATAACTACAAATAATATAAACTCAATAATACACACATGAACAATAATGGATTGGTTTTGAGGCACGCGTTGCTCAACTCGTCTACCACGAGGAACTGATGGGCTTGATGAATGAATTTCATATAAGTAGACAAAATGAAATACATAATTACAACAATATAAACAATCTAAGTTTAGATCACGATATGGTATGACACAAGTTTAAATAAACGAGTTAATTATTTTGTGACACATGACACACCCCAAAACGTGTAATTAAAAAGGGGGAGTTGTAAGATTCACTCACAGTGGGTGCGTTCGGTTGATGATGTTGAATGCACGCGAAGTGGTTTTAACCACGAGTGAAATTAACCTAGATAATGGCATAATGTTTCGGTAAGTAAACGGATTTTATTAATCCATTTTAGTAGGATTGTTGGGTGTATTTTTGTGAGTTTAAGGCTATTTTCTAACCTTAAAAATGTTATTTTTAAGTATTTTTAATTGATTTTTAATTAAAATAAATAAATAAAAATAATAAAAAAAGTTGACTTTTTTTGACCGTTGACCGTTGACCTTGACTGTTTGACCGGTTCGTATGCGTGTAAGTGTGCGCTGAGTGAGGCTCGAACCCGAGACCTCCCGTACGCGTGCACGCAGCTCTACCAACTGAGCTACGTGTCTAACCCGAAATATTTCTGTTTTTAATTATATTTATATATTAATTAGATTAATCCGAAAATCAATTTATTTCTAAAAAGGTTTTACTGAATCGGACCGGTGCTCTCCACAGGTCTCGAACCCGGGACCTGTGGTTTAGGTTAACACACAGTCCACCGCTGGACTGTGTGTTTAACTTGTTATATAAACCGATTTTTATTATACTTATATATAAACTGAACATTTCCATTTCTGTCTTAAATAAAAAAGTTTAATAATTATTCGGGCCGGTGCGGTAGCCCGGATTCGAACTCGTGTCCTGTGATTTAAACATACACACAGTCCACCACTGGACTGTGTGTCTAACTTGGTTATTATTCCGGTTATTATTAAACTTAACATGTACAGTGTGACTCCGGTTCGGTTAACAAAAAAACATTTTTATTAAGGCAGCATACGTGGGACAAGATTCGAACTCGAGACGTTTACGTGTTTAATGTGCACACAGTCCACCGCTGGACTGTGTGTCTAACCCGAGTAATAACTTGATTTTAATTATACTTATACACTACAGAAACTTCGTCTTCTTCGTTGATTTTAACCAGAATCGGAAGTCCGACTGGTTCGATGATTAAATCATGTTCGTTAGTGTCTGATGGTTAATTACATGTGAGATTAAATAAAAAGAATGAAGGATTAAGCGTAAGGTATACCGACTGGACTCCTCTGTTTCTCCGGCGAAACTCCGGTGACAGCAAACACTTCCGGCGACGTGTGTCTTGCAGCAGAGAGTCTTCAGAAAGCTTGAAAAGGATGTGGGTGACTTCGGTATAAGCTCAGGGGGTTTAGTAAGGCTTAGAAGTGAAGGGTTCGGTTTTCCGGCGAGGTACAGAAGTTTTCCGGCGAATGGATTTACGTCGGGTAAAGGTGGGGTTTTGAGCGAAAAAGCTAGCAGTGGTTTAGAAGGGGTATTTATAGGGCAAAACATCAACGTATTTAGCCCGTTTTCCGACTTGATTCGTCGGTTGGAATTTTTCCGGCGGTTATAGCTTGTGTCGCGGACTGGACATCAGTTATAACCGACGTTGTGGTTAAATGTTTACGTTAAGTCATAGGTAACCGACGACGTTTGACGAAATCGTCGGATTTTCTGGCGTCAACGAATTTGGGCACGTCAGTTGACTGGGTTTTGATTTCCGTTTCATTATTTCAATTAATTGTCTGGTTATATCACTAAAAAGTACAAGTGGCGGAGTGGTTGAGCATGTGTGTGTTAAGTCTGCTGAACCGTGACTGACTGACCCGGGTTCGAAACCCGGCAGAAACATATTATTTTTATTTTCTTATTTTTAACAGTTTTTCAAAAACTAATTATATATTCCCATATAATAATTAATTATGTATCGTTTAAAATTATTTTGGGCATTAAATTCGCAACGAAATTTTTAACTGATTGTTTGGTTAATAAACGGAGCGGGTTTGGTAAATCCGTTTTTGACGGATGTTACATTACAGTTGTGTATTCCGGTAGCAAGACGAGAATATCTTCTTTGACGGATTGTTGGATAAGACTGATCATCTTTTTCTCAGCAATATATTCTTCTTTCTGTGTCGTGGAATACTTATATTTCTTCAGAACTTGCTGATGTTCGTCCAACGGAACTGTGTAACCTCTTTCGATCGACACCCAGCCTAGGAAATGCATGGCTTGAAACCAATATGTAAACTTCTCTTTCCATCCTTCACACTCGTCCATGCTCATTAGCTTTGGTAGTTTGACAGTCGTGCCCATCTCATTGTCAAGATTGACTCGTTGGATCACGTTGGCATTTGATGAACTAGCTCTGGACATATAAGCTCTTTGAATATCATCCATTGTGAATAACGAGACTCGTACACTGAAAACACTTGAAAAATTTTGAAAATGTTAGTTCTACTACAAGTTCGGTTGAACTTGTAGTAGGAATGAAGAATTCTCAGTTTTGATCACAAGTTCGGTCGAACTTATGATTTTTGTTTTCAAAGATTTCCTTTTAAGTTCGATCGAACTTATAACAATTTTGACAAACACCTTTGAATTAACTTCGAGCAAACTTGCACAAGAAATTTAATGAAAATTTAGCAAGTTCGGGCGGACTTAGAAAAATTTCTTGAATTTTTATCAAGTTCGGTCGAACTTGATGGAAAATCAATGAAACTTTTACAACTTCGCAGCGAATTTCACTCAAAATTCCTCAAAATTTACTCAAGTTCGAGTGAACTTGGTAAAAACTCACTGAAAAAGTGTGTTTTTACCACAAGTTCGGCCGAACTTGGTTAATAAGTTCGATCAAAATGGTTTTGTCTAGTTTTTTCAAAATTTTGACATCAATTTGGTTGAATTGGGTCTCCAATCTTTCAAAGGTTTATCTTTGTTGTATTTTACATGATATATTCAAAATTGAAAAGATTTTGACCGTGAATTCTTCATTTTTGATGAAAAAGTTAAGAAAAATAGAAGAATGGAGATGAAATAGAAGTGTTCTTGTCTTGATTACTATCAAATCAGGCTGTTCTAGCTCTGATACCACTTGTAGGACCGATCCTCGATGCTAAGGAACCTAAATTTGATATCTAACGTCCATAATAGCGGAAATATTACGTCGTGTTTACCAATAGACAAGAATTAATCAGTTTAATATCAGTTTCATTGATTAAACGTCAAGAGTACAAACTGATAGAGCTTCGCCTCCA
The DNA here is from genome assembly GCA_947069175.1 of Scalesia atractyloides. Lineage (NCBI taxonomy): Eukaryota > Viridiplantae > Streptophyta > Magnoliopsida > Asterales > Asteraceae > Scalesia > Scalesia atractyloides. The sequence goes on along the minus strand of CAMTDV010000021.1, from coordinate 93,851,252 downwards.
AAATGCCAAAGTTACAAATGAGAGAGGCTAGCTAGGTATTTATAGATGTACAAGTTCGCTACAAGGAGGTGTAAGTTCGCCCGAACTTGCCTTAGCAAGTTCGGCCGAACTTGTCTACACATGATATCATGGGCGAACTTGTAACATCATTACATAAATATTTCATACGACTAGCCTATTCAGCTCTATACTATACAGACTCGATATAAGACTAAGACATAGACATTATGCACCAACAATATTTAGTTGTGATTGCGATTAGATTAGCGATGCGTTTAATAAGCGATTAGATGCGATATAACTGCAACTCAATATAATTTAATTAACATAACTTTCTTATAATTCGAATCTCGGGATTACAAAAGGTAGTTACAACGAAAAATAAAAGAAAAAGATAACAACGAAAATCGGAGTTGTTACAGTCTCCCATACTTTAGGAAATTTGATCCTGAAATTTAAGTAGTGGCCATAACAAAGAGATGCGGATACTTAGCCTTCATGTCACTTTCCAATTCCCAAGTGAATTCGGCACCGCGTTTGCCTTCCCATCGGACCTTCACGATAGGGATGCGAGAGCGCTGTAACTTCTTGGTTTCTCGATCCATAATTTCGACAGGCTTTTCCACGAAATGGAGAGTCTCGTTTATTTGCAAGTCCTCGAGGGGGACGTGGATATTATCTTCATGTAGGCATTTCTTGAGGTTAGACATGTGGAAAGTCGGATGAATGTTATTAAGTTCCGCCGGTAGTTCGAGTCGATAGGCTACTTTATCCGATTCTTTCCAGAATCTTAAAGGAACCTACGTATCGTGGCACTAGCTTTCCTTTCTTTCCGAAGCGGACCACTCCCTTCCAAGGTGCAACCTTTAGGAGAACGTGATCTCCCACTTCGAACTGTAGGGGCTTGCGGCATTTGTCAGCATAACTCTTTTGAGACTTCGAGCTTTTAGGAGATTGTCTCTGATTTGGAGGATTTTGTCTGTCGTTTCTTGAATCAGCTCGGGACGGTGATTTGTGCTTCTCCGATCTCGTGCCATGCAATAGGCGATCGACATTTTCTTCCATACAGCCGCCTCAAAAGGAGCCATTTGAATGCTAGTGTGATAACTATTATTGTACGAGAATTTAACTAAGGGTAAATGTGTATCCCAATTACCACTGAAATCTATGATGCACGCACGAAGCATGTCTTCAAGGGTGCGGATCGTGCGCTCAGTCTGACCGTCGGTTTGAGGGTGAAAAGTGGTACTAAGATTAAGAGTAGTACCGAGAGCGGATTGAAAAGTCTCCCAGAGACGTGAGGTATAAGCGACCGTCGCGGTCAGAAATGATGTCACGAGGCGTCTCGTGTCGACATATAACTTCGTCGGTATAGATTCGGGCTAATCGTTATACCTTAAAGTCTTCTCGTATAGCAATAAAGTGCACGGACTTGGTAAGACAATCAAGATAACCCAAATGCTATCGTGACCAGATGAAGTGCGGGGAAGTTTCGTAATAAAATCCCTAGCTATGCTCTCCCATTTCCACATCGCGATTCGGGTTGTTCGAGCAAGCCAGAGGGTCTTTGATGTTCGGCTTTAACCTTTGAACAAGTTAAGCACTTTGAAACGTACACGACGATATCCTTTTTCATGCCCGGCCACCAATACTTAGGACGAAGGTCCTGGTACATCTTGTCGCTCCGGGATGAATGGAGTATCAAGATTTATTGGCTTCGGCCATTAGCAATTCACGAAGATTATCACGTCTAGGAATCCAAATGCGATCGAGATAGTAGTAGATACAGTTAGGTTTGACAACGAGCTGAGTCTCGGCACCACATTTCATTTCTTCCTCCAAAGTATTCCGTTAAAACAAACGAATTGGGCGGAGCGAATCATGATTTCGATATCATTCAAAGCTTGAGAGTCACGAACACTATACACATAGCTTCGTCGACTTAGAGCATCGGCTACGACGTTTGCTTTGCCGAGATGGTAGCGTATCTCACAATCGTAATCGTGAGAAGTTCAACCCATCTGCGTTGGCGCATATTCAGTTCCTTTTGATTGAAGATATGCTGTAAGCTCTTATGGTCGGTGAAGACCGTACACTTAGTACCGTAAAGGTAGTATCGCCATATCTTCAATGCAAAAACAACTGCACCGAGTTCGATATCGTGGGTTGTGTAGTTTTTCTCGTGATCTTGAGTTGTCGAGACGCATACGCGATAACCTTGTCTCGTTGCATTAGAACACGACCAAAAACCAGGTTTGAGGCACCGCAGTAAACAACGAAATCGTCGTTTCCGTCGGGTAAAGCGAGTACGGGAGCGTTGCATAGCATACACTTGAGAGTTTGAAAGGCTTCCTCTTGCTTGGAATCCCAAACAAAAGGTTTGTCCTTATGAGTCAAAGCGTTAAGCGGAACGGCGATTTTCGAAAAGTCGGCGATGAATCGACGGTAGTAACCCGCCAATCCAAGAAATGAACGGATTTCAGAAGCATTCTTCGGTGTAATCCAACTCTTAACAGCTTCAATCTTTGCAGGGTCGACGTGAACTCCTTGACCATTACGATGTGGGCGAGAAATTGGACTTCTTCGAGCCAGAATTCACATTTAGAGAACTTAGCACAAAGGCGATTGCCCTGGAGAAGTTCGAGGACTAAACAGAGATGGCACGCATGTTCATCTCTCGACTTCGAATAGATGAGAATGTCATCGATAAACACAATGACAAAACGATCTAAGAAAGCTTTACACACACGGTTCATCAAATCCATGAAGACCGCGGGTGCATTGGTAAGACCGAAAGGAATGACCATGAATTCGAAATGGCCATATCGGGTACGAAAGGCGGTTTTCGGAATGTCTTCTTCGAGTACACGCAACTGATGATAACCGGAACGAAGATCGATCTTAGAAAAACAAGTAGCACCTTGAAGCTGATCAAAAGTCGATCGATTCGAGGAAGAGGATAGCGGTTCTTTATCGTGAGTTTGTTAAGTTCACGATAATCGATGCATATTCGGAACGTCCCATCTTTCTTTTTCACGAAAAGAACGGGTGCGCCCCAAGGTGAAGTGCTCGGGTGTATGAAACCTTTATCAAGAAGCTCTTGAAGTTGGCTTGATAGCTCGCGCATTTCAGATGGTGGAGACGGTAAGGAGCTTTAGCAACGGGTGTAGCACCGGGAACTAAATCGATACGGAATTCAACATCTCGAGTAGGGGGTAAACCTGGTAAATCGTCGGGAAAGACTTTGGGAAATTCACGAAGAATAGGAACGTCTTTAGAAGTCTTCTTTTCTTTCTCTGGGTTCACAATATGGGCTAGAAAAGCAACACATTGCTTTCGCAAACCATTTGTGTGCTCGTGACAAAAACATCAACTTCTTTGAGGGAGTTTCACCATAGACATGGAGTTGATCACCGTTAGGGAGAGGGAAGCGAATCATTTTATCGAAGCATACAACGTCAGCATGATTTTCACGAATAAAATCCATGCCTACTATGATGTTGAAGCTACCTAACTGCATAGGTATGAGATTGATCGAGAAGACATGGTTGTTGAGATCGAGAGTACAACCACGTAGGAAGGAGGTAACGGTAAGGATTTTCCGGTGGCGACTTCCACATCGAAAGTCTTTGGGAGTTTAGCGCACTTACATTTTAAAACCTTTTCGAATTCTAACGATACAAAACAGTTATCGGCACCAGTATCAAATAAACATGAAGCATAAATACCATTAACAAAGAATGTACCGTTGACAACATTTTTGTCGTTCTGAGCATTGCAATGCTTGAGGTTAAAGGCTCGTCCACGTGCAGCCTATTGTTGCTGCTGAGGTTGTGGTGGCTGTGGCTGCTGCTGCTGTTCCTGCTTCACAGGTTTGTTTGGACAGACATTACTGAAATGATTTGGGCACCGCACATATAACATGCACGTGCCCTTGGAGCTGGCTGCTGATTGGCCTGAGGAGGAGCTGGTAGAGCTGGTGCTGCAGGTGCTAGAGGAGCTGACTGACGAGGGCCTGAACGACAACTGACAGTGAAGTGGTTGTAGATGTTACATTTGGTGCAGAAGCGATAGTTGCCTCAAACTGCATGATGATAGGTGCATTTTGAGCACAAAGGATGCGGGCCAGTATACGCACGCTTTCCCGACAGTGCGTTTGGTGCTGCAGACTGGAGCGGCTGAGGGTTTGCTAGAGCAGTAAGAGCAAAGTTCTTGCTCGGGTTTTCTCGCTTGCGACCACGGCGACTGTTCTTTGATTCTCGGGACTGATCAGGTAGGAGCTGCTGATTCGGTAATGACCTGATTTGCGACCTTGTTGTTCTTAAAGTAACCAGACTGAACCCGTTTGTCATTGATCTCTGCAGCTAGCTGGTAGGTCTCCTCGATAGTAGTAGTGCGTGCTGCTTGAACAAAGTCAGCGACGCAATCAGGCAGAGCGTTGATGTACTTCTTGATAGCTTTCTCGGTCGTATCAACTTGACCGGGACAGATGATGCTCAACTGTTTGAATCGAGCCGTTAAACCAGCATTGTCGGGTCCGTCTTGTTTGGGATTCCCCAGAATTCGTTTTCCAGCTTCTGGATCTCATGAGGGGGCATAACTCTTTGATCATGAGCTCCTTAAGTTCTTCCCATGCGAGAGAGTACGCTTCATCATTGCCGCGCCTGTTGCACTCGGCGGTCCACCAGTCAAGTGCCCTTGACTAAAAGACTCTAGTGGCGTTCACAGTGCGGAGATTTACAGGGCATCCGCTCTGTCTGAAGGTGACTTCGATCGAATCGAACCAATGAAATAACTTGGTTGGTCCTTCTTAGCCAGTGAATGCTGCAGGACCGCAGGCTTTAAACTGTTTGAAGCTGAAGTGAGGTTTGGGCGCGTCAGCTTTCGAGTCTATAGAAGAGTTGCTACTGGCAGCTTGGATTTCGCTGACGATTTGAGGGATCACTTTGGCCATATCCTTGGCCACTAGTGCTGCGATGCGCTTGTCAGCTTGGCTGTGTTGGTGGTTCCTTCTGGTATGCGATCCCATTGAAAACATCTACATTGAAGGGGTTTGATTGGATGAGATTAGATTATAATAGGTTTATGTTTGAAATATTTATTATTATTATTCATACCAGGCACAAACCACGTAAGCATATAACACGTAAGCAGGTAAGCACGTAAGCACTGCAGTAAGCACATAATCACATATGCACATAAGCACATATTTTGCACGTATTCACCACTAATTAAAATCATGCGTAGCGCGTTCGAGATGGATATATAAGCGAGATAAAGCGATATATAAGCGAGTAATACCGCGCATGAGAACATACGGTAAGAGAGATGAGCGTTTTAGTTTGGTTGGTGTATTAATTAGCATTTTAGATTTCGAGAGCTGTGTGAGATGTGCATATATCGATGGAGCGTAAAGGCGATAAATCGAGAAATTAATAAAGCGCGAAATCGAATAAAGCAAAAATTCTCAAAATTTAAACACATAAATAGTAATAAACTCGATGATACGTAAAATCGACGATCATAGGCTTAAATTAATTGGGAGCATCCTGGGTTTTGAGACGTTGACTACCCAAAGTGATTCGAGAATTCTCTGAGTTCGGACACACGATTAGGCCTAATAGACAAATGCTCTCGCCGTACAATGGTTAACGGCATTTATCCTTCCAGTTACGTCGTGTTCCGAGTCATCGAAATAATCGAGACTTTAGTGAGATTGAAAATCGAAGAGCGGAACTAGTTATTAAGATACGGGTTTCACCCCTAACTTAACAACATCATTCCTAGTTGTGGTTATGCTGACCGATCAAGTCAGGAGGTCCACTAGATAGAGGTGGAGATTTTCGTCGAGGTTTGGATTTCACTCCTAACTCAACGAAGGTATCTCGTGCGAGAGAATATGCGCGGAGTGAATGATCTTATCGAGAGTTCTTGGTTTTCACACCTAATCTCGACTTGATCACTCGTTTTGTGTGATACAAGCGTTATTTAGGTGTGTTGTGGTTGCTTTAGGAAAAACAATTTAGAAGTTCGTGCCGAAGGATTCTGATCAAGTTCGGGCGAACTTGGCATCAGCCTGATGTCAAGTTCGAGCGGACTGTTGATCCTAGCGAACTTGTTTAGTTGTGAGGGGGCAGGCAAGTTCGAGCGAACTTGGTCAAGTCTGGGCGAACTTGATCAAGCTCGGGCGATCTTGATCAACTTCAAGCGAACTTGTCACCCCAAGTTCGGGTGGACTTGTCTGTTCGTATGAGTTGTCGGCGTTAATCGATATGTGTCGGTCTGATTTGGTATCCTAACTATAGTCTAAGGCAAAACATGGCAATTCTACCTAATTTCCCTATAGTTGTGGCTCTGATACCAATCTGTCACACCCCAACCGATGGCGGAATCATCGGGGCGCGGCACTAGGCGAATCAGATTGCTCAAGAGACATCATAAAACTATTAAGAAATAATATCCAAATGTCTAACATCCCATCTTATTAAACGATAAAATCCCAAATAATCATTACAATATTCAATCAATCTCTTAAACATAATGTCTGATCCGATCTTCCCTAGATTTTATTACATGATTTCTAAAACAAAAGCCTAACAACTAAGCATCCAAAGCATAATCCTCAACCTGCCACATATGTTAAAATAAGACGTCAATACAATTAAGTAAAGGTGAGCATACGAGTTTTGCGTACAAGATAGATATAAAAGCGTTTAGCACACACCGCATGACATACATAATAGATGTGAATGATGTAACCACTTAGATTCATGCAAACAACAAACCGCGATTGATCGAGGCATGCGAACAAGCGTTCACATCCTAAAAGAGAAAAATAAATGCGAAATAAAAATGCGTGCCTTAACAAGCCCAGGCCTTCGGGAGGCGGGTCAACCTCCAGTATAGTATCATGTTAAGGGTGGCGTACAAGCAATCAAGCAATACATACAATTCAGCAGATTTCACGTATAATCATGTAACAACAGGTTGCGAATAAATGTTTGAGAGTTGTGTAATATGTTTTGATATACGAACATATGTGACACCCAAAGGTGCGTTTAAGCGAAAAAGGGTTCAAGTATACTCACTGTTGGTGCGTTTCGGGAGAGATGAGGGACCGGAGGAGAGTTGCGGAGAGTGCCGGGTCAGCCTGTAAGCGAACAGAAGTGCATCAGTCTTCCGAATTGCTGAAACGGTTAAGTTTGGGTTGGGCAGAGGACAAGTTTGGGCGAACTTGTATGTTTACATACAAGTTTCGGGCGAACTTGTGTGAAACCTGTTGAGATGTGAGACAAGTTCGGGCGAACTTGTAAAGTTGTAATTGGGGAGACAAGTTCGGGCGAACTTGTCTAATTCTCTTGAGATTGGACAGAGTTCGGGCGGACTTGTGCCATTTTTCAGACTTGTGTAGAGACAAATTGGGTGAATTAGTCACCAATCTGGTGACAAGTCCGAGCGAACTTGGTGTATTCCGAGCGAACTTGATGGTTTTGGTATCCAAATCGTGCGTTTTTGCGCCGTTTGCTGAGTAAACTTAGGCTGGAGAGGTCTTTTGGAGAGGTCTTTTGGAGCGGTCTTTTGCGTCGTTTGCTGAGTGTTGATCCTTCCACCTTAAGCCACTGAGTAAAACATAGGCCACTGAGAGGTCTTTTGTCTGCCCGTTTGCTGAGTGTTGATCCTTCCAACCTTAAGTCACTGAGTAAAACTTAGGCTGGAGAGGTCTTTTGGAGCGAGTTTAGCCATTTTACAGAAACTCAGGCTAATCCGGACGAACTTGATGGTTCTACGGGTTAGTCCAGCTTATGTAAAGTGACGATTTCGTCCTTGTGCTTTCGGATCTGAGGTCTTGCTTGACAACGCCTCGTTCCACTCAAAAGTGAATGAAACATACGTCATTAGTCTGAATATTGTGTAAAAATCAATGTTTTTAAAGGTTTTACTCAGATCTAAGCATAGATCTGAGTGAAAAACAGAAGTTTTGTAGAAAAAATGAAGATTTTTGTAAACAGAAGAGATTTGATGAAAACGAAGGCAGAGCCTTGTGCAAAATCATTGTAAATCGTTGTTGAACGTTGTTGTAGTTGAAAACGGGATGAATCTTACTTAGAAAGCAAAGGGTTTCGGGTTTCGAGAGCTCCGGGCGAACTTGCAGCAAGTTCAATGAGAGAATGGAGCTGAGTATTTATGGGTGGAGGTGAGGATGAGAGATCAGACAACAAGTTCAGGCGAACTTGTATCAAGTTCGGGCAAACTTTTTACAAGTTCGAGCAAACTTGTGTGTCTTTGCTGAGATTTAAACAAGTGCGACTTGTGTTTGTTGAAGGTTTATTGTGGCTCTGACAAGTTCAGGCAAACTTGTGTTATACAAGTTCGGCCGAACTTGACCTATGGGCCAAGTTTCGTTTGATTGTTTCGCGTTACGAGTTTGTTAGGCGATCCGGTTCGTATTAGATAGTTATATTAAGCGTTGTAATTGATGTAATAGTGCGATTTAGCGATTGTGCGTGTGAGAGCGTTGCGATAGCGATTATAACCATAACATAAACAAACATAGCACACATAAAACATAATTCCACATAATTAACTGCGCTTTGTGATGCGATGAGATAAGCGATGTGATGGCACAAGTGTTTATTAAAGAATAACACACTCGGCTCGTATAATAGCATATTTAGTTGTGATTGCGATTAGATTAGCGATGCGTTTAATCAGCGATTAGATGCAATATAACTGCAACTCAACATAATTTAATTAACATAACTTTCTTATAATTCGAATCTCGGGATTACAAAAGGTAGATACAACGAAAAATAAAAGAAAAAGATAACAACGAAAATCGGAGTTGTTACACGTAAGAGAAGTGAACTATGTATCTACTTAGATTCAAGTAAACCAACAAACCGCGAGTGCGAGGCACGCGAACAAGTGTCCACGTCCTAAAGAGAAAATAAATGAGAAATAAAAATGCGAGCCTTAACAACCCCGGGCCTCTGGGTGGCGGGTCAACCTCTAGCAAGCTATCGTGTTAAGGGTGGCGTACTAGCAATCAAGTAACACATACAATTCAGCAGATTTCACGTATAGTCATGTAATTAGCGGGTTGCGGATAAGCGTTTGAGAGTTGTGTGATGAATTTGATATAAGAACATATGTGACACCTAAAAGTGCGTTTAAGCGTAAAAGGGTCCAACTATACTCATTGTTGGTGCGATTAGGGAGAGAGACGGGATCTGATGTGATTGAAGGGAGCGCCGGTTCAGCTTGTAAGCGAACAGAAGTGCATTAGTCTTCCGAAATGTGAAACGGTCGAAACGTGAAGGAGCAGAATACAAGTTCGGGCGAAGTTGTACCAATTCCTTGGAATTGGTACAAGCTCGGGCGAACTTGACTGTTTGTCTTACTGATAGCACTAGTTCGGGCGAACTTATCTGATTTCCTTGGAAATTGGACAAGTTCAGGCGAACTTGCCTTGTTTTGTTTGAGGTATGAACAAGTTCGGGCGAACTTGGTTGATTTTCTAGAGAAATGAACAAGTTCGGCGAGTTGGTCATCAACCTGATGACAACCTCGAGCGAACTTGACCTAATTGGAGCGAACTTGGCTATTTTGGTCACCAAATCGTGCATTTTCGCGTCGTTTGCTGAGGAAATCGAGTGTCCATCCCTCCAAACCTTAAGCTACTGAGCAAAACCTAGGCTGGAGAGGTCTTTTGGAGCGAGTTTTAGGTACTTTACAGGAACTCGGGCTAATCCGGGCGAACTTGATGGTTCGTACGGGTTAGTCCAGCTCGTGCAAGGTGACGACATCGTCCTTGTGCTTCCGGATCTGAGATCTTGCTTGACAACGCCTGTTCCACTTCATAGTGAACGAAACATACATCATTTAGTCCGAGTTTTGTGTAAAAATCGATGTTTGAGAAGGTTTTACTTAGATCTAAGTGTAGATCCAAGTGAAAAAGAGAAGTTTTGTAGAAAAAGATGAAGATTTTCGTAAACAGAAGAGTTTTGATGAAATCGAAGGTAAAACCTTGTGAGAAATCGTTGTAAAACGTTGTTGTTTGCATAAAACGGGTTGATTCCTACTTGGAAATCAAAGGTTTTCGGTTTTGGGATCTTTCAGGAGAACTTGCAGTTAGGAGAGCACGAATGGAAGGTGCTGGGTATTTATAGGTGAGGTGAAGATGAGCTGATTGGGATCAAGTTCGGCCGAACTTTGCATAAGTTCGAGCGAACGTGGCCAGTTTGCTTGAACTTATGAAAGTTTGAGCGAACTTGCTGACTGATGGATGTTTTTGTTGCCTGAACAAGTTCGGGCGAACTTAGGATGCCTAAGTTCGGCTGAACTTGGCCTAATGATGAAGTTTTGTTCGTTATTTTCGTGTTAAGTGTTCGTTTGGCAATTCGGTTCGTATTGGAGAGTTATATTAAGCGCTTTAAATGATAAAAATAGTGCGATTAAGCGATTCGTGCGAGTGAGAGCGTTGCGATAGCGAGTATAACCGTAAATCAAAAAGCACACATAACACGTAATAACATAAACTAACATAATCAACTGCATTGCGATGTGATGTGATAAGCGATGTTGAAGTCACAAGTGTTTATTAACAATAAGACACTCGGCTCTTAAAGTAACACAGTTACTTGTGATTGTGTTTGAGTTTGCGTTGATTTAATAAGCGATTAGATGTGATATTGTTGTGACAAAAGTAAGTAACAAACATAAACCATTCCATTAATCAAATCTCGGATTTACAATGAAAGATACAAACAGAATAAACGGAAAAAGCTAACAACAAAAATTACGAGTTGTTACAGTTTTCACTCTTAATTAATGTAAAAAACCCATGTTGATATTCTATTGATTAATTTAATCAATTATTGATATCTGATTCTTTGTTTTTCTTCAACGACAAAGAATCTCACGTATAAACTCACTCTGCTCGGGGCTATATCCAAGTTCGACTATTCTTTATTTTTTTGGGTTTTATTCTTATTAAATGTAGGTTTATTTTACCAATGGGTGTTGGTGTAACGCCCCAAAAATCTAATATTTAATAAATATGGCATATACTAAAATTAGTTAACCTAGTTAGTATATCTATTAGTCTCATAAGGAAATAAATAAATTTAACTGTAGTACAAGGGTTAATCTTGCACATTTTAAGTGAAGTTTGGAATAAGTGGGGAAGACCACAAACATCAGACATAAGTCTGATGTTGATGTTGGTGTCGATGCAAGCCAAGGAGCCAAGAGGGTTTCTCTTGGTGATGAAAGTTGAAGAATTGAAGTAGAATCCAGCCCTAACTCTCTTGCATGAATCAAAATTCTACATCATCTAGCCCTAACAATCATGTGGTAAGTTAAATTTATGAGTTCTAGTGATTATGGATAAAAAGGGGTTAGAATGAATCCGTGACATTGATTGAAATTGGAATGAATACTTGTTAATTCTATAGTGTTTAAGTTGATTTATGGTCGAATTTTGAATTATCTTGATGATTTAGTATGAAACCCATATGAGTATGAAAATGATTATGATAAACATGTAAATGTTAAATTGTGATTGTGTAGATGCATAAGATGTTATATAATAGTTTAATAGTTAAATATGAAATAGAATTATTGACAAGGTGATTTTGTTTGAATGTAATGGTTCATTAGATGAAATTGGGGAGAACATGCTTAAACCACTTTTACATTATGCTTAGAAAGTTGTATGCACACCAAGTTTTGATGAAATGCATAGGTGAGATTTATAGAAAGATTTGATGAAACAAAATCTGTCCAAAAAGTTACAGCCTAATTTAATCGGCTGTAACGGGTCAAATATTGTCAAGTGATGTTTATTGAGTTTTTGATGAACTTCCAGGAAAACCTTTTCAAACCCAATTGGAATTGCATTTTTTCGACGAAAATTGAACTTTTATAAATTTTTCCGTATCGAATGTTCAGCTGCGATTTCTGGCAGAATTTGCAGCCCATTACGAATATCATAACTCAATTTAGTAATTGAGTTATGATCTCAAATTTTTACTGTAGGTAGCTTCAGGAGTTCAAAAAAATCTCCAACTGCAATTATGTCAATCGGATAATCGAGGATTTTTAAATGATTTTTTCGTGGGCTGTAGTCAGGAAGTGATGAATCCGGATTGCTGCTTAGTAAATGATTTTCTCTAGAGTTAAATGCTTGGTTGGTCCCTGTGGTTTGTGAAAATTGCAGACTTGGTCTTAATGGTTTACTAATTACAAAGTTGGTCCTAATAGTTGTAATTTTTGCACTCGGGTGGTCCTTATCACTAACCTTTGTTAGATTTCTTAGTTAAGTATGAGTGAAATTACTATATTACCCTTGAACAATTAAAAGAAATAAAAAAATATAAAGAAGATGGCCCACTACTCATCTTCTTCATCACCCTCTCTCTCCCCCTCTAAAAAAACTCTGCCATCACCACCTCCTCCACCTTCACAACCCACCACAACCTGAACCATCTCCACCACCTCCGCCATCTGATCACCGGCCACTTCCCCACCACCTGCTAATAAACCTAAAGCATAACTGGACACAATCATAACATTTAACAAAAGTAACAATAATACATCTATCATGAGAACAACAATTTACAATACCTAATCTTAAACAAATTAACAATCTACAACACCTGATGCTCATAAACCTAAAGCATTATCAAACACAGTGGGTTTGAAGAATTCGCCAAAAAACAATAAAAAAACAAACTTCACCGCCAACACTGCCTTCATAAATCAAACCTCATCCCATAACGGACCTTTGAGATTCGAATCATGAAAAACCGTATCCATTTCTGATCGGATTCTAATAAGCGCCAATGTTTCCTGTTTCAGCCACCAGTTTCCACCGGTACTTCGGTCACCGTCCTCTGTAAATCCACCGCAGATGGACCCACCGTCGTCACCAACCTCACCACCACCGTAACCACCAACGCTGGCAACATATACTGCTGGTGGTTGGTCGTGTCGAAGTTTAGAACAATCGCTGGAGATGCTTCCTTCAGTGGTGGGGATATTATTGGAGGTGGGGATTTAATCTGTGAAGGTGGTGGTGTTGGTTTGTGAAGGAGGTGATGTGGAGGTGGTTTGTAAAAGATGATGGCTGATGGTGGTTACTGGTGTTTTAGATAGAGGGGGGATGTGGGGGTTGAAGAAGAAGATGGGGATGGGCCATCTCCTTTTGTTTCTTATTTTTACTTTTATTTCTTTTATATGTTCAAGGGTAATATAGTAATTTCACTCATACTTAACAAAGAAATCTAATAAAGGTTACTGATAAGGACCACCCGAGTGCAAAAATTACAACTATTAGGACCAACTTTGTAATTAGTGAACCATTAGGACCAAGTCTGCAATTTTCGTAAACCACAGGGACCAACCAAGCATTTAACTCTCTATAAATTTTTGGTAGAGAGTTAGACTCTAAAAATTTAACACAAGGATAAACCCTCCGAGGGGCACGTCACATAAAAAGATCGTAATTTTTGCAAGCTCATTAAGTAGAGTAAACGGACGTCCCAAAAAGCCTATTTTCAGTGAATTGAGCTATGCATGTTAGTGAATGATTAACTAATGAAAGTAATGCAACTATGAATTTGAAATGATTATCGATATGGATGAACATGCAAACTAACAAGTTATGAAAATGATGGTATGAAAGAATAGGAACTTACATTGCCAAGGACTCGAGCACGGATGGCTAACGAGTCAAAGAAAGGCAAGAAGACGAGCTCGAACATGGACGCATAAGGTAAGTGAATTACGGAAACTCACTTCTTAGTACATAAATAATGTTTGTCTATAAAGGTTAAGAATCATGTAAAAATGGTTGAGAAATGTAAGTAGATGGGAAAGAAGGTTGTAATAAGCTGATTAAAGTTCAAAAGCAACTGAAAGTGTATGGTGGGATCAAATGGGTCAAAACATGAAAAGTAACGTTGTGGGATGTAATAGTTGATTTATCTTATGTTTAAGTAGCAGAAGGATTTGGGGACTTGAATGTGGTTAATTTACGTCATGGAAGCCTGAAAAACGGAGAAGAAATAGATTTGGGCCCTAACGGTCGTAAACGAAGGTAAAAAGAGAACAAAAAAGGTTGGAACTGGGCTACTACTTACGTAGCACCGTAAGCTACGGTAGGTGGTGATGTCAAATTTCCACCGTAAGACAATTCCTTTATACCGTAATGGCTTTCCAACCACCTTAAGCTACGGTGCCTACCGTAGCTTACGGTGGGGTTTCCACCAGCAAAGTTGTTTTATTTATTTATTTTTGTTTTACTTTGATTTTGAACCTTGTGAAACCATTCCATGCCCCGTATTACTTCCACATGGTATCTCAACCTTACTACTAAATGGTCTTGTGAAGTATGGATGAGTATTGAACTCATCTTTAAGATCCTGAAACGTACCTGCAAGTCATTTAAAAAGCATTTATAGATACGAGTAAGAATGAGGCGTGTAAGCAAGTATGCGTGGGAACAAAATATGAATATGGACATGTAATATAAATTTAAATGCATTCCAATAAATGAAATTTATAAGTAAGCATGATTAGAAATGAGAGTGCACGTAGGTGGTTATCTATAAGGCGTAAATGTATAGCAGTATGTAACTATGACTTGCTCACTTACACATGTAAGAATGTAAATTGTAAGTAAGAGTTTGGATACAGGGGTAAGTGTATGAATTAGAATTTATTATACACGAATAAATTGGATTAGATAAGATAAGATGTATGCGCACCATTGAATCATGGGTATTCGAATGCGTGAAATCTCATATGTAACTTGCAAGTATTTATGGTGTTAAAATAATGAGTATTAACGATATTAACCGGGTTGTCTTTAGAATGAAATGAAGTGCAGGTACATAATTGTTGACTCACTAAAGATAAGATACCGAGATGAAATGATGGAATTCAGAAGGATAATTGAATGGAATGATATATGAGAATAGAACAAGATGAGACTCTATAAATACGAATCTTAAATATGTATATGTATATATTTAATGTGTACTATGATGCGAATGCATGTGGTGAGTGCAGGTTGTACAGAATTATGGATTATCATCATGAAGGACAAGAGATTGAAGATCGAGTTAGAGAGACATGGGTTGTACGGAATGGGTGGTCATGTAATTCGTATTAGCATGTTATATTTGATTTACAAAATGAAGAATAAATGATATAATTCTTCTAAAGGAGTGTTTTAATTGATTTTCAATATGAAAGTATATTTATAAAGAAAGAAATTTTACGGTACGTATTTTCGCTGCATCTTTTCGGGTCAAAATGTGTTAGGGTCTTACAGTTGGTCCATTGGTAAAGACAAAACCTTTAAAACACTTAGGTTGAGAATGGGATGTTTTGAGTTCAAGTCCCATAGACAACAATGATTAAAAGAAATTAGCCGTTACAAAAATAATGTAGGTTTTCATACTTAATAATGTAAAACCCATGTGTTTGGGTTTTCATTCTTAATTAATGGCTTTTTTTTTTTTTTTTTGGGGGGGTTTCACTCTTAATTAATGTAAAAAATGCTGTTGATATTCTATTGTTTAATCAATGTATTGATATCCTATTCTTTGTTTTTTCTTCCTCGACAAAGAATCTCACGTATAAACTCACCCTCCTCAGGACTATATCCAAGTTCGTACTCCTCGACCGCCTCATGAGACCGTGCTCCCTGATGCGCGGAAACCGGATGTAATCCGTAAACCCTGCCCCCGTTATTCGAACTCGGGATTAAAGCCCCAATTCGTCTCTTTACCCAGATATTCATCGAAAATGATCACAATCGAACCTGCGTTCCCATTAATTAATGGCTCATTTTTTCAAGTCTTCATTCTTAATTAATGTAGGTTTCTATTCTTAATTAGTGTCAAACCTTGTTTAATCAATGATACATTGATATTCTAATTGTTTAATCTCAATGTACTAATGTCAATAGCATTATAGCCCTGTGACAAGAGGTGAGATAAGACTTAGAGACCATTAGATCCTAGTTTGATTCTCAGAAAGGGTTTTTCTTAGATTTATTGGGTTTCCTCTTGAATTGATAGATGGATATGATCAGGTGATTTCGCTAATACGATTATACCCCATAATTCAATTGGTTCAAAAAAATCTCAATGTACTGATACGTTGATATTCTATTGTTTAATCAAATGTATTCATATCCTATTCTTTTTTTTCGTGTTTTTACGACAACACTCACCCTACTCAGAGCTATGTTCAAGGTCTAATCCTCAACCTGTAACCAATGTTTATGTTTTTTTATAGCAACACTCTATGTTCAAGGTCGACTTCTCAAACTCATGTTTTTCCCGTCATGTTATTTTTTATAGCAACACTTTATGTTCAAGGTCGACTTCTCAACTGCCATGTTTTTCTTTTACAGCAACACTCTATGCAATACCAACATAATTCCAGTCGATTAACAAACCCCCAGGTACAAGGATATATTATAAATTACTAATAAAATTATATTTTGGAAACTTCTTATTTCACTTTTCAAGGTAAATTTCATTTGTAACGCCCCCAGAACGGGGCCAAACCAAACCGGCTACAAGGACATCACCATACAAACTTTGTTTGGCTACGAGGACATCCCTATACAAACTTAAATTTAACATCATTATACAAACTTTGTTTGGCTACAAGGCATCACTATACAAACTTAAATTTACACCACCAATGTGACTTAAACTTAGACCTATAATAAACTTAAATTTACACCAATGAAAACTGTATATCATGTTCACTGTCTAGTTCATAGCTAGATAAATCATTTTAATATTTTAGAAAAGACACGAAGGGGTTTAAAGTCCTTAATTCACATCATTATGTGTCACATAATAACTTAAGAATACTAAAGAGAAAAATATAAACGGTACATTCATATATCAGAACTCAAAACAAACAACGAAAATGGTTATCCAACAACATCAAGATTATCTTAATTACAAGGATAATATAAAAACCATATCAATGATCAAACCCTAGTTCCACCCACAGTTGTAGAAGTTCCTTTAACCGGTGTCCGCAGGATGTGCCCCCATTCCATAGTCAGTATCGCGGTATCCCGGCCCGTAGCGGCTGCTGTACAGTCCGGCATGCACCAACAGGACATACAGCAGCTCGGTCACAGCCAAGATGATGATAAACGCCTCAACTATCCTTAGTCTCCACCCTCTGTGACCACCTAGGTTGATCTCCTTGCATGCCAACCTACAATATTATCATCAAGTTTCAGTGTACAATAACTTTTGTGTTACTTTGGATGAATAGGTTGTCCACGCCAATCTAACCATAACTGAAGAGTTTGAAATGCGTACTTTTCGAATTCGGTTTGGTACAGATTCGGTTGTCTGAAACTTGAAGCCCAACCTTTCTAATATTTTTTTAAAGTGGCGGTGATGAGGGTGTGCGGTGACGACAGGCCCATGATTCCGACCAAACGTGTTTTTTTTTAATCCGACATATAATTTTTTTTTAAATAATATACTCATACCAACACAAAAAGAGACCCATTTATAAAACATTTTTTGTGATTTAGAAGTTAGCCCCTTGAGATAGGGTTTAGTGAGCCCAATACCAATTTAATTTGTAAAAAAAATTACAGAATGACATATTTTTTCGAGCTCGTTCAAACAGGTATTTTAGAGACGTCAATTAAAAATATGAGTATGGGTAATCTGTTTGAAACTTGAAACCTAGCCTTTTTAATATTTTTTATCTTAGAAATATAGGGCTATGGGTACATATTATAGTCATGAACAATTCTTTTAAAATAAAGAAATGCTTTTGAATATTCAGTTATTGATAATAATAAAAAAAAATCCAGATCTAAAACCTTAAAACCGTGAAAATGACCGGCTTGGTTCAATTTTTTTTCAGAACCATATTTCTGTCCGGCCCAAAATTTTCGTCAAAACCAACCGAACCGAATATACACTCAGTGCCAAAGATATGAAAGTTACCCGAAAGCAAGAGCCGTAACAGCCCACGCCACCAAAGAAGACGACCCAGCAGCCGCTAAACTATCATTCCTCCACGCCCTAAGATGATTCCCACCCGCAAACTTCGAAACAATCCCAAGAACCGAAGCCAAGATCGCCAACTCTAAAAAGAACTCCGTCGCACCATTTCCACCAAAACCTACAAAACCAACATCCACAATCAATCCCAACACCACAAAAAAAAAACCAAAAAAGAACAGAATCATCCTTATCGTATCGACCACTCACTTGGGTGGTTGGTCTGGTTGTTGATGAGCCTGTTGAGACACCAACTAGCAAACCCTAAAGTGATCAAAAACATAACCAAGTTAAGAAACAACAATGGTGCAGCCATGTTTCTTCCCACTGTTTGTGCCATGATTTGTTAAAAAACCGTATCTTCAATATAGGATGATACGATGATAATATCTTGTACTTGTGTTTTTTTTTTTTTTTTTTTTTTGAACTAAAGCTGAAAGATGCAAGGGATGGCAATAATGAAAAGGTGGTGGAGGAATATATAGGAGGTGGGGTGGTGTGTTGTGGTTGTTGGTGGCAAGTTTAGTGATACGTGTTGGTTAGATGAAGTGTTTGTGGGTTTGTGTACAGGTGGTTGGACACGTGTCAGATGGTTGATAAAGTGAGGGGTGGGATCCAACGTAGGGTTGGTTTGTTTTGATAAGTAGAAGTGGGTTGAGGAGGATGGTGTACGCCGCCTACGTCACGATGGTGAAGCGGTGGGTTGTGAGAGTCATCCTTGTTCGTTGATATCGGGACGGGTTTAAAACGGATGTTGGTAATTTTAGTGTTTATACAGTTGTGCATGATTGTAAAATTTTGTCTTATATATGAGTGAGTAACGTTGTATAGACCTCTGTTTTGATAAGTAGAAGTGGGTTGAGGAGGATGGTGTACGCCGCCTACGTCACGATGGTGAAGCGGTGGGTTGTGAGAGTCATCCTTGTTCGTTGATATCGGGACGGGTTTAAAACGGATGTTGGTAATTTTAGTGTTATACAGTTGTGCATGATTGTAAAATTTTGTCTTATATATGAGTGAGTAACGTTGTATAGACCTCTTAGTTTGTTAAAATTAACATGATGGGATCTTGATATATATTATTTAAGGAAATAATGTATTCATGAACACTTAATGAAGGAGATTTATGTTTATGTTTACTCATTAAGGAAATGAACGTATTCACGAACACAAATAAAATCGGCAAAGGCTAGGGGTGGATGACGAGATGGAGCGATACTAGACCTTGAAGCCCTAATTTTGGAATGGAGGTTGGTTATTGATGTGAATAATGAGAAGGAACCAAGAACGTTACATAAAAAAGATGAGAATAGGGTTTCCAATTTTGTTGCTAGAGTAATAAAATAAATAACAATTAAAGAATATAAAGTTAGACAAAACAAATAAATGCACAAAAATTTTAATGAACAAAATAAACAAACGAACATAAACGAATGTTCATTAACACATTACCGAACGTTCACGAACACAATTGAACAAACGAGACATCTGTTTGTGTTCGTTCATTTAACTAATCGAACGAAATTTCATATTCACATTCGTTCATTTATTAAACGAACAAAAATAAACGAACTTCCAGCCGAACGGTTCGCTTAACGTTTAGTTTGTTTGCGACCCTAGTAATCAGTATCACAAAATACCAAACACATCTCATATTACATTACTAAAAAGACTTCTCTGATACGACAGGCTTTCTTGACGACATGTTGTTAGCATAGGCTTTTCCGACGACATGTCATTGGTAAAAGCTTTGTCCCACTTGTTTTCACGCTAAAAGTGGAGAACGTCGTCGTAGACATAGGTTACCTTTTAGCAACGACATGTCCAAAATATACATGTGCTTGTGTTGAAGTAATCATTAGTCGGGTGATGAGGTGAGGACTAGCGATTAATTAAGATTAATACGTCTAGACGAAATTTTTACAACATGACTCTTACCCGTCTAATATGTTTTGGATTAGTTTGTTTGTGATCGCTACTCGCGTGTCTGAAGTTCGGATAACGTAATTAAATGTGAACTTGTGATTCATCAAATATTGTATTTACACGTTCGGTTATTTGTTGAGATCTCATTGGAAATTGTGAGCTTTATTGTATTGTCACTATTAAAATATACAGATTTCCAAGAAATACTTTAATAATTAATTTAACCTCAAACAAATTTTTTTTAACCTCTTTGAATTTGAACCACCATTGCAAATGCCAATATAAGTTCAATTGCATTAAAACAATCAAACTTGGATGAAATGGGTGAAATGTGCAGGGGACCGAGAGGTCACCGGTTAGATCCCGAGTCCAATCCGAGTTTTCTATTACAATCCATTTACTCCAGAGGGTCGGCTCTTGTGGATGATGCAACTCCTGTTCAGTGGCAGGGGGCTGGAAATTTTCTCAGGGATATCCAAGCCACACTCGGCCAAGACGTGAGCCCGGTTAAGACAACATAGTCCTTGGCAATGAGTGGGTGGCAGACCTGCGATTTGTGGGTGTGAATTAGCCGTCTGTTGTAAAGTTCACCTATAAAAAAAGATTAATTCTGTCGTTCTTAGTTTTAGTTCGGTTGGAATTTCCTAAAACTTTTGAATCAACAGGGTGATTGGTGGTTGGTTTAGTAGCTTACTAACCATTGTTTTTTCTTTTGTATTGGTGAAGTTTTGGGTGATGAATAAAAAAGTTGTTTGCAGTTCAAAAAAAAAGTTCAATTGCATTAAGATATAGCTACTCAAATAGATTCTTGCTTAATTTCCTTATAATACATTGTTAACCTTAATTAATTTTTATTCACATGACATTACATTTGATTAGGAGTTTATAGAAGGGTCACATTCATCAAGTACTTGACTTTAAGGAAAAATGTGTGTTTTCTTCTAAGGCAAAAATGTTGTTGTGAAGAGTGAAATAATTGAGTGGAAGTGACAAGTGAAAAGGATGAATCCTTCATAGTTAATATTGTGACAAGTTAAGAAGGGTATTTCTTAAACTAGGAAGACTTTATTAAATTGTTGAAGACTGGTTTTTTTAGTTTCAATTAGGAGAGAACTATCAATATTGATATCTTTTGATCTAACTTGTCTAGAAAGGATTTCAAGTGGTATGTTGAAGACTCGAGAGTCAAAAATAATGCTTTAGGTTCATTTTCATAATTGATGTACAACATACAATACCTCTGGCTATGTTAATGTCAAGTATTGTATAACACCCCAAAATTGATAGAAATTTAAATATATACACATACTATATATATATATATATATATATATATATATATATATATATATATATATATATATATATTAATATTAGTAAGAAATTCTAAAATATAAAGCTAGGAACAATTAACCTAGTTAAATATATGTTAATAGTTAAAAGAGAAAATGGATAGTGATGTTTTTATAAAAGGAAACAAACATGAGGGACTAAAATGTGTCAATAGAAAAACTAGTTTAATTAAAACAAAACAATTAAAACACAACACACTAGGTGTGTGTGTGTGTGTGCGCAATCAGGAGAAGAAAAAGGGGTAAAGCCCTAGCAGTTGAACATCATCACAAAATCCATCCAATTCCATTAAAAAATCAAAGTGATTTTGCTGCATATTTGATAATTTAAAGTCTAAAACATCATCTCATCATAAGGTATGTCAAAATCTTGTGAATGTTGAAGTAGTGATTTCTTGATAAACCTTATGATGTGTAATTGATGAAGGGATTGTTGAGTTGAGATAGGATTTGTAGTGCCTACATGATTTGAACAAACTCTTGATGAAGAATTAGTGATCAAATGCTATAAATAAGTGTTTGAATGATTAACAATGCTTGTGTTAAATGGGTTTTGATAAAAATGATGAACACATGAATTGTGATAGTGAAATTGTA
The DNA here is from genome assembly GCA_947069175.1 of Scalesia atractyloides. Lineage (NCBI taxonomy): Eukaryota > Viridiplantae > Streptophyta > Magnoliopsida > Asterales > Asteraceae > Scalesia > Scalesia atractyloides. Next base: position 93,829,309 of record CAMTDV010000021.1, on the reverse strand, counting down.
GTATTTGATGTTAGTATGTTAAATTCTAGATGTTAATCGAACATACTAGACATTGAGGCTTGATTAGATGCGAAAACATAGATAATAGCAAAATCGTTGACTTGATGAAAGTAGTATAAATTTATGCACACAAGATACTTGACGAAACGCCTATATGAATTGCCGACTTTAATTTAATAAACAGAAAATGTTGATGGAAACATTGTCACACCCCGACCCGCAGCGGAATAAGAGTCGGGGCATAATTGGGTTATCACCAAAGCTCATGACATTTACTAATATGTTTCATATTTAATAAAAACAAAGTTACATTTCCAAATATCCAAACATGTTCATCCAATACAAAGGAAATAAACCAAACATAACAATCCCAACTCTAAAACATTTTATTCTTCTAGTCCATTCCTATGTGTTCCTAGTTGCTGCTGGTTCACCTGTATCATGTGTAAAAATGGGGGTTTTTGGGTCAACATAAGTTGGCGAGTGAACCTTGTTAGATAAACATTTATTAATGAATTACTTGTTAGTTTATCAATGAAATATGGTGCATAATCATAAATGAGCAAATGTAAATAATCAAGCAGTGGCAAATAGCAATCACAACTATAACATACAATAACAGATGACAGCATACATGAACATACCAATATCATACGATAAATAACATAAATGAAACTGTGCGATCAAGGCTCAATCAAACGAAGCCGATCGTATTGCTTGTACTGAAAATGAAAATGTATGTGCGATCAAGGCTCAATCAAACGGAGCCGACCGTATGTGGGCACGCCAGGTTCAACCTCATAATGAAATGGGGAACATGCTCAACGCTCATAATGTAATGGGGAGCGGCGGCCTATGAAATTGCATGTACTGAAAATAATAAATTGCATCCAACAATAACTACACAACAGAAACAAACTGAATACACAAGTTCATGATATGATGTATGCACAATGGTTTAAGTATAATATATATCAAGACACATGATACACCCCAAAACGTGATTAAAACGGGGAATTTGAAAAGATTCACTCACATTGGGTGCGTTGGATTGGAGATGGTGAGATGCGCACGAATTAGATGAGCGGAACAACGAGAAATACTAACCTAAATAATACCGGAAAAATATATTAAATGAGTGGATTTTATTGAGGATTTTAATGAAATTTTTAGATATATTTTTGTGAGTTTAAGGCTATTTTCTATCTTTAAAAATGTTATTTTTAAGTATTTTCAATTGATTTTTAAATTAAATTAAATAAATAAAAATATAAAAAATTGTTTATTTTGCGTTGACCGTTGACCGTTGACTTGTTGACTTGTTGACCGGTTCGGTCAGTGGAAGTGTTTGCGCCGGGTGAGGCTCGAACCCGAGACCTCCCGTACGCGTGCACGCAGCTCTACCAACCGAGCTACGTGTCTAACCCGAAATAATCTTGTTTTTAATTATATTTATATACTAATTCGGTTTAACCAAAATTCTTTTAATTTCAAAAACATTTTAATTTAACGAACCGGTGCCAGTGACGGGTTTCGAACTCGCGACGTGTGACTTAATGTTGCACACAGTCCACCGCTGGACTGTGTGTCTAACCTGGTTATTATCTCAATTTTTATTATACTTAATAACTAACTGAGTTAACCCGGTTTAGTTTTTAAACAAAAAGGCATTTTATTATATAAGAAGTGCGTGTATCAGGGATCGAACTCGGGACATGCGTATATGTTTTGCACACAGTCCACCGCTGGACTGTGTGTCTAACCCGTTCATTTTACTGGTTTTAAATATACTTATAACTTAATTAACTTCGTCTTCTTCATTCAAATTTCCGTTGACTGAATCAATGATCCGTTTCTTGTTTTTACGATTATCAAACGTTCTTAAGGTTAAAATGAAATGACAGAAACGGTGTTGGAAGTAACATACCGTAGGAAGGATATATTACAGAATTTCCGGCAAATGCGTCGGCTCTGTTTTTGTGCACCTCAGCTGAACCAAAACAATTAACCATTTTGATTAGTCAATCGTGGAATTGGAGTGATAAACAAACGTTAACAGCGGGATTGAAGGTCCTTACCGTTTCACAGACGGAAATAAAGACTTTCAGGAAATTTCCGGCGAACTGGAATTAGCTGAAAATAGCGCCTGAATTTGATTTCAATTGAAAGGTTTAAGTTAGAAATAGCCTAACAATTGTTAAACTACAATGTTTATTGAAATATTTACCGTTTGAGGATGAATACGGTTTTTCGGCGAAATTTGCAGAAATTTCTGGCGAGCTGATTTAAGCGTTCTGATGGTCTGAAAATGTGACGAAAGTGAAATGGGATGTTTGTATGATATTTCTGAGTCGCGAGAGTGGTCTGAAGTTGAAGTAATCTGGACTTGATGATTTTTCGGTTATAAAAACCGATAATGATGAGACTTTATGTTTAATCAATTCCGACTTGATTAAAAATCGTCGGTGCATCGGTTATAAACTGAATGTGCGAGTAAACAAGCGAATTGACGATTGATTTGCCGATTTCCGTTTTTCAGTTGGCGCAACCGGTTTAACCAGGTTTGTGTATAAATCTCATTTGTTTCCTAGAGATAACAGAAAACACAAAGTGGCGGAGTGGTGATGTGAGTGTGTGTTAAGTCGTTGGAGTTGTTCTGGCTGACCCGGGTTCGAGTCCCGGCAGCGACATATTTTTTTTATTTATTTTGTTTTAACTTTTTATCAAATATAATTTTTATAGTTTAGTTTATTTATTAATTATGTATCATTTTATATCAAAATAATCATAAATATTCAACGTGTCTTTTATAACTTGATATTCGATTACAAAACGGAGCGGGTTTTGAAAACCCGTTTTTGACAAATGTTACAAACATGAGGTAGTGTGTTTGGCAAATTTACATGCCTTAGTTATGGGCTGAGAGGTTCTAATAACATTTGGCTTGTATACTTTAGGCAACGTAAGTGAACCGTCGGGAAGTCAAGCCGGTGCGGACACACGTTTGAAAGGAAAGCTTTAAGATACGTGGCTTTATGCTTCGTACGATTGTAATATTGATTTTGTAATGTTATATGTTGGACAATGAAGTGATACTAGAAAAGAATTCGGCTCATTCGTAAGTGATGGATTTCACATGAAGGAACCGAATAGGTAATAACGATTGTGACATGTTTGGTTTGTTTAAAAGTGATGGTTTTCACATAAACAATCAAACGGGTAAAAAATGAAGTTTTAACGCATATCGGAATGGGTGTGTGAATAATGACTTTGGTATAAACCCAGTTGATGGGTAAAATCGTAAATATAAGCGTAAACCGAGTAAGGGGAACGCGGACTAAAAGTCGGACTCAGGTAATGAGTCATCATCGAAAGATGGTGAATTTGTGAAAGAGTTTGGAATAATTAAGTTCAACCATTATAAGGTAAAACGGGTTGAATAAGTGTGAATGGGTACCGGATAACGGATGCACAAAATATAAGGAAATTAACCCGGAGAATGGGAAATATTCATAAAAATGACGTTCATGCGAAAAGAGATGTGATTTCATAAGCTTGTTTGCTTAATTACGCGGATGGGTCAAATATTCGATTATTTAAATTAAACTGATAGCGTAAAACATAAAATCTATAAATCCGAGTCATGGGTTTATGAACTAAGAATGTGGGTAAATGTTTTACGGGCATTAGGGCTTATCCAAGTACGCTTAATGTTCTTTATAACTAACGTTTATGTCAAATTTTGATATTTAGGTGTTTACTATGATGTTACGGATGAAGATCAAGTCTCATGAAGAACCGAACACAAACTAGAAATCATGTTTCTGCGTTTTGTTTAATTGTTTATAAAACTAGATCTTGTTATTATCTAGTAATGTTTTAAGCACTATGAAGTTTTTTTTTAAACTTAGAATCTTGGAAGATTGTGCATATGCATTATCTTTTTTTAATGTAACTCTTTTATATAAAAAGTGTGTGTTCATAAGGAAAACTTTATTATGGGTCTTACATATTGTTGGTCATTTGATAGATTACGGTACAATAAGGGATCCCTAACTAAAGGCAACGCAAGCCACGTTTGGAGTTGGTGTAACTAGAGTGGTGAACAAGTTGAAGTTAGACAATTTGCTTGGCCTAGTATCTCATGATCATATACTTTGTTTGAGACATAATCGTATACTTGTTTTGTTTTGAGTAGCAAAATCTAGGGACGGCCCAACGTTTTTTAGAGGCCCTAAATGAACTATAAAGTCGGAGTCCCTTTGAATTTGTAAATTCAAAAAAAAACACACATACAATTTCTTCACTTTTTGAATTTCTGTGAATCGGTTGTCTCTATCGCCCCTTGTTGCACTAAGTCAAACGCATATTTATAAGCACAACTATCAAAAGTATCGATTAGCAACTAGGAATTTAGAGCAAACAATTATGTAAATCACATATATATACACAAAGATGGCGGCTATGAATTCCATAATTTTGGTACTTTGAAAACTACAATCTTCATTTAATTAGAGTTTAAATTCCGTTAAAAAAATTTGAAGTTTTAGTTATCACAAAATTCCGTTAAAAAATAAATTGGAGTTTTAGTTATCATTTTTGCCCTTTTTTCTAAAGTAGGTTCATTAATTGAGCTTTTTTTTTAGTAGCGTATTAATGGCTTTTTTTAGTGGTAAATCAATCATTTAGGCGTATACATCGATAAATATATACTGTACACGAACTATTTTTTTAAACTAAGACCATGCGTAGTAGGGGGTTTTGGGCGTTTTACCCTTGAAAAATGCCCGAAACCGCCCCTCTGGGCGTTTTCTTTTTCAAAAAAAATGCATGTGACGTCCTTTTTTCTATGCCACTCCTTGTTTTCTTTGGCCAATCATATCATTACACATCAAATATCATTAGTTTTTCTTTTATTTAATTTATTACACCCCTTTTAACATAATGTCCTATAATGCTCACATCCCCACTACGCCGATTTTTTAAAAAGGCCCCATTGCTGACTGAGATAACACTTGTCCACAATCCCCATGCATAAAGACATTATTCATACTCTCCACTACACATGGTTTAAGAATTATTTTTAGGACTCTAGGCCCTTGCCTAGCCTCACAAGCCCATTGGGCCGACCCTGACAACACCCAAAAAAAACATAGCTAAAAGGTGTCCAATTAAGTCATGACGAACTTATCCACTAAGAGACAAGAGCCTCTACCAAGTGAGCTAGCCCCACATTGGCTTATATATGTTTTTGTGATGTCGGTTTTATGTTATAATATAAATACCTGAAGAAGATCCCCTATATTGACAACAAGAGCACTTGGAATAGGATCAACACTGGCCCATTGGTTTTGATGGAGAACTTGTAGTCCTCCAATATCATCTTGTAGAAGTAGAGTAATGAAAGAAACGGCGTGTGCTTGTCGGTTCCTATGGTCTGGTCAGGTTTCGGGCATGCCGGATAGTGGTGGAACAGGAGCTTACCCTTCTCCAATTCCAAGCACTTCAGGTAGTTGGGTTCTAGCCCAAGAGCTTCTGATAGTAACTCCAAAAGGGTGTCTACAAACTTCATGACATGGTTTAAATAGTCAACGATGGCATCTCTGCGCATAAGAATACACGTTAACTTTCTATCATCCATGTTAATAATTAATGCAAATATTTTTACAAAAATATCATCTCGGTGAAGGCTTAGCCTGGGGTTTTACCCAAGTTCGAGTCCAAGGGGGCGCAGTTTTACCTATTCCACGGGTTTCTGCGCATCAGGGGTGTGCTACGCTTTCTAGCGGTGGTCGAGTAGTCGGCCTTTGGACATAGCTCCGAAAGGGTGGGTTTACACGTGGAAAGCAGTTAGCCGTTCAAAAAAAAAACTTTCTATCATCCATGTTAATAATTAATGCAAATATTTTTACAAAAATATCATCAGCAAACACATAGTCATCATCCTCAAGATCAATCGGTTCCATATGTGGTTGGAACATTGTCTCATAATCGCAGTAAGGAAGTTTGGAGCAATTGGGAGTTGGTCGAGATGAGTGACGGCTCGCAAAAAGCTCAATGTAAACATTGTGGATCGTTATTAGCCAAGGAATCAAACTCAACGTTAACGAAGCATATTAATAATATTGCAAAGCTTTAAAGGAAATGACATCCGGTCAAGTTCCACTATCCAAAGATGGTACCATTTTTCGTTATGAGCAAAAATTAGCTCGCGATCGGATGGCGAAGTTGGTGATACAAAAAGCGTTGCCGTTTGGACACTTCGACGACCCCGATTTACTAATCTTATTCGGGAGACGCTACAACGTCGCTATAAACATGTAAGTCGTCGCACTTTAAAACGTATTTGTTTAAGTTTATGGGAAAATGCAAAAAAAGATTTAATTTTTTTTTAAGAATTTAAAAGCTAGTGTAAACCTAACTAGTGATGTGTGGTCGGCTCCACATGGTTTACCGGAATCGTACATATGTGTCACCGCTCTTTGGGGTTGATCCCGATACATGGCAAATGATGAAGCGTACGATTGCGTTTGACGAGTTTCCTTCTTCTCATACGGGAGAAAATATTTATAAAATTATAAATGGCACAATAATTAAATATGGTTTAGAAGATAAAAATTTTTCAATATCCTTTGATAACGCTTCAAACAACACAACGGCGATTGAAAAATTAAAGTTGAAGTACAAACCAATACTTGATGGTGTTTTTTTTCACACACGATGTGTTGCACATATTATTAACTTAGTAGTGCAAACCGGTTTAAAAGATCAATTTGTATCGGATTTTATTATAGCATTTAGAGCTATGCTCCAAGATGTTTTCAAAAGTGGAAAAGAAAGATATCAAGAAATAAAAAAACTTTGTAAAGATGTCAACAAAAAAATTATTGGACCGAATTGGGATATACCGACTCGTTGGAATTCAACTTGTCATATGTTTGAAATGGCTATAAAGCAAATGGCACTTTAAAATCTTTTCATACAACTTTAAGTGGTGAGTACCTAGTCGTCCCCTTTCCCGACACGGCTTGGGAAAATATTCATAACCTAAGTACTTTTTTACAAGTTTTTAAAACTACAACGACTTTGATTTCCGGTGTTTATTATCCTACTAGTTCTAAAGTTGTGGACCAATTGTATTTGATAACAACTAATTTTAAAAAGTTTGAAAATTCTAGTGACATGTTAAGGAATATGACGAGACCAATGATTCAAAATTTAAAAATATTTTTTAGAATTACCACCCGTTTTTCTATGTGCCGCTGCTTTAAATCCAGCTTTAAACGTACGGGTGTTGAAGCTTTAATTGATGAAATTTATGACAAGTTGGATATGCATGAGGAGGATCCAACTTTAAAAGCAAAAAAAAAAAAAATATTCAATGAGTGTATGGCCAAACTTTATGATCATTATTTAAAAAATATGGTGAAAAAATCATACAAATTTGTTTTGAGTCTCGGTCCACGGCCTCTAACGATGAAACAAGCGGGGATCCACTTATAACCATGTTGAATGTCGTTAGAGACGAGACCGCTAGACAACAAAGGGGTAGTGAACCAACAAGTGAACTTGGGAGATATAAAAAAATCAGTATTCGCTTACTATGACCACCGAGGAGTATAGGAAATTTGATGTTTTGGCATGGTGGAAATCGAAAGAATCCGAATACCCCGATTCTAGCCACCATGGCTCGTGATATACTAACGGTCCAAGCTTCCACAGTAACTTCGGAAAGTGTGTTTTCTCTTAGTGGCAGGGTTTTGTCAATTAGAAGAACAAGACTAACTCCGGAATCGCTAGAAATGGCAATATGCTTAAAGGACCATTTGGATGCCGTTAATCGTGTTCAACATAAAACTAGTCTAGAAGATGAAGTTGAGTTAGAGCATAAAATTTTACGAAGAGGAGGACGAAGAAGTGAGACTAACGATTCGGACGACGATTGTACCGAGGTACCCGCACCTAAGAGAAACTCATGGGGAAAATGTTGCACCTGCCGCTAGTAAACGATCAAAGAAATAAAATCTTACTGGAACCGGTTCTGAGTAATTTTTTATTTTTTTTTGTAACCGGTTAATTTTTTTTATATATTGTAACCGATTAATTTGTTTTTAATTTTAACCGATTATTGTTACTATTTTTATTTATCAAGGAACCGTTCCAACGGTAACATTTTATCAGGAACCGGTTCTGAACAGTAAATGGCAGGTTTTGACTGTCAGGAACCGGTTCTGAACAGTAAATGGCTGTCAGGAACCGGTTCTGAACAGTAAATGACAGGTTTGACTGTCAGGAACCGGTTCCCAACACTATCAGAAACCGGTTCCACTCCGTCACCATACCCGGTTCCACACCATACCCGATTCCATAATACCCGTACCCGGTTCTACACGGTTCCCATATTCTTGGGTGTGAACCCGGGTAGGAACTGGACCCGGTTCCACACCATACCTCGGTTCCAATGACATCCAAGCAGAACCGGGTCCGGGTTGGAACCTGTTCCAGGTAATAATAAAACTCGATTATGCCCATCTCTAGTGGACTAGTGGAGTAGAATTTTAGAAAAACATATATAAGTATTTAGAGGTGCATAAACCGGTTAATTTTAATAACCGGTTCAGTTAACTGGTTATACCGATTAATTTGACTTTTTAACTTTAACCGGTTAATGCTTTAACCGGTTATTTTTTTAACTGGTCCTCTTAATTACTTTAACCGGTTCGGTTAATTAACCGGTTTTTTTCGGTTATTAACCGGTTATTTTGCCTTTTTTTTTTTTGAATTTTTCGGTTATTTTTTGGTTAACCGGTCTATCGGTTAAAAAACCGGTTAAAAAATCGGTTAATAACCGGTTCCTATATTAAATACAAATAACCGGTTACTAACCTACGGTTAAAAATAACCATTAACCGGTTATTCCTAAATCGGTTATTAACCGGTTACGGTTTCGATTAACAACCGGTTATGATTAATTAACCGTTATTTTGTGCACCTCTATAAGTATTATAGTCTACTATTATTCATATACAACAAAATAAGGGTTGTTTCATGGCCTGTTGATAGACAAACAATGTTTTGCTATTATGAAAGATTGAAACCCAACACTAAACATATGAATCGACAATACTAAGGCTATGGTTATCGCTTGAAACAATACAAGATTTTTGTAGGTTGGAGACATAATCCAAGTGTCAAAAAGCAAGAGACAACCAAACCAAGTATAATATAAATGGTAGGATGTTTAAAAACCATTTTAAATAATGAGCTTTTACTAGTTGATGGGTGCTACTAAATGTACCTCCCTCCTTACTAGTTGTATCCTCCCTCATCTCATATACTTACGAGTGAGATCTGTCATTTTTTTCTCTCACAAGACGAGTATAACTGGTATGGAGAAGGGAAATTTAGATCAAGCCCTACCAAATAAACCTTACACCAAGTCATGGAGCCATACGCATTAGCGTTAAGTTTATGGATGGATTCATAACTCCATGTGATATTGGGTTAACTATGTGATGGGTGCGCGTAAGTTGAACCATAGTTGCGTAACCTGAACCCCCAAACTGTTTTACTCATTTGTCTAAACAAGTTAAACAAGTAGACGAGCTCTAATCAAGTTGTAACAGAATAACCATCCCAAACCCGTGACAACTCAACTTATTTAATTAAAAGATTATACAAGTCAATCCAAACACAACCGGTTCAATCAAACAACTTAAATATACACCAACATCCTCAACCATCTACATGCTCATCTCACTTATATTCTCCCCAAACCCATCAAAATCTCCTACCACTCATCATCTTCACCACCTTCTTCAACTCTTAACAAAAACCCCATCTCTAAAACTCACCAAACAAACCCACACTCAATCTCGAACACTTTTCAACTCAATCGAACTCAAAGACACATATTCATACAACACATTAATCAACACGTACGCAAAACACAATCTTTATCATGAATGTTTCACCCTTTTCAACAACATGGGTCATGGTGTTAATTCTAATTCTTCACCTGATGAGTTCACATTCTCGATTCTTGTTAAACTTTCCGGTGAAACTGGAGACTTTTTCGCGGGAAAATGGGTTCACGGGAAGTGTGTGAACATGGGTTTGTTGCAGATGTTGTGTTAACCAATTCTTTGATGTTAATGTATGGGAAATGTGACAGAACAAAAGATGCACGTGAACTGTTTGATGAAATGCCTCGAAGAAGTGTTGCTTCATGGAACATAATGTTGGGTATGTATGTTAATAGGGAATGCTCGTTTCCGAAATCTGGAGTGTGGGAGTTTGTAAAGAGAATGTTGATGGAAGGGCGAAAGGTTAACGAGTTTACGTTGTCGAATCTGCTTCCATTGTGTGGGAAGCGATTGGGACGGTTTGATTATGGGAGGGAGCTTCATTGTTACATTGTTAGAAAGATGAACCTTGGTGTCGATTCGGCTGGTTCATTTAAACTGCTGTTTGATTGATATGTATTCACGACGTGGTAAAGTAAGTTTGGCCCGGTTCATATTTGATCAAATGAGGTTTAAGAACGTTTTCGTATGGACAGCGATGATGAATGGTTATTTATGTAATGGCGATTCTGAAGAAACCGTACGTCTGTTTTGTGAAACGCGAAGAGCGAGTGAGGTGGAACCGAATGAGGTGTCGGTTCTAACCCTTCTCCCTGCTTGTAGCTTAACTGCAGGGTTGTTAGGAATGCAGCAAACTCATGCGCTTTCAGTGAAAAAGGGTTTCATTAACCACACATCGTTATGCAATTCGTTAATCGATATGTACTCCAAGAACAGTCTTTTAACCTCTGCGAGAAAAGTTTTTGATCACGATTGTCGCTCGAAAGACACAATTTCATGGAGCAGTATGACATCCGCGTGTGGGTTACATGGCAAGGGTCAAGAGGCAGTTACTTTGTATAAAATGGTTACGAGTGGGATCAGACCGGATGCAATCAGTGTGGTTGGATTTCTTTCCGCTTGTAGTAAATCAGGTCTGCTTGAAAAGGGGCTTGACGTTTATTACAAAGCGTTAACTGTTTTCGGGCTTGACCCAACGGTCGAAATGTGTTCTTGTGTGGTTGACTTGTTGTGACGATCGGGTCAACTCGATGAAGCATTGACTTTAATAAAGTCAATGCGTTTAGAACCCGGACCGAGTGTATGGGGGGCTCTTGTTAGTGGTTGTGTAGATCATGCAAACTATGAGACTAAAGTTTTGGGTTATAAAATCACTTATTGAGATTGAGCCTGAAAATGCGTCTAATTATGTATCGCTTTCTAATGTTTATGCAACTTGTAGAAAGTGGGATTATGTTGCTGATATAAGAAGAGCGATGAAGAAAGAAACTTGGAAGGTGCCTGGGTGCAGTTGGATTACAGTTAATAGTAAAACTCATAGTTTCTTAGTTGCGGATAAAGCTCATCCTGCGTGTGACAAGATATTGAGATCTTGAGTGAACTCATTCTAGTGATGAAGAGACCTTGATGAGTATGTATCAGTAGGGGTGTCAATCGTGTCGGGTGATCTGACATATATATTGTTGAACATTGAGTCAGCAATATTTCCTCATGTTTCTCGAACGTGTGTGTGATGTAGCAACATTTGTATATGCTTCTTAAGTAACCTATACAAATGCAACTTAGTTATACAAATGCAATAGTTTCCAATCACCCTTTAGAAACTAGCTATGTAAGTGTATATTGTTACACTTTAATTCTTATAAATACGATATATACATGCCAAATATTTTCTTTTCCATTAACAATGTTGACTTTATTTTCAGCTTTAAATCAAAATAAAAATAGCAGTGAAAATCAATGAAAAAAAGTTGCTCAGAATTGCCTTTAAATCAACAAATGATGATGAAGAGCAATGGAACCCAACCAATGCAAGGCTTTGATCATCACAGCAATAATTGCACCAGCCGGGAATCGAACCCGGGTCTGTACCGTGGCAGGGTACTATTCTACCACTAGACCACTGGTCTATGTTATTGTGAAGGTTCACCAAATAACTGAATTTAGATTGGATTGTCGAGTCATCCAAATTCCTATTGTTATTACATTCAGGTATTTGTTAAATCATATTAGATTATGTATTAGCACAGCAAACATCAGGATTTAGTTTAGTGAAGGTTCCCTTTTTTACTTTTCACATGCCCTTATATACTTGTATGGTACCAAAGCAATGTTGATTTTACAAGTATCTTATTGGTACTCATATGTTGTTCGAAAAATCCTTTTTCGAGTTATCTTTGCATCTCACCCTACCGAGTTGCCACATAATTGGAGAGCTCCGGTTTGCTCTCAGACATCTATCCGAGATTTCATTTATGTAAAATCCAAAATCACAACTAACTTTAAGAAGACACAGTCAAAGTCGACATTGACCGTTGACTTTGATCAACATACATCATTTTACAAAATCTACAAGGAAACAGTAAGCACCATAGAAATCCAATGCACTAAAGTGGGCAGTGATCAATATATTTCACCAATACTTTGACCAACTGGTTTGACTTGTAAGAATGCTTTTAAGTTTAACCCGCAAAAATCTTGAATAACTGGTCTAATTGTGTTCGTTCGGGTCTTAAACTCGAATCTCGTATGGAACTCCACTTACGAACCTTGCTCTACGTAAAGTCAAGACATTAAGTCAAACTGTAAAACATGAGCCAAAGTGTAGCGAAAATTATCAAATAAATATTGCTCAGAAATGCCATGTATCATCCAGGTTGGATGTGTAACGAAGTTAAATGAAGATAATAAAATGTTGAATGATAATCGTGATATGGTGTTAAAGATATGCGAACTATGATTCATAGCCAATTATGATGAGTGGTTATTTACATAATGGCAATACTGAAGAAACTGTACATCTGTTTCGTGAAATGCGAAGAACGAGTGAAGTGGTAACTATTTCGGGGTGGACCCAACGGTCGAAATGTGTTCTTGTGTGGTTGACTTGTTGTGACGATCGGGTCAACTCGATGAAGCATTGACTTTAATAAAGTCAATGCGTTTAGAACCCGACCGAGTGTATGGGGGCTCTTGTTAGTGGTTGTGTAGATCATGCAAACTATGAGACTAAAGTTTTGGGTTATATATCACTTATTGAGATTGAGCCTGAAAATGCGTCTAATTATGTATCGCTTTTAATGTTTATGCAACTTGTAGAAAGTGGGATTATGTTGCTGATATAAAAAGAGCGATGAAAGAAAGAAACTTGAGGAGGTGCCTGGGTGCAGTTGGATTACAGTTAATAGTAAAACTCATAGTTTCTTAGTTGCGGATAAAGCTCATCCTGCGTGTGACAAGATATATGAGATCTTGAGTGAACTCATTCTAGTGATGAAGAGACCTTGATGAGTATGTATCAGTAGGGGTGTCAATCGTGTCGGGTGATCTGACATATATTTTGTTGAACATTGAGTCAGTCAATATTTCCTCATGTTTCTCGAACGTGTGTGTGATGTAGCAACATTTGTATATGCTTCTTAAGTAACCTATACAAATGCAACTTAGTTATACAAATGCAATAGTTTCCAATCACCCTTTAGAAACTAGCTATGTAAGTGTATATTGTTACACTTTAATTCTTATAAATACGATATATACATGCCAAATATTTTCTTTTCCATTAACAATGTTGACTTTATTTTCAGCTTTAAATCAAAATAAAAATAGCAGTGAAAATCAATGAAAAAAAGTTGCTCAGAATTGCCTTTAAATCAACAAATGATGATGAAGAGCAATGGAACCCAACCAATGCAAGGCTTTGATCATCACAGCAATAAATTTGCACCAGCCGGGAATCGAACCCGGGTCTGTACCGTGGCAGGGTACTATTCTACCACTAGACCACTGGTGCTATGTTATTGTGAAGGTTCACCAAATAACTGAATTTAGATTGGATTGTCAGTCATCCAAATTCCTATTGTTATTACATTCAGGTATTTGTTAAATCATATTAGATTATGATTAGCACAGCAAGCATCAGGATTTAGTTTAGTGAAGGTTCCCTTTTTTACTTTTCACATGCCCTTATATACTTGTATGGTACCAAAGCAATGTTGATTTTACAAGTATCTTATTGGACTCATATGTTGTTCGAAAAATCCTTTTCGAGTTATCTTTGCATCTCACCCTACCGAGTTGCCACATATTGGAGAGCTCCGGTTTGCTCTCAGACATCTATCCGAGATTTCATTTATGTAAAATCCAAAATCACAACTAACTTTAAGAAGACACAGTCAAAGTCGACATTGACCGTTGACTTTGATCAACATACATCATTTTACAAAATCTACAAGGAAACAGTAAGCACCATAGAAATCCAATGCACTAAAGTGGGCAGTGATCAATATATTTCACCAATACTTTGACCAACTGGTTTGACTTGTAAGAATGCTTTTAAGTTTAACCCGCAAAAATCTTGAATAACTGGGTCTAATTGTGTTCGTTTCGGGTCTTAAACTCGAATCTCGTATGGAACTCCACTTACGAACTCTTGCTCTACGTAAAGTCAAGACATTAAGTCAAACTGTAAAACATGAGCCAAAGTGTAGCGAAAATTATCAAATAAATATTGCTCAGAAATGCCATGTATCATCCAGGTTGGATGTGTAACGAAGTTAAATGAAGATAATAAAATGTTGAATGATAATCGTGATATGGTGTTAAAGATATGCGAACTATGATTCATAGCCAATTATGATGAGTGGTTATTTACATAATGGCAATACTGAAGAAACTGTACATCTGTTTCGTGAAATGCGAAGAACGAGTGAAGTGGTAACTATTTCGGGGTGGACCCAACGGTCGAAATGTGTTCTTGTGTGGTTGACTTGTTTGTGACGATCGGGTCAACTCGATGAAGCATTGACTTTAATAAAGTCAATGCGTTTAGAACCCGGACCGAGTGTATGGGGGGCTCTTGTTAGTGGTTGTGTAGATCATGCAAACTATGAGACTAAAGTTTTGGGTTATAAATCACTTGTTGAGATTGAGCCTGAAAATGCGTCTAATTATGTATCGCTTTATAATGTTTATGCAACTTGTAGAAAGTGGGATTATGTTGCTGATATAAAAAGAGCGATGAAAGAAAGAAACTTGAGGAGGTGCCTGGGTGCAGTTGGATTACAGTTAATAGTAAAACTCATAGTTTCTTAGTTGCGGATAAAGCTCATCCTGCGTGTGACAAGATATATGAGAACTTGAGTGAACTCATTCTAGCGATGAAGAGACCTTGATGAGTATGTATCAGTAGGGGTGTCAATCGTGTCGGGTGATCTGACATATATTTTGTTGAACATTGAGTCAGTAATATTTCCTCATGTTTCTCGAACGTGTGTGTGATGTAGCAACATTTGTATATGCTTCTTAAGTAACCTATACAAATGCAACTTAGTTATACAAATGCAATAGTTTCCAATCACCCTTTAGAAACTAGCTATGTAAGTGTATATTGTTACACTTTAATTCTTATAAATACGATATATACATGCCAAATATTTTCTTTTCCATTAACAATGTTGACTTTATTTCAGCTTTAAATCAAAATAAAAATAGCAGTGAAAATCAATGAAAAAAAGTTGCTCAGAATTGCCTTTAAATCAACAAATGATGATGAGAGCAATGGAACCCAACCAATGCAAGGCTTTGATCATCACAGCAATAAATGCACCAGCCGGGAATCGAACCCGGGTCTGTACCGTGGCAGGGTACTATTCTACCACTAGACCACTGGTGCTATGTTATTGTGAAGGTTCACCAAATAACTGAATTTAGATTGGATTGTCAAGTCATCCAAATTCCTATTGTTATTACATTCAGGTATTTGTTAAATCATATTAGATTATGGATTAGCACAGCAAGCATCAGGATTTAGTTTAGTGAAGGTTCCCTTTTTTACTTTTCACATGCCCTTATATACTTGTATGGTACCAAAGCAATGTTGATTTTACAAGTATCTTATTGGAACTCATATGTTGTTCGAAAAATCCTTTTTCGAGTTATCTTTGCATCTCACCCTACCGAGTTGCCACATATTGGAGAGCTCCGGTTTGCTCTCAGACATCTATCCGAGATTTCATTTATGTAAAATCCAAAATCACAACTAACTTTAAGAAGACACAGTCAAAGTCGACGTTGACCGTTGACTTTGATCAACATACATCATTTTACAAAATCTACAAGGAAACAGTAAGCGCCATAGAAATCCAATGCACTAAAGTGGGCAGTGATCAATATATTTCACAACAATACTTTGACCAACTGGTTTGACTTGTAAGAATGCTTTTAAGTTTAACCCGCAAAAATCTTGAATAACATGGGTCTAATTGTGTTCGTTTCGGGTCTTAAACTCGAATCTCGTATGGAACTCCACTTACGAACTCTTGCTCTACGTAAAGTCAAGACATTAAGTCAAACTGTAAAACATGAGCCAAAGTGTAGCGAAAATTATCAAATAAATATTGCTCAGAAATGCCATGTATCATCCAGGTTGGATGTGTAACGAAGTTAAATGAAGATAATAAAATGTTGAATGATAATCGTGATATGGTGTTAAAGATATGCGAACTATGATTCATAGCCAATTATGATGAGTGGTTATTTACATAATGGCAATACTGAAGAAACTGTACATCTGTTTCGTGAAATGCGAAGAACGAGTGAAGTGGTAACTATTTCGGGGTGGACCCAACGGTCGAAATGTGTTCTTGTGTGGTTGACTTGTTGTGACGATCGGGTCAACTCGATGAAGCATTGACTTTAATAAAGTCAATGCGTTTAGAACCCGGACCGAGTGTATGGGGGGCTCTTGTTAGTGGTTGTGTAGATCATGCAAACTATGAGACTAAAGTTTTGGGTTATAAATCACTTGTTGAGATTGAGCCTGAAAATGCGTCTAATTATGTATCGCTTTATAATGTTTATGCAACTTGTAGAAAGTGGGATTATGTTGCTGATATAAGAAGAGCGATGAAAGAAAGAAACTTGAGGAAGGTGCCTGGGTGCAGTTGGATTACAGTTAATAGTAAAACTCATAGTTTCTTAGTTGCGGATAAAGCTCATCCTGCGTGTGACAAGATATATGAGATCTTGAGCGAACTCATTCTAGCGATGAAGAGACCTTGATGAGTATGTATCAGTAGGGGTGTCAATCGTGTCGGGTGATGTGACATATATATTGTTGAACATTGAGTCAGTAATATTTCCTCATGTTTCTCGAACGTGTGTGTGATGTAGCAACATTTGTATATGCTTCTTAAGTAACCTATACAAATGCAACTTAGTTATACAAATGCAATAGTTTCCAATCACCCTTTAGAAACTAGCTATGTAAGTGTATATTGTTACACTTTAATTCTTATAAATACAATATATACATGCCAAATATTTTCTTTTCCATTAACAATGTTGACTTTATTTTCAGCTTTAAATCAAAATAAAAACAGCAGTGAAAATCAATGAAAAAAAGTTGCTCAGAATTGCCTTTAAATCAACAAATGATGATGAAGAGCAATGGAACCCAAACAATGCAAGGCTTTGATCATCACAGCAATAATTGCACCAGCCGGGAATCGAACCCGGGTCTGTACCGTGGCAGGGTACTATTCTACCACTAGACCACTGGTGCTATGTTATTGTGAAGGTTCACCAAATAACTGAATTTAGATTGGATTGTCAAGTCATCCAAATTCCTATTGTTATTACATTCAGGTATTTGTTAAATCATATTAGATTATGTATTAGCACAGCAAGCATCAGGATTTAGTTTAGTGAAGGTTCCCTTTTTTACTTTTCACATGCCCTTATATACTTGTATGGTACCAAAGCAATGTTGATTTTACAAGTATCTTATTGGTACTCATATGTTGTTCGAAAAATCCTTTTTCGAGTTATCTTTGCATCTCACCCTACCGAGTTGCCACATATTGGAGAGCTCCGGTTTGCTCTCAGACATCTATCCGAGATTTCATTTATGTAAAATCCAAAATCACAACTAACTTTAAGAAGACACAGTCAAAGTCGACGTTGACCGTTGACTTTGATCAACATACATCATTTTACAAAATCTACAAGGAAACAGTAAGCACCATAGAAATCCAATGCACTAAAGTGGGCAGTGATCAATATATTTCACCAATACTTTGACCAACTGGTTTGACTTGTAAGAATGCTTTTAAGTTTAACCCGCAAAAATCTTGAATAACTGGGTCTAATTGTGTTCGTTTCGGGTCTTAAACTCGAATCTCGTATGGAACTCCACTTACGAACTCTTGCTCTACGTAAAGTCAAGACATTAAGTCAAACTGTAAAACATGAGCCAAAGTGTAGCGAAAATTATCAAATAAATATTGCTCACATTTATGCCATGTATCATCCAGGTTGGATGTGTAACGAAGTTAAATGAAGATAATAAAATGTTGAATGATAATCGTGATATGGTGTTAAAGATATGCGAACTATGATTCATAGCCAATTATGATGAGTGGTTATTTACATAATGGCAATACTGAAGAAACTGTACATCTGTTTCGTTAAATGCGAAGAACGAGTGATGTAACATCAGTCAAAAATCGGATTTACCAAACCCGCTCCGTTTATTAACCGAACAATCAGTTAAAAATTTTGTTGCGTATTTAATGCCCAAAATAATTTTAAACGATACACAATTAGTAATTATATTGGAATATATAATTTATATTTGAAAAAGTATTAAAAATAGTGGTTTAAAAATAAAAGACTGCTGCCGGGTTTCGAACCCGGGTCAGCCAGAATCAACAACGCCTTAACACTCAACCATCCAACCACTGCGCCACTTGTGTTTCTTGTTCATTAATGGAAACAATTAATTCATAACATGAGTCTCAATTTCAAAACCGACGCGCCTAATTGCAGTCGTCGGAAATCCCGACTATCTCGCCAAGATTGAACGGTTTCTTCAATTTTAACGTAAACATTAACAACTACATCGGTTATAACCGACGCCTGAACCCGCGACGCAAGTCATAACCGCCGTAAAATTTCTAACCGACGAATCAAGACGGAAATCGGACTAAATACGTCGATGATCTGCCCTATAAATACCCCCTCTAACCTCTGTTAGCTTTTTCGCTCACAATCACATTCTTTCCCGACTTAATTTCATTCGCCGGAGAACTGCTGCAACTCGCCGGAAAACCAAGCCTTTCACCTCTAAGCCTTACTGAACCCCAGAGCTCATACCGAAGCCACCCACACTCATCTCAAGCTCCCTGAAGACTCTCTGCCGCAGGACACACGTCGCCGGAATAATCTGCTGTCACCGGAGTTTCACCGGAGAAACAGAGGAGTCCAGTTCGGTATACCTTGCGCTTAATCTTTCATTCTTTTTATTTATCTCACCTGTAATTAATCATAACACACTAAAGAAACTTGATAAAATCATCGAACCAGTCGGACTCCGTTTCTGGTTGAGTCCAACGAAGAAGACGAAGTTTCTGTTGTCTATAAGTTTAATTTAAATCAAGATATAACTCGGGTTAGACACACAGTCCAGCGGTGGACTGTGTGCACATAAACACGCTCACGTCCCGAGTTCGATACATGTCCCACGCATACTCGCCTTAATAAAAATGTTCTTTTTTTTACTAAACCGGATTCATTTCACATAGATGTTAAGTTTAATAAAAACCGGAATAATAACCAAGATAGACACACAGTCCAGTGGTGGACTGTGTGCGCGTTTAAAACACAGGTCACGAGTTCGAGTCTGGACTACCGCAACGATACTGATAATTATCAAACTTTTTATATAAGACATAAATGAAATTATTTAGTTTGTATATAAGTATAATAAAAATCAGATTATTTAACAAGTTAGACACACAGTCCAGCGGTGGACTGTGTGTTAACCCAAACCACAGGTCCCGGGTTCGAGACCTGTGGAGAACACCGGTTCGATTCATTAAAATCGTTTTTAAAAATAAATGATTTTCGGTTTAAACCAATTAGTATATAAATATAATTAAAAACAGAAATATTTCTGGTTAGACACGTAGCTCAGTTGGTAGAGCTGCGTGCACGCGAACGGGAGGTCTCGGGTTCGAGCCTCACCCGGCGCACACAATTACACAGTCTGACCGGTCAACAAGTCAACGGTCAACGGTCGCAAAAAGTCAAAATTTTATTATTATTTTTATTTAATTATTTTATTTAAAAATCAATTAAAAATACTTAAACATAACATTTTTAAGGTTAGAAAATAGCCTTAAACTCACAAAAATATATCCAATCATCCCACTAAAATTGATTAATAAAATCCGCTTAGTTATCGAACCATTATGTTATTATCTAGGTTAGTTTCACTCGTGGTTAAAACCAACTTCGTGCGCATTCAACATCATCAACCGAACGCACCCACTGTGAGTGAATCTTACAACTCCCCTTTTTAATTACACGTTTTGGGGTGTGTCATGTGTCACCAAAATTAACTCGTTTATTTAAACTTGTGTCATACCATATTGTGATCTAAACTTAGATTGTATACATTGTTTGTATTTATGTATTTCATATTGTCAATTTATATGCAATTCATTCATTAGGCCCATCAGTTCCTCGTGGGAGACGAGTTGAGCAACGCGTGTCTCAAAACAAATCCATTATTGTCCGTGTGTGTATTATTTAGTTTATATTGTTTGTAGTCATGTATTTCATATTGTCAAGTATATGCAAATCATTCATTAGGCCCATCAGTTCCTCGTGAGAGACGAGTTGAGCAACGCGTGCCTCAAAACGATCCATTATTGTTCATGTGTGCAGTATTTAATATTAAATGATTAGTGAATAAGTTTAAATCTATTTTTACTCATGTGTGGTTGTGAACTTTATTTTATAATCAATTAAATAAACTTGTTCAAATGTTTTTCATAGGATTCACTCGCCAACTTTTTGTTGATCCAAAAAACCATTTTTACACATGATACAGGTGAACAGGATGAAGCAAGGAAAACATAGAAAATGCCTTAGAAGAAAACAATGAAGCCTAGATTGATGTTTAGGACATGATGTAATTATGATTGTATACTTCCCATTAAAATGTATTAATGAATATGAAACGTTACAATAAATGTAATGAGCTTTGATGATAACCCAATCATGCCTCGATCACCTTTTCCGCTGCGGGTCGGGGTGTGACAGATTGGTATCAGAGCCATGACTATAGGGATATAGGATAGGTTATTAGACCCTTAGAGCCTATACTATAGTTGCCTAAATTTTAATTGTTTAGGTGGTTACATACAAACTTATGATATTTATTTGTTTCATATTTGTTTATACTTACAGTCAAACATACATACTTACATACACATTCATCATACATATTTCAATATTCATATATTTAAATCATCTTCATACTATTATTATTCAAAGATTTTGTCGTAATTTTCAAATCTCATCAAAGTAAGTTCTGCCACGGGCATGTAGTAACTGGAAGGGTACAAGTACCGGTAGTCGGAACGTCCTGTCTAGGTTGGCATTCGTATAAATCCAATATAACGGACCAGTTTGCCTACCTGGGGACTAACGATGAGAGTACGAAGGACCTATTAGGCCAAAGCATGCCACACCAAACGTCGTTCGAACTAACCCCACTTTGAGGTGTCACCGTGTCCACACCTGGACACATTCCGAATATCATACGTTACATACATATTTCTCGATTTTATCCGGGTTTTAGTGTACGTAACCAGGCTAACACATGCGAACCATATGAAAAACCCGGTATTCATGGGGGCCCACATGATTAAGAAGGTGAAGTATGGCGGCATGCAAGGCCCAATGACGAGCAAAGCCCAAGACATCATATGGATGTAGTAGATTTATTTTTCTATATTTATTTTATGAATGTTCATTCCTAAATACGACCCATGATCCCAAAAACATCCAACTCATACTCATGATACGTATTCCTTGTAGATGTCTTCTAGCCTCGCCCGTAGGAAGATGAGAGCAGGAAAAGCCCGCGAGCGCATGGCTGCCCTAATCGCTCAACAAATGGCTGTCGTAATACCCAACATTGTAATCCAAGTCCAACAAGCACTTACCGCTAATCCTGTCAACCAAGAAGATCAAAATGTTATCAACCCCCCCCCCCAAATACCACTAAATGCACCTACAAGCATTTCAAATCATGCGACCCTCCAAAATACGAAGGGACTGAAGGTGTCACCGCTCTCCTCCATTGGTTTGAAGAAATGGAGAACACTTTTCTAATTTGCGATTGCCCCGATGATCGCAAAGTGCGATATGCTACTGGTCGTTTATATGGAATAGCACTTACTTGGTGGAATACAGAGAAGGCCAAACGAGGCGTTGACGATGCTATGACTTTGACTTGGGAAGAGTTGAAGGAAATCATGACAAGACGGTTTTGCCCAAGGAGCGAAATCAAGAAATTAGAAGATGAGTTCTATTCGTTGAAGCAAAAGGAAGGCGACCACACCACATACAACAAAAGATTCCTCGAGTTAAATCAAACGGTTCCCAACTTGTTCACTCCCCTCTACCGTTTGATCGAGCACTACATTCGAGGTCTTCCGTCAAAAATTCAAGACTCTGTAATAAGTACCACGCCTGCAACTTTGGAAGCAGCAATGGAGTTAGCTACAGAGCTCACCGAAAACCGAATCCGGAACAAAGACTTCAAGGAGGAGAAGAAGAAGGATAAGGCATCGACTGAAACTTCAAACTCCACCCAAACCGAATCCCCTTCTCAACCCACTTTTAAGAGAAAAAGAGACGGGCAACTTTTCGCTACTACCCAACGTAATCAACCAGTTTTACAAGCCATACCAATCCAAGCTATCCCAATCACGCAAATAGCACCCAACTCAACTTACCCAAATAAGAAACCATACTTTGGACCTCACCCTCGATGTAACACCTGTTTTTATCACCATCCATCTACCTTACCTTGTCGACTATGTGCGAATTGTGGACGCTATGGTCATTTGAGCAAGGTTTGTCGCACCCTCAAAACCAAATCTCACCCCCTCCTCAAAACATGATCCAAACCTATCAACAACCCTAATACCCCATGTTCCCATATGTTCGAGCTTGTTTCAATTGTGGCGACCCTACCCACTTTAGAAACACGTGCCCTCGATTGGTTAACATCATAAACGCTCAAGCTCAATCAAACCCAGTTAACCAAGTAAATCAAGAAAACCCAATCACTAGGCCACCAGCAAGAGGAAGAGTTTTCAACATCAACGCCAATCCTGTCGAAATAATGACGGCCCAAACGAAACCACCCAACTAGTCCTCTTCACCGAAAATCCAGATTTCAACTCCAATCATTTAGTTTTATGTTTTTCTTTATGTTTTAGAATCACATAGAACCAATCATAACTTAAGGATAAAGCCAATGAAATTTTGACAAGAATATGGTGGATACGCCGCTGGTACTTCCTATATATAAGTATTCTTGCCAAAGGATCAGAGGCATTATCTGGCGGTTATGAGAGGTTCCATGTATAAACTGTTTGAGTGATTATTGTTTAGATTAAATTTATTATTTTCAGTACATGCAATACGATCGGCTCTGTTTGATTGAGCCTTGATCGCACAGACATTTTTCATTTTCAGTACATGCAATACGATCGGCTCCGTTTGATTGAGCCTTGATCGCACAGACATTTTTCATTTTCAGTACATGAAATACGATCTTGTGGTTGTTGTGTTTATTGTAGAGTCATATAGAACTAATCATAACTTGCGGATAAAGTCAATGAAAATTTGACGAGAATATGGTGGATACGCCGCTGGTACTTCCTATATATAAGTATTCTTGTCAAAGGATCGGAGGCATTATCAGGCGGTTATGAGATGTTCCATGTATAAACTATTTGTGTGATTATTGTTTAGATTAAATTTATTATTTTCAGTACATGCAATACGATCGGCTCCGTTTGATTGAGCCTTGATCGCACAGACATTTTTCATTTTCAGTACATGCAATATGATCGGCTCCGTTTGATTGAGCCTTGATCGCACAGACATTTTTCATTTTCAGTACATGCAATACAATCTTTTGGTTGTTGTGTTTGTTGTAGAGTCACATAGAACTAATCATAACTTGTGGATAAAGTCAATGAAAATTTGACAAGAATATGGTGGATACGCCGCTGGTACTTCCTATATATAAGTATTCTTGTCAAAGGATCAGAGGCATTATCAGGCGGTTATGAGAGGTTCCATGTAGGATTTAGAATGTTTTGGTCAAAGTTTGTTCATCATACATTTCAGTGTATTTCAATTTCATCATTTAAAGAAGTTGAGCTATGTCTCACTTCCACAATGACTAACCTCTCCATCCCAACAAACGAGAGAGGTATTGTCATCATTCAAACATGGATATTATCAGAATTAAGACTCAAGTATTGGTTGTTGTGTTTGTTGTAGAGTCACATAGAACTAATCATAACTTGTGGATAAAGTCAATGAAAATTTGACAAGAATATGGTGGATACACCGCTGGTACTTCCTATATATAAGTATTCTTGTCAAAGGATCAGAGGCATTATCAGGCGGTTATGAGAGGTTCCATGTAGGATTTAGAATGTTTTGGTCAAAGTTTGTTCATCATACATTTCAGTGTATTTCAATTTCATCATTTAAAGAAGTTGATCTATGTCTCACTTCCACAATGACTAACCTCTCCATCACAACAAACGACAGAGGTATTGTCATCATTCAAACATGGATATTATCAGAATTAAGACTCAAGTATTGGTTGTTGTGTTTGTTGTAGAGTCACATAGAACTAATCATAACTTGCGGATAAAGTCAATGAAAATTTGACGAGAATATGGTGGATACGCCGCTGGTACTTCCTATATATAAGTATTCTCGCCAAAGGATCAGAGGCATTATCAGGCGGTTATGAGAAGTTCCATGTAGGATTTAGTATTGTCTTGGTTGAAATTTGTGTTACATTTATATCATCTCGCCATTTAAAGAAATTGGATTGTGTTCTATTTCTACATAAACTAACCTCTCCATCATAACAAACGAGAGAGGTGTTGTCGTCATTCAAACATGTATGCTATCAGAATGTGGACTCAAATATTGGTTGTTGTGTTTATTTATGTTTAGAGTCACATCATAGAACCAATCATAACTTACTGATAAAACCAATGAAAATTTGACAAGAATATGGTGGATACGCCGCTGGTACTTCCTATATATAAGTATTCTTGTCAAAGGATCAGAGGCATTATTAGACGGTTATGAGAAGTTCCATGTAGGTTGTAGTATTAGAAATTTTGCTTTAGGATATAACCCTATCCTTCCAAACATATCAAAACTCTTGCGCAAGAAATCATACTTAGTGAATCAACTCTGCTTATCAATATTTTTACCGTAGGCAACAAAAAGCAATTCCTGTAACAGAGTACTTAACCCTTACAAGGGACGTTACCGCCTCAAACAAAAACTTAAACTCTTACTCTTTTTCTAAGCATGTAACTGTCAAACTAAACACCATCCTTTTTAGTCAAATATATCACTACTTAAATTTCGGGACGAAATTTCTAAAAAGCAGGGGATACTGTAACATCCGTCAAAAATCGGATTTACCAAACCCGCTCCGTTTATTAACCGAACAATCAGTTAAAAATTTCGTTGCGTATTTAATGCCCAAAATAATTTTAAACGATACACAATTAATAAGTATATTGGAATATATTATTTATATTTGAAAAAGTATTAAAAATAGTGGTTTAAAAATAAAAGACTGCTGCCGGGTTTCGAACCCGGGTCAGCCAGAATCAACAACGCCTTAACACGCAACCATCCAACCACTGCGCCACTTGTGTTTCTTGTTCATTAATGGAAACAATTAATTCATAACATGAGTCTCAATTTCAAAACCGACGCGCCTAATTGCAGTCGTCGGAAATCCCGACTATCTCGCCAAGATAGAACGGTTTCTTCTGTTTAAACGTAAACATTAACTACAACATCGGTTATAACCGACGCCTGAACCCGCGACGCAAGTCATAACCACCGGAAAATTTCTAACCGACGAATCAAGACGGAAATCGGACTAAATACGTCGATGATCTGCCCTATAAATACCCCCTCTAACCTCTGTTAGCTTTTTCGCTCACAATCACACTCTTTCCCGACTTAATTTCATTCGCCGGAGAACTGCTGCAACTCGCCGGAAAACCGAGCCTTTCACCTCTGAGCCTTACTGAACCCCCAGAGCTCATACCGAAGCCACCCACACTCATCTCAAGCTCCCTGAAGACTCTCTGCCGCAGGACACACGTCGCCGGAATAATCTGCTGTCACCGGAGTTTCGCCGGAGAAATAGAGGAGTCCAGTTCGGTATACCTTACGCTTAATCTTTCATTCTTTTTATTTATCCCACCTGTAATTAATCATAACACACTAAAGAAACTTGATAAAATCATCGAACCAGTCGGACTCCGTTTCTGGTTGAGTCCAACGAAGAAGACGAAGTTTCTGTTGTCTATAAGTTTAATTTAAATCAAGATATAACTCGGGTTAGACACACAGTCCAGCGGTGGACTGTGTGCACATAAACACGCTCACGTCCCGAGTTCGATACATGTCCCACGCATACTCGCCTTAATAAAAATGTTCTTTTTTTACTAAACCGGATTCATTTCACATAGATGTTAAGTTTAATAAAAACCGGAATAATAACCAAGATAGACACACAGTCCAGTGGTGGACTGTGTGCGCGTTTAAAACACAGGTCACGAGTTCGAGTCTGGACTACCGCAACGATACTGATAATTATCAAGCTTTTTATATAAGACAGAAATGAAATTATTTAGTTTGTATATAAGTATAATAAAAATCAGATTATTTAACAAGTTAGACACACAGTCCAGCGGTGGACTGTGTGTTAACCCAAACCACAGGTCCCGGGTTCGAGACCTGTGGAGAACACCGGTTCGATTCATTAAAATCGTTTTTAAAAATAAATGATTTTCGGTTTAAACCAATTAGTATATAAATATAATTAAAAACAGAAATATTTCTGGTTAGACACGTAGCTCAGTTGGTAGAGCTGCGTGCACGCGAACGGGAGGTCTCGGGTTCGAGCCTCACCCGGCGCACACAATTACACAGTCTGACCGGTCAACAAGTCAACGGTCAACGGTCGCAAAAAGTCAACATTTTTTTATTATTTTTATTTAATTATTTTATTTAAAAATCAATTAAAAATACTTAAACATAACATTTTTAAGGTTAGAAAATAGCCTTAAACTCACAAAAATATATCCAATCATCCCACTAAAATTGATTAATAAAATCCGCTTAGTTACCGAACCATTATGTTATTATCTAGGTTAGTTTCACTCGTGGTTAAAACCAACTTCGTGCGCATTCAACATCATCAACCGAACGCACCCACTGTGAGTGAATCTTACAACTCCCCTTTTTAATTACACGTTTTGGGGTGTGTCATGTGTCACCAAAATTAACTCGTTTATTTAAACTTGTGCCATACCATATTGTGATCTAAACTTAGATTGTATACATTGTTTGTAGTTATGTATTTCATATTGTCAATTTATATGCTATTCATTCATTAGGCCCAACAGTTCCTCGTGGGAGACGAGTTGAGCAACGCGTGCCTCAAAACAAATCCATTATTGTCCGTGTGTTGATTATTTAGTTTATATTGTTTGTAGTCATGTATTTCATATTGTCAAGTATATGCAAATCATTCATTAGGCCCATCAGTTCCTCGTGAGAGACGAGTTGAGCAACGCGTGCCTCAAAACGATCCATTATTGTTCATGTGTGCAGTATTTAATATTAAATGATTGGTGAATAAGTATAAATCTATTTTTACTCATGTGTGGTTGTGAACTTTATTTTATAATCAATTAAATAAACTTGTTCAAATGTTTTTCATAGGATTCACTCGCCAACTTTTTGTTGATCCAAAAAAACTATTTTTACACATGATACAAGTGAACAGGATGAAGCAAGGAAAACATAGAAAATGCCTTAGAAGAAAACAATGAAGCCTAGAATGATGTTTAGGACATGATGTAATTATGATTGTATATTTCCCATTAAAATGTATTAATGAATATGAAACGTTACAATAAATGTCATGAGCTTTGATGATAACCCAATCATGCCTCGATCACCTTTTCCGCTGCGGGTCGGGGTGTGACAAGTGAAGTGGTAACTATTTCGGGCTGGACCCAAAGTCGAAATGTATTCTTGTGTGGTTGACTTGTTGTGACGATCGGGTCAACTCGATGAAGCATTGACTTTAATAAAGTCAATGCGTTTAGAACCCGGACCGAGTGTATGGGGGGCTCTTGTTACTGGTTGTGTAGATCATGCAAACTATGAGACTAAAGTTTTGGGTTATAAATCACTTATTGAGATTGAGCCTGAAAATGCGTCTAATTATGTATCGCTTTCTAATGTTTATGCAACTTGTAGAAAGTGGGATTATGTTGCTGATATAAGAAGAGCGATGAAAGAAAGAAACTTGAGGAAGGTGCCTGGGTGCAGTTGGATTACAGTTAATAGTAAAACTCATAGTTTCTTAGTTGCGGATAAAGCTCATCCTGCGTGTGACAAGATATATGAGATCTTGAGTGAACTCATTCTAGCGATGAAGAGACCTTGATGAGTATGTATCAGTAGGGGTGTCAATCGTGTCGGGTGATCTGACATATATATTGTTGAACATTGAGTCAGTAATATTTCCTCATGTTTCTCGAACGTGTGTGTGATGTAGCAACATTTGTATATGCTTCTTAGGTAACCTATACAAATGCAACTTAGTTATACAAATGCAATAGTTTCCAATCACCCTTTAGAAACTAGCTATGTAAGTGTATATTGTTACACTTTAATTCTTATAAATACAATATATACATGCCAAATATTTTCTTTTCCATTAACAATGTTGACTTTATTTTCAGCTTTAAATCAAAATAAAAATAGCAGTGAAAATCAATGAAAAAAAGTTGCTCAGAATTGCCTTTAAATCAACAAATGATGATGAAGAGCAATGGAACCCAACCAATGCAAGGCTTTGATCATCACAGCAATAATTGCACCAGCCGGGAATCGAACCCGGGTCTGTACCGTGGCAGGGTACTATTCTACCACTAGACCACTGGTGCTATGTTATTGTGAAGGTTCACCAAATAACTGAATTTAGATTGGATTGTCAAGTCATCCAAATTCCTATTGTTATTACATTCAGGTATTTGTTAAATCATATTAGATTATGTATTAGCACAGCAAGCATCAGGATTTAGTTTAGTGAAGGTTCCCTTTTTTACTTTTCACATGCCCTTATATACTTGTATGGTACCAAAGCAATGTTGATTTTACAAGTATCTTATTGGTACTCATATGTTGTTCGAAAAATCCTTTTTCGAGTTATCTTTGCATCTCACCCTACCGAGTTGCCACATATTGGAGCGCTCCGGTTTGCTCTCAGACATCTATCCGAGATTTCATTTATGTAAAATCCAAAATCACAACTAACTTTAAGAAGACACAGTCAAAGTCGACGTTGACCGTTGACTTTGATCAACATACATCATTTTACAAAATCTACAAGGAAACAGTAAGCGCCATAGAAATCCAATGCACTAAAGTGGGCAGTGATCAATATATTTCACCAATACTTTGACCAACTGGTTTGACTTGTAAGAATGCTTTTAAGTTTAACCCGCAAAAATCTTGAATAACTGGGTTTAATTGTGTTCATTTCGGGTCTTAAACTCGAATCTCGTATGGAACTCCACTTACGAACTCTTGCTCTACGTAAAGTCAAGACATTAAGTCAAACTGTAAAACATGAGCCAAAGTGTAGCGAAAATTATCAAATAAATATTGCTCAGAAATGCCATGTATCATCCAGGTTGGATGTCTAACGAAGTTAAATGAAGATAATAAAATGTTGAAGATAATCGTGATATGGTGTTAAAGATATGCGAACTATGATTCATAGCCAATTATGATGAGTGGTTATTTACATAATGGCAATACTGAAGAAACTGTACATCTGTTTCGTGAAATGCGAAGAACGAGTGAAGTGGTAACTATTTCGGGCTGGACCCAACGGTCGAAATGTGTTCTTGTGTGGTTGACTTGTTGTGACGATCGGGTCAACTCGATGAAGCATTGACTTTAATAAAGTCAATGCGTTTAGAACCCGGACCGAGTGTATGGGGGGCTCTTGTTACTGGTTGTGTAGATCATGCAAACTATGAGACTAAAGTTTTGGGTTATAAATCACTTACTGAGATTGAGCCTGAAAATGCGTCTAATTATGTATCGCTTTCTAATGTTTATGCAACTTGTAGAAAGTGGGATTATGTTGCTGATATAAGAAGAGCGATGAAAGAAAGAAACTTGAGGAAGGTGCCTGGGTGCAGTTGGATTACAGTTAATAGTAAAACTCATAGTTTCTTAGTTGCGGATAAAGCTCATCCTGCGTGTGACAAGATATATGAGATCTTGAGTGAACTCATTCTAGCGATGAAGAGACCTTGATGAGTATGTATCAGTAGGGGTGTCAATCGTGTCGGGTGATCTGACATATATATTGTTGAACATTGAGTCAGTAATATTTCCTCATGTTTCTCGAACGTGTATATGCTTTTTAAGTACCCTATACAAATGCAATCCATTTATCCCTTCATGCGTAATGTTTCGATAATTGACAAGAGACCTGGTGATAAAAGATCATGGTGAGCATGTATTTAAAAACCGAGTGTCAAATCATGAACCAAATCGTTAAACTTGGGTTCTCAAACCACAATTTGTGAACCGAAAGGTATACATCTCAAAACAGTTTAACCGTATATTATTTTTGTTATTGTTAGTTTCAACAATTAATAAAATAGCAATAAAAAGATTGTTGCTCAGAGTTGCCTAATCTCATCAAATTATGATGAAGAACAATGGACCCAACCATTGCAGGGCTTAAATCATCATAGCAATGAATTGCACCAGACGGGAATCGAACCCGGGTCTGTAGCTCGGCAGGGTACTATTCTACCACTAGACCACTAGTGCTTTGTGTGCTAGTTTAAAGTTCACTAGTTACTAACTTGATTTATACAAATAGGGATGGCAAATCATCCAAATTCTGTTTTTAGTGAAAGTTCCCCTTTTTTATTTACACATACTATATATAGATGTCAATAATAGTGTGAAGTTCATTGGGGAACACTAAAAAAGTGGGGAATAGTGGGGAACCACTCAAACGAACTCCGATTAGACTCATTCCAGCGGCGTTGGAACCGGCTAGTCGAACCCTAACTAAGATCTCTTAACCCTAAACCCTGATTCCTAACCCCTAAACCCTAAATATATTAGGGTTTGGATTTAGGGTCTTATATTAGGGTTTTAGCTTTAGGGTTAATCATTAGTTTATGGTTTAACTTTAGGGTTTAGGGTTTAGCCTTTAGGATTTAGCTTTTAGGGTTTATAGCTTAGATTTTACGATTTAGCTTATGTTTTAGCCTTATTTTTTAGCTTTAGGGTTTAGGGTTTAGGGGTTAGGATTTAGGGTTTAGGGTTAAGAGATCCTAGTTAGGGTCGACGAGCCGGTTCCAACGCCGCTGAAATGAGTCCAATCGGTGTTCGTTTAAGTCGGTTCCCCACTGTTCCCCACTTTTTAGTGTTCCCTAATGAACCTTCCCCTAACATGATATACATAAAACTTTTCCATGCCTGGTTATTTAAGTATATGCTATCAAAGTAATGTTAAATTTTACAAGTATCTTGTGAGTGCTCTCATATGTTGTTCGAGAAACCCTTTTCGAGTTATCATTGCATCTCACCCAGGGAGTATGCCCCTGCCAACGAGCATGCTGCGGCTGCTGCCATGTACCATGAGAGCTCCGTATGCGAGATTTCATTTATGTAATCCAAAATCACAGCTATTCTTAAAGAAGACACGGTCAGAGTCAATGTCGACCATTGACTTTGTTCAGCAGGCATCATTTTACAAAATCTACAAGGAAACACTAACCACCATAGAAATCTCATACATTTTCAAAACAGTTTAACCGTATATTAGTTCCGTTATTGTTAGTTTCAACAAATAATAAACACCCTTTGAAGCTAGCTATGTAAGTGTATATTTTTACACTTCTATTCCATTATTCTTTAATTTTTTTAGTTGACTTTGAAATAATAATGGTGATAGCAATGAAAATCAATAAAAAAAATTGTTGCTCAGAATTGCCTAATATCATCAAATATTGATGTGGAGTGATGGACCCAACATATGCAAGGCTTTGAACATCATAGCAATTATTACACCAGCCGGGAATCGAACCCGGGTCTGTACCGTGGCAGGGTACTATTCTACCACTAGACCACTAATGGTTATTGTTTCAATTTGAAGTTTAATGATTAAATAACTAAATTTTGACATATAGGGATGGCAAACCAACCAAGTTCTATTTTTTTTTATCACATTCTAGTACTTGTTATGTATTAGCCGAGTTTAGTTTAGCGAAGGCTCCCTTGTTTATTTACACATGCCCTTTATGGATGATATACATAAAACTTATCGATCCATGTCTGGTTATAGACTTTATATGGTATCATAACAATATTGAGTTTTAGATATTTGGAGTACTCATATCATGATATGTTGTTGTTTGAGAAACCCTTTTTCGAGTTATCTTTGCATCTCACACATGAGTATGCCCCCACATCGTCGCCTAGCGCACTGCCACATACCCATGGACGGCTCTTATGGTGTGCGGGGAGGCCTCTCGCACAAGGCCCGTAATTTCGAACGGCACGAGATTTTTTTTTTAAAATTCGCTATATATATGTTATTTTAAAAAAAATTATACACACATACCAAATCCAATATAGAGGCCCAATATCAAATACATTTGAGTAAACTGCCATTTTGGTCCCTAAGGTTTAGTCAGTTGTGCCACTTTAGTCCAAATCTCAAACCTTTTACATCTGGGTCCCTGTGGTTTCAGTTTTATTGTCATTTTGGTCCAAAAATGAAATCAGATCAAATTTCTAAAAGAAAAACCTGATTTTTTGTCCTTTTCCTCAGGGGCAATTTGGGCATTTTGTAAATCAAAACCCACAAGCTTGAAGCAGTTATTTTTTGTTCAACAACCTTCAACATCACCGCCCCCTTGTAAGATCTCCCACCACCATTTCTTCATCAACACCACCCCCTCCACCTTGCCGCCACCATACCACCACCATATCAACACCATCGATCCCACCACACCATCACCTCCAAGCCACCAATTAGATTTGATTGATTACAGAACCTAGAAAGAGAGAGAGATATAGAGGGAGAAAGAGACGGACAGAGCGGTAGTGGTGATGATGGTTCACAATGGTGAAACGACCATCACGATCAGAAATAATACTTAATGGTACCCCGTGTCGGCTTACGATTTCGTTGATATAAATACGAGCAAGCTTTTCGTTCTTGAAATCTTCTCGAATAGGGATAAAGTGAGCTGATTTTGTAAGTCGGTCTATAATCACCCATATAGTGTCATACCCACTAGAAGTGCGAGGTAACCCGGTAATGAAATCCATGGTTATATTTTCCCACTTCCATACAGGTATTTCCGGTTGGACTAGAAGTCCTGAGGGTCTTTGGTGTTCAGCCTTCA
Organism: Scalesia atractyloides; assembly: GCA_947069175.1. Classification (NCBI taxonomy): domain Eukaryota; kingdom Viridiplantae; phylum Streptophyta; class Magnoliopsida; order Asterales; family Asteraceae; genus Scalesia; species Scalesia atractyloides. The sequence goes on along the minus strand of CAMTDV010000021.1, from coordinate 93,795,606 downwards.
CCTTAGAACATGTGAGACACTTGGAAACAAAAACGGCAATATCTTTCTTCATTCCAGGCCACCAATAGGTGTACCGTAGGTCTTGATACATCTTATCGGCTCCTGGGTGTATAGAATATCGCGTTTTATGAGCTTCATGCATGAGTGTTTCACGAAGATTGATGTGGTTAGGAATCCAGATACGATCTAGGTAATACAAAATACCATCAGATTTAGTTTCAAGTTTTAGCTCGGCTCCACAGGACATCTCTTTTCGTACATCTTCCTCTGTTATTGAAACGTGTTGGGCTTCACGAATTTGATCTTTAATATTGGTTATAATTTGCGAACATAGAAGATGAATGGAGTTCGCATAACCCTTTCGACTAAGTGCATCAGCCACCACATTTGCTTTACCAGGGTGGTATCTAATTTCACAGTGGTAATCATTTAGGAGTTCGACCCATCTTCGTTGCCTCATATTTAACTCTTTTTGATTGAAGATATGTTGAAGACTCTTGTGGTCAGTGTATATTTCACACTTAGTACCATAGAGATAATGTCTCCATATCTTAAGAGCGAATACAACGGCTCCAAGTTCGAGGTCATGAGTGGTGTAGTTCTTTTCATGTGTCTTGAGTTGCCTCGAGGCATAAGCTATGACTTTTCCTCTTTGCATGAGAACGCAACCTAATCCTTGCCCTGACGCGTCGCAATAGACTACAAAATCATCACAACCTTCAGGAAGAGTGAGGATTGGTGCATCACAAAGTTTTTGTTTAAGAGTTTGAAAAGCTTCTTCTTGCTTGGGTCCCCATACGAATGGTTTTCCCTTATGGGTTAGAGCCGTGAGTGGCACCGCAATGCGAGAGAAGTTTGAAATGAACCGACGATAATAGCCAGCAAGTCCAAGAAAAGACCTTACTTCGGTTGGTGTACGTGGAGCTTGCCATTCTTGAACTGCTTTGATCTTTGATGGGTCAACATGTATTCCTTTGTCATTGACTACATGCCCGAGAAATTGCACCTCTTTTAACCAGAATTCACATTTAGAGAACTTGGCATAAAGCTTTTCCTTTTCTAGAAGTGCAAGAACGAGTCGAAGATGACGCTCATGATCAGCTTTAGATTTTGAATAAATAAGAATATCGTCGATGAAGACTATAACAAATCGATCAAGGTAAGGTTTGCAGACTCTGTTCATTAGGTCCATGAAGACAGCTGGTGCGTTGGTTAATCCAAACGGCATAACCATGAATTCGTAGTGGCCATAACGAGTTCGAAAAGCAGTCTTAGGGACGTCTTCTTCATGCACTCTAAGCTGATGATAGCCAGATCGTAGATCGATTTTTGAAAAGAAACTGGCACCTTGTAGTTGGTCAAGAAGATCATCTATGCGAGGTAAAGGATAGCGATTTTTTATGGTTAACTTGTTGAGCTCTCTGTAGTCGATGCACATACGAAAAGATCCATCTTTCTTCTTTACAAAAAGGACAGGTGCACCCCAAGGCGATGAGCTGGGGCGTATAAATCCCTTGTCAGTCAACTCTTGCAATTGACTGGCTAGCTCTTGCATTTCAGAGGGGGCTAACCTATATGGAGATTTTGCAACTGGTGTAGCACCAGGTATAAGATCGATACGGAATTCGACATCTCTGATTGGAGGAAGTCCTGAAATGTCGTCAGGAAAAACTTGTGAAAAATCTTTTACTACGGGAATATCTTCAAGTTTCTTCTCTGTGGTCCCCTTCTTGATGATATGGGCTAAAAACGCGACATAATTCTTACGAATGTATTTTTGAGCTTGAAGACAAGACATTAAGTTGAGCCCTTTCGACGAGGTTTCTCCAATGATTCGAAGAGTCTGTCCGTTTGAAAGAGGAATACGAATAAATTTTTCACGACATACAACTTCCGCATGATGTTGACTGAGCCAATCCATACCGATTATGATGTCGAAACTTCCCAGCTTCATAGGAATAAGGTCGACTGAGAAATCGTGGTCGTTTAAGGTGAGTGTACAGTTGTGTAAAATAGAGTCTAATGAAACTGGTTTTCCGTCCGCAACTTCCACCGTATGGATTCCGCGAGCTTATCCCGATTTTTGCTTAAGATAGGTTCAAATTCTAATGACACGAAACTTCTATCCGCACCAGTATCAAATAACATAGAGGCATATCTACCATTTATAAGAAACGTACCGTTGACCACATTGCCGTCAGCTCTGGCCTGGTTTGCGTTAATATTGAAAGCTCTTCCTCTAGCAGGTGGAGGAGCTTGGTTCGCTTGATTCACAGGGTTGGCTTGGGCCTGAGCATGAATAATATTGACCAGCCTTGGACATGTGTTTCTGAAATGACTTGGGTCTCCGCAATTGAAACAAGCCCGCATAGGTTGGCCCATAGGGTAATTGGGTTGATAGTATGTTTGGGCTAAATGTTGGCTGGGTGGAAATGGTAGTTGTTGTTGTGCTTGACCCATTAGCTGTTGGTGGGTTTGGGTTATAGGTTGGTGGCGGTTTGTTCGTTGAAGCGTGCGGCAGTTTTGAACAGTATGTCCGGCGCGACCGCAGCCGGTGCAGTATTGGCAAGGATAATCACGGGAGTGGTGATACTGACAACGGTTACATTTTGGTAATGGGCCTGTGTAGGGTCTTTTGTATGGCGCGGGTGGAGGAGTGACTTGAGTGATGGGTGCAGCAGGAATAGGGGTGTTGGTTTGGGTGACTGCAAAGTTCCTGGTGTTACGCTTCCTCTTGTTAGCAAACTTAGAGGAAGGATTGGGGTGGTTTGAGGTTTGTCCCTCAACAGGGGCTTTCTTCTTTTCTTCTTTGAACTTCCCATTGCGAATTCGGTTTTCGGTCAGTTTCGTTGCCAACTCCATGGCAGCTTCGAGTGTTACCGGTGAAACGCTGAGAACCGAATCTTGGATTTTCGAGGGAAGTCCTCGAATGTAATGTTCGATCAGACGATAGGTTGGAGTGAATAAGTTTGGAACCATTTGGTTCAACTCCAAGAACCTCTTGTTGTAAGTAGAGTGATCACCCTCTTTTTGCTTCAAGGCATGAAATTCATCCTCCAATTTCTTAATTTCACTTCTAGGACAGAATCGCCTAGTCATGATTTCCCTTAACTCCTCCCAAGTTAAGGCCATCGCATCTTCAGTTCCCCTCTTTCCTTTTTCAGTATTCCACCAAGTGAGAGCTACACCAAGTAGTCTCCCGGTGGCGTAACGAACTTTGCGATCCTCAGGACAATCGCAGTTTAAGAAAACGTTTTCCATCTCCTCGAACCAATGTAGGAGAGCAGTGACTCCCTCAGTCCCTTCGAATTTTGGAGGATCACAGGACTTAAAATGTTTGTAAGAGCATTTGATGGTAGGAGGGTTGTCGATGTTCTGGTCCTGTTGTTGAGGAGGGTTAGTAGGATTTGCAGCAAGGGCTTGTTGTACTTGTACCACGATGTCAGGCAATATCGTGGCCATTTGATTCGCGATATGAGTGGCCAAACGTTCCCGAGACTTTCCCGATTTCTTACCCCTCCGATGCTGTCTAGACGACATCTACAGGATCATAAAATGAGAAGATTGTGAGTTTATGGTGTCTTTTTAGGTGTCATGTGTCTTTAATAAAATGAAAATAACATAAATATCAATAATGCAACTACATCCATAGGATGTCTTGGGTTCGCTCATGTTGGGCCTCAAATGTCCCCCATACCTTCACCTACATAGTCATGTGGGCCCCCATGGCTATTGGCTTGGTAGGATTCACATTAGCATTGGCAATTTAACACTCGCATCCCCCGAATGCAAACCACAAAATATGTTCATGAGGTGTTTGGTCGGAACGTGTCCAGGTGTAGACACAATGACAACTCAAAGTGGGATTAGCTCTCACGACGTTTGGTATAGCATGCTTTGGCCTAATAGGTACTTCGTACTCTCATCGTTAGTCCCCAGGTAGGCAAACTGGCCCTTTATTTTGGATTTATACGAATGCCAGCCTAGACAGGACGTTCCGACTACCGGTACTAGTACCCTTCCAGTTACTACATGCCCGTCATGAGAACTCACTTTGATGAGATTTGAAAACACGAAAATCATTGTAAAATCAATCATGATGTGGTGTGTGCTTGCATGGATGTGATATGTTATGATCATACGATTTCATGATAGGCATTATTTGGTAATACATACTTATGAACATGCTTGTACAATATCAAATGTAACATTTAACATAAACATATAAACATCATGAAATTTGGCATATAACACACAAAATTCTTATAAGTTTCTAATCGACTATAGTATAGGCTCTAAGGGTCTAATAACCTATCCTATATCCCTATAGTCACGACTCTGATACCAATCTGTCACACCCCGACCCGCAGCGGAAATAAGAGTCGGGGCATAATTGGGTTATCACCAAAGCACATGACATTTACTATTATGTTTCATAATTAATGAAGTCAAAGTTACATTTTCAAACATCCAAACATGTTCATTCAATACAAAGGAAATAATCAAAAGGTAACAATCCAAGAACTAAATTGATTTATCCTTCTAGTCCAGGTCCTATGTGTTCCTAGCTGCTGCTGGTTCACCTGTATCATGTGTAAAATGGTAGTTTTTGGGTCAACATAAGTTGGCGAGTGAACCTCATTAGATAAACATTTGATAATGATTTTATGATTAGTTTATCAATAAAATATTGTGCATAATCATAAAAGAGCAAATGTAAGTAATCAAGCATTGGCAAATAGCAGTTACAATTATAACATAATAACACTTGATAGCATACATGAATATACCAATAACATACGATAACTAACATAAATGAACTGTGCGATCAAGGCTCAATCAAACGGAGCCGATCGTATTGCATGAACTGGAAATGTAAATTGAACTGTGCGATCAAGGCTCAATCAAACGGAGCCGATCGTATTGCATGAACTGGAAATGTAAATTGAAATGACCGATCAAGGCTCAATCAAACGGAGCCGATCGTGCGGGCACGCCACAGTTCAACCGCATAATAAAATGGGGAACAAGCTCAACCTCATGGATGGGGAGCTGCGGCCTCGGCAAATGCATGTACTGTAATAATAATTTGCATCCAATAATAACTACTTAACAGCAACAAACTAATACACATGTCATGATATGATGTATGCACAATAGTTTCGTTATAATATGTAAATAAACAAAAACACATGATACACCCCAAAAACGTGATTAAAACGGGGAATTTGAAAGGTTCACTCACATTGGGTGCGTTGAATTGGAGATGGTGAGATGCGCACGATTTAGATGAGCGAGTCGACGAGGAGTACTAACCTAAATAATAATGGAAAAATATATTAAATGGATGGATGTTATTAAGGATTTTATTGAATATTTTTAGATATATTTTTTTATGAGTTTATGGCTATTTTCTATCTTTAAGAATGTTATTTTTAAGTATTTTTAATTGATTTTTAAATTAAATTAAATAAATAAATATATATAAAAAAATATTATTTTTTTTACTGTTGACCGTTGACCGTTTCGGTCAGCGGATATTTCTGCGCCGGGCGGGATTCGAACCGGCGACCTTCCGTTCACGTGCACGTAGCTCTACCAACTGAGCTACGTGACTAACCCGTTATAAACCCAGTTTTAATTATATATACTTATTTGAATTAACCGAAAATTCCTTTATTTACAAAAACGTTTTAATTCAACTGGACCGGTGCTCGTGACAAGATTCGAACGCGCGACGTGAAGTTCATTTTGCACACAGTCCACCGCTGGACTGTGTGTCTAATCCGGTTATATTCTTGGTTTTTATTATACTTAACAACTACCTGTTTTAACCCGGGTTAGTTCATGATTAAAAAGGAATGTTATTACACAAAGCGTGCGCGTAGCAAGGATCGAACTCGGGACATGTATGTGAAATTTGCACACAGTCCACCGCTGGACTGTGTGTCTAACCCGTTTATAATCCGGATTTTAATTACTCTTATATTCTGTTATAACTTCATCTTCTTCACCGATTACACAGGCAACATAACTCGACTGATTATGATTGACTTGTGATTTACAAAGTTCTCCGACATCAACAGTAACTCAAAAGTAAAGAATGGAGAAAGTTTAAGGAACAGAATATACCGATGGATGTTATTCACTGAATTCCGGCGGAGGTTCGTCGGTACTGGAAATGAACTCCGACTGTTGAACCAATTAACAGCGTTGATCGATTACTCATAAAGTTGTGTCACTTAAACAAGGTTTAAAAGAAGTTTTGGATATCATACCAGTTCACAGTTGGATTCCGGCAGTCTCAGAAACTTTCCGGCGAAGATAAGATTTCCGATAAACGTTGGCTAGGATCGATTCTGATGATGGAGTTGTGTTAGAGACTGACTAATCACATGTTTTAAACAAAAAGAGTCGAAGGAATTACCGTGAGAATGTGAGTCCCTGTTTTCCGGTGACTTGCAGGAATTTTCCGGCGAACTGATTCAGAAAATCTTACGGTTCAGAAACGCGACGAAAATGAAATTGAGTATTGTTGTGATAGTTCTGAATCGTGTAAATGAACTGGAGCTCGAATTAAATCAGAACTTGATGAAGTTTTCGGTTTCAAAAGCCGAAATGATAAGGCTTAAAGTTTAATCAATTCTGGCTTAATTAGAAACCGTCGCACATCGGTTATAACTGAACCAAATGAATTCACAACGATTTGGCGATTGGTTTGCCGATTACCGTTATTCAGATGGCATCATCGGTTAAGTTGAGTTTGTGTATAAGTTCCAATTGTTTTCCTAGTGTTAACAGAAAACACATTGTGGCGGAGCGGTTTGGGGAATGGATGTTAAGTCTTGGGGCGACTCAGCTGACCCGGGTTCGAGTCCCGGCAGCTTCACTTATTTTTTATTTGTTTTATTTTAACTTTTTATCAAATATGATTTTTATAGTTTAGTTCATTTATTAATTATGTAACGTTTTAACTCAAAATAACCATAAATAATTAATGCACTTTCATAACTTGGTACTTGATTACAAAACGGAGCGGGTTTTGGAGACCCGATTTTTACAAATGTTACATTACACCCCTTCCATCTTCTACTCTCCTTAAACAGAGTCCACCACCACATCCACCTAACTGAAACTAAGGTAGATGGTTGAACTCGTAATATGGCATTGTCGCTGTTGTGAGTTGATGATATATTATAGTTATTCGATTGCGGTGGTGATGGGTGGTTGCAGGGGCCGCCGGGTGTGACTGTTGGTTGAAGGTTTTGACGGGTGGTTGCAGGTTCGACCGGTGTTCCTTGTGTGTCGTCGAAGTATTGCTGACCGGCGATGGTGTTGATAGTGGTGACTGGCTGTTGCAAGAAGGAGGTGGGAGGTGGTTTTGTTCAGCCTGTGTATTGTGGGAGGAGACAAAAAGGGGTGGGTGGAAGATGGTTTATTATTATAAGCGGGCACCACACAGATACATATATATTTAATAATTATACTTTGATTTGTGTTATACATAATGACCAAAATGTCCCTGAGACAAAGGACAAAAACCTAGATATTTCTTTTAGAAATCTGACCTCATTTCATTTTTGGACCAAAATGGCAATAAAACTGAAACCACAGAGACCCAGATGTAAAAAGTTTGAGATTTGGAATAAAGTGGCAAAACTGGTCAAACCTTAGGGACCAAAATGGCAGTTTACTCAATACATTTTTATGCTTTGTAGTTTACCCAACTTAACATTAGGTTTATTGTGCCCAACCCAATACGAATATATGATTTAAAAAAAACATTGTTTTTTATTAAAAAAAAAGAGTAAATTACATGGTTTGTCCTTTAACTTTACACTAACTTGCATCGTGTGTCCTTTATCTTTAGAAATTACATCGAATGTCCTTTATTTGAAACTTTTGCACACCGTATGTCCTTTACATTAACATCCATCCATTTTCATGGTTAAAACCAATCATGTGCCCCTTATATGAGGGGCAAAAATGTCATTTTATCATTTTTTATATGAGATTTTATATTCCACATATGTAAACTAATTTTTTTTACATATATGTAATTACTTATAACGTGTATATATAATTTGGTTATTACACATATGTATATTTATTTTCACATGTATCGAATCATAAAAATACATAAATAAATGATAAAAAATATCAGACACACAGCATATACATACATACATATATACATACATAATATATATATATATATATATAATGATTGTCTATTAGGAGTTTTGAAAATTAGTTTAAATGAGAAAACTAAAAAACTACCAAAAATAGCCTAAAAACATACCAATTTTTTTACAATTATTTTATTAAATTTCGCTATTTTGGTTATATAAAAAAATTTCAAAAAAATAAATACTACACATGTGCATTACTACGAAAAAACCTAAACCCCCTCCCACAAAAAAAAACTAAATTGAATGTGCAACATATACATATAATGCACATGTACAGTGCTAATAACTTATTTATTTTTTAAATAAAGTTTTTTATATATTAAAAATAGCGATTTTTAATAAAAAATTTAAAAAAAAGCAAAATTTGATGTGTTTTTTAGACTTTTTTTTATATTCATTTGTTTTCTCATTTATATCTAGTTTTCTCATTATTCTCTCTCTCTCTCTCTCTCTCTCTCTCTCTCTCTCTTATATATATATATATATATATATATATTATATATATATATATATGAGATTTTTAAGGACAATACACGTAAATTAAATAAAAATGACAGGATAACAGTTTTGTCCCTCATGTGAGAGCACATGATTTGTTTTAACTATGAAAATGGATGGAGGTTAGTATAAAGGACATGCGGTGTGCAAAAGTTTTAAATAAAGGACACTCGGTGTAATTTCTAAAGATAAAGGATACACGATGCAAGTTGTTGTAAAGTTAAAGGACAAACCGTATAATTTACTCTTAAAAAATACGCTCGCCTGGAAACTGAAAGGACGACGGATGATTGGAGTATTGAATGCGCAGACGGCAGAACTCAGAAGTGCAGAACGATTGAAGGACGATTTCATGATTGAAGGACGCTTGAAGGAGATTCTAGATTGCTGGGAAGTCGAACGAACACAGGTATGTTGTTAATCTTCGTGCTTTATATTGTTTAAACTAGATTGATTGAATTTCCCGTGGTTTATAGTGTTAAACTTAACTTTCATTCTGATAAGTGATAATTAACTAATTATACCATTGAAACCAAACATTATTTTATTCATCATCATCATATTGTTAAACTTTGATTTTGATAAGTGATAATCTGATTGAACAACACATAACATCAGGTTTGTTCGGTTGTTCCGACTGTTCGTTTAATCAGAAGTTTCAGACTTTCAGAAATCATCACATAACATCAGGTCTGTTCCGACTTCCGACTGTTCGTTTTAGTGTTGTCGTAATTTCGTTAGAATATTGCATAACATCAGAACATCGTATATTGTCGTATTGAATTATTGATTATTATGTTTAGGCGTTAATGGCTCCTAATTGCATTGTTTATCAAATACTACAATTTTTGCCATTTTTCGTAATTATATTGTTTATCGTTAACAAATATGGGCACATTTTTCGAGCTCGAACAGGGTACGTGAATACTCAGAGACGCCACTGCACATACCATCAGAGCTCCGGTTTGCTCTCGGACCTCTAACCGAGATTTCATTTATGTAATTCAAAATCACAACTATTCTTAAAGAAGACTCGGTCAAAGTCAATGTCGACCATTGACTTTGTTCATCATTTTACAAAATCTACAAGGAAACACTAACCTACACTAAGTGTAACAACTCGAAAATTCGTTGTTATCTTTTCATTTGTCTTTCCGATGTACCTATCTTTTGTAATCCCGAGGTTCGGATGATAATAAAGTTTATGTTAATTAATTATGGTATTGTATGTCATATCGCATCTAATCGCTTATAAATCGCATCGCTAATTCATCGCATCGCAAATCGCAATTATTTATGTGGTTTTATATTATTTATGTGTTATGTGTGTTTGTGATTACTATTACGCTCGCTATCGCATCGCTCTCGCACACTCGAATCGCTAAATCGCACTATTACATCAATTATAACGTTTAATATAACTAACTAATACGAATCGAACGCCAAACGAACTTTTAACGCGAAATAAACAAAGAAAACCCAATAATTGGGTCAAATTCGCTCGAACTTGGTGATACCAAGTTCGGCCGAACTTGACTGGCCAATTAAACTCCTCAATAACCTCAAGTTCGCTCGAACTTAACCTTAGAGAGGTCAAGTTCGGTCGAACTTGGCTCTCTTTCTCTTAGAATCTCACAAGTTCGCGTGAACTTGCATGAAAACATGCAAGTTCGGCCGAACTTGACTCCCATCAGCTCTCAACTTGCCTTCACCTATAAATACTCAGCTCCATTCTCTCATTTGAACTTGCTGCAACTTCGCTCAGAGCTCTCAAACCCGAAACTTTTGTGTTCTAAGTAAGAATCAACCCGGTTTCAACTACAATGATGTTCAACAACGTTTTACAAAGGTTTACAACGATTTTGGCACAAGGCATTGCCTTCGTTTTCATCAAATCTTCTCTGTTTACGAAAATCTTCATCTTTTTACATAAAACTTCTTTTTTTTTCACTAAGATCTATGCTTAGATCTGAGCAAAACCTTTTGAACATTGATTTTTACACAAAATACGGACTTTTGATGATGTTTTGTTCATTTTCTGATATGAAACGAAGCATTTATCATTCAAGATCCCAGATCTGGAAGCACAAGGACGTTTATGTTGGCTTACATAAGCCGGACTAACCCGAACGAACCCCAAGTTCGCCGGATTAACCCACGCTTTTGTAAAACGGCTAAAACAGCTCTAAAAGACCTCTCCGACCTAAGTTTGCTCAATAGCACAGGGTTGGAGAGATGAACACTCGATTTACTCAGCAAACGACGCGAAAACGCAAGATTTTGGACCCGAAAACATCAAGTTTGCTCAAGAATCACCAGCTCACCAGGTCAAGTTCGACCGAACTTGCACCCATATGGGTCAAGTTCGACCGAACTTGGGTCATTCTTCACCAAATCCCTTACAAGTTCGACCGAACTTCTCTAGTTTCTTAGGAAACTACACAAGTTCGCCCGAACTTGTCTTTCCAACGAGGTTTTCACACTAGTTCGCCCGAACTTGACAAGATCCTTAAGGATCTTACCAAGTTCGACCGAACTCGACTCTCAACTCAGCAAAACCATATAAGTTCGCTCGAGGACTTGCCTACTACTACTCAACTCAAACTACACCGTTTCGGCTTTTCGGAAGACCGATGCACTTCTGTTCGTCTACAGGCTGATCCGGCGCACTCCACAACTCTCCTCAAAATCTTAAGTTTTACCAAAACGAACCCACAGTGAGTATACTTGACCCACTTTTGCTTTAATGCACTTTTTGGGTGTTACATACGTTCCTTTATCAAAATCACTTCACAAATCAAAACTGCTTATCGCACGCGAATAATCTGATTGTATATGCTCAATACGTGATACTAGAAACATGTGACTATGACTTATTTTCGTTAACTTGCCTCCTTAGCTAGTATGGTACTATAGTTTGGCTAACACCCGACGGGGTCTAGTTAGGATGGTCGCGCAAGCCTTTTCACGGTAGTTAGCATGAGAAATAAGCCTATGTTATGTTAAGTTTTGGTGTATCATGATATGTAATTAGATTGTTTCGCAAACGCTTTCTCGACTATGCTAGTATTATTCAAACTCGTATGTTCCCCTTTACTTAATTGTATTGACTTGTATTTTAACGTATGTAACAGATTGAGGATCTTTAGCTTGGATGCCTTGGATGTTGCGTGCTTAGATTAGTTTGTTTAGGACGGTTTGTAATAAAATCTAGGGGATATCGAACCATGTTGTTTTTATGAGAAAATCAGAATTTCTGTAATGGTTGTTTGAAATATTATGTTTAATAGTATGGGATGTTAAACTTAAGTAATGTTGTTGGATAATTGTTACGTAATTTCTCGTGAGACAATCTGGTCGCCTAGTGCCACTAAACCCCAAGTTTCCGCCATCGGTTGGGGTGTGACACTAAGGTGGATAGGGATCATATCTTTCACAAATACTTTGACCAACTGTTTTGATTTGTAAGATTGCTTTAAAGTTTAACCCACAAAAATCTTGAAACTAAGGTCTAGTAACTCGAATCTCGTATGAAACTCCATTTACGAACTCTTTGTCTCCGTAAAGTCAAGGTGTTAAGTCGTATTTTGACTCCAGCAATGATTGAAATTGTGCAAGGGAGGACACCTTGTAATCTGGTTTATGTTCAACATTGGCATGTTCAGGAGAATCATACCTCCCTTTTTCATCAAGCAAACAAGTAACTGATCCAGCCCTTTTTCCACTAGCCACCTGAGATCATGGGTTAATTTGAATGCCGGTCAAACTGGGCCAGGCCGGGTTGAGTTGGGTGGACGCACGACACATTTTTATCCATTTTCTGATTGTTATAAATTATTTAAATCCGCTTCTCCAAGATTCATAACACACCCTTTACTACTTCATTGTACAAAGAGCACATTAGGTGAGAATGATGGCCAAATGCCGTATGTTGTCGATGGTGTCTTCCCATCTCTATCATTAAACGAGCAATTTGTTCTCATTAACTTGAGACTTGTCTTGTTGTGCTCAAGAAAGTTACATTTTTCTTGATAAAACATGATGGCGCATAGATCCTAATGATACAATGATAATAATTGTTACAGTAGCATTATAATCTAGACATACATGATGGCCATCATGTTATCAACAAGTATAATTCTAGAGGGTTTTTTTTTAACAAAAAAGTTAATAGATATCAAACCACTAACATATGTCTTGTCAAACATTAAGGCATTCAGATTCTCTCACATTTATGGACTCTGTATCTTATGTAACAACATTTGTATATGCTTCTTTAAGTACCATATACAAATGCAATCTATTTATCCTGTCACAGAATAATGGTTCCTCTCCAACCAAAAGCGTTGATCATAATACACCATGAGGAGTTCTAAATCATGAACCAGACCATTAAACTCGGTTTCTCAAAGTGTAAAACATGAGCCAGAGCGCAGTGAAAGTCCTTATAAAAATATTGCTAAGAAATGCCTTGTAGCATCCAAGTTGGATATGTAACGACGGTTCCAACCATCGAAAGGCTTTGACCATCATAGAAAAGCATTCAAGGTTCCAAATAATGAACCAAACCACTAAACTCGGTTTCTCAAACTGTAAAACATGAGCCAAAGTGTAGTGAAAATCATTAAAAAAACTATTGCTCAGAAATACCTTGTATCATCAATAACATATGTGAAACAATGGACCCAACCATTGCAAAGGCTTTGAACATCATAGCAATGATTGCAGCCGGGAATCGAACCCGGTCTATACCGTGGCAGGGTACTATTCTACCACTAGAACACTGGTGCGTTATGTTCTTGTGAAGTAATGCTCGTGTACATGTAAATTAATGCGATTTCTTAACTGTACATATTAATAGTAGCAAATAATAAAAAATAAATTACAAGTACGGTTTATGCAAAATAGAAAATCATATGCGAACTCCTTGTTTGTTACATATACATTCAGGGTGTAAATTAACATGTAAACTCATTCATGAGACTAGTTACCAATAATACTATTTAACAATACATAATCAAACATGTAAACTCATTCATGAGACTAGTTACCAATAATACTATTTAACAATACATAATCAAAGTGCAAGCTCAAATAGTTATGTTATATCACATGTGAAATACACACAAACTGAAAACAAATTCACATAAAAAACATTACAACTAAAAATCATATATGCATTTATTTAAAAAAAAAAAATTAAGATGCACGTTGACTTTGTCTTCAACACTAATCATTAACACATTAAGGGGCGTTTGTTTTTTGTGAGAAGTATTTCTGGACCTATTATGTCTGCTCCACGCAAACCACGCGCAGACATAGGAGCCTGCAGAGTGTTTATTTTTTGGAAGTACTTTCATTTAAAAATGTCTTCTAGAGCACTTCCTGGTACAGACCTGGACTCACATCTTCAAAGCTCTTCTCATCATTTATCCTCTATCCTCTTATCCTCTGCTCTTTCAAAACATCCCCTAGCATGTTCCTCCTCCACATCTTCCCTCCGCCACCTCCCCCACCTCTGGTCGGCCACTGCTGTGTCATCGACCCCAATCGCCTACCACTGCCTCACACAATCACCTCCTGCTCTTCCCACTACTGTCGCGTATCCTCTCTCTCTCTCCTCCCACCGCCGTCGTGTCTCCCCTCTCTCCTCCCACCGCCACCGTGTCTCCCCTGCTCCTCCCAAGCTCGATTAAGGTAAGGCTCGGGCTTAGCTCGGCTCGTTTGCACCCCTACTCTTCATTGTCAAACTTGGTATGTATGTTTATTATGTGTTTTGCGTGTTAAGGACTTATGTTATTATACCGAATGTCAGTGTTGTACCAAGCAGAATCAGTACGAACCTAACCCGTTACGTAACACGGGTACATTTACTACTTACCTGAGTTAAAAATTCAACGTCCATAGTGTAATTCACTCCAACACAACATCTCATCTCACCAACATAAATAAAAAACCTAACCCCACCCAACCATTCACAAATTCCCAAATCCAGAACATTCTAGAGAGAGAAAGAGAAGATGAAGCCAATGCCGGTAGAACTGTTCGGAGAGATGGAAGATCAAGCATCAACGGTGGCGATGGACGTCGACGACGTCGAAGCACTCGATATCTTCGGCGAAGGTCCTCTCGCCGCCATGGATCACCACCGCTTAACCGATTCCGATTTCTTCAACTCCTTCGAAGACGATTTCGATGACGCTGATATCAACTGATGCTCACGTCATTTTTATCATGTTAATCTCTTCAACTTTTTCATCGTTCGGTATCATCGTCTGATTGTTATTTTTAGTATCTGGACTCTGTGTTATTATGTAGGTTGTGGTACAAGTTAAGTTATTAATCGGATTTTTAACCTAATTGATGTTGATATGGTGTTAATTACTTGAACTTTTGTGGTTTCGTTATCGTTTGATTGTTATTTTTATGATCTGAACTTTGTGTTGTTGTGTGTTAATTGGTTCCTGTTGGTGTTACTGTGTGTTAGAACAGTTTAGGGATTTAGGTATTGTGTCATTTGGGGGTTGATGTGAGACAGGGTGGAATTAGGATTTAGATTTAGGGTTTCTAGCTTTTGGTGATGGAATTGGATTAGGTTGAAATTGGTTATATTTATGAATGTTTTGTGAGAACATCTGATTTTATTTCTCTTTGTGATCATAGTATTTGGTAGGATACAGGAAAGTTTGTGTTAGGGCTTGTGTAGAAGAAATCATATTCACAATTTGATTATGTCCAAAGTTGGTAATTCATTGTCTGGTTTTTGAAGACGTGAAACCGTGGTACAAGTTGAGTGCTTTGATAAATTTCTTTGACGATGTTGTCAAAGGCCCATAGGCCTCGTATGCAACCTAGGCGCAAGATTTAGTTGTTTTTGACATGTTTTAGGCTTGTTTGGGGCTAGCGTAAATGTGTCAGACCATAGTTATGTGTTAACTACCTCTAATATTTAGGTATTTTCTTTTATTTGTTTAACTTCAAAGAATTATTGAATTAGAAAAAAATCAAACAAAGAAATATGTTAATAAATACTAGTAAATGAGCCCATGTTGCTGGCGTGCGTTGAGCGTATTATATTTTTTTGTTATTATTTTAAGTTCATTTTACGCATTAGTCAAGTTTTAAATTTATAAAACACGATATTATACTAACACTAAACACATACTTGGGCAAGTGTACCCATCGTGAGCGTAGTATAGCGTTGGTAAGATACCGAGATCGTCCAATGACATTTAATACCGGTTTATCGTCAACGTCTATCAATCAAATTTTTTATAAAAGTTTCAAATATAAAAATAAAAATAAGAAGATAAATAAATCAAAAAGAAAAGATAGACAAAACAGAATCACTTGAATCCAACTTATCTTTAATGTATCATTTGATGATTTTTGCAATTTCGGACTTTTTAAGAGATTATCTTAGTTAACGTGGTAGGCCTCTCTTTTGAAGGTGACGTTACCCTCAACCCAGTGGTTTGAGTCAGCAAGAATACAATCCCAAGTAGCCGGTTTAAAATATTAATAGTAGTTTACATATGAGGGGTTCAACCCGTTCGCACCCCCGCCATCCAATACCTTTAGGTTATTGAAGCAGGTCCTAATAAGCTCGAACCAAGTCCTCGCAGGATCTATACACTGAACGAGACAAGAATTTTACCAAACCACCCTTCTAACCCCCTACCAGGTTAGTTAACGCGCTTTATATAGACATTAAAGACACGAATGAGCAAATCAATGACATCATGGAGAAATGGTAGGAAAATTCACTTTCAACATAAGAAACTAGTTATTAAAGTCGTTAATACAAACACAAATAAAAAATGCCGAAAGATTAAAAATCAAAAGTAATACTTTAAAGAATTGTCTTCACCAAGTGATGTAAGAGATTAGTCAAGCATGGCCTTTGATTGACAAAAACCCTAACAATCAATCTTGGATCCCGAGACTACTACACACTCTAAAGATGAATGATGGGTGATGGTGGGGGTGTTGGTGTTGTAGTGGTGGCAAAGTGAGAGAGAAGTGGTTTGCCAAGGGATGCCTTTGAAGGGAACCAAGCACCCCTATTTATAGTAAAAACAGAGGCCCGGCCACGGCCCCGTGTCCAGTGGGTACGGCTCGTGGCCATCATCCTTCTCTTTCTTCATTAGTTGCATCTAACAGTAGAGGGTCCCATAAGACCCTGTTTTCTGTAGGCACGGCCCCGTGGTCAACTGTTCACTGTACTATATGAATTCTGCAAATCTTATAGTTGACCACGCCCCATGTTGGCCTGGGCACGACCCGTGGTTGGCGTAGAAGCTTCTGCATGTTTTTTTCTTAAAGTGTAGGGCCTGACCACGCCCCGTGTTGGATGGACACGGCCCGTGGTCGTGTTCTGTAACCTTGTTTTTGTCTTTTGGGGTGTTGCTGAGGGGTCGGGCATGGTTTGTTATTCCTTCTTTTCGTATTTATGTTGGTTTTGGCTGCTTATTTGCTTCTTTCGTTCTTTTATGCTCTTTTTATCCTGAAAATACAAAATGAACAAAGAAACGTGCTTTTTCCAACATTAGTACTAAAAAGGGTTAGTTTTATGCCTCATTTGATGTAATTTATATGTTGCATTTTGCACACATCAAATCTCCCCACACTTGAATCTTTGCTTGTCCTTTAGCAAAACTCTTTAAATATGGCTTACACACCCAAATGGAATAGGTAGAGAAAAAGTTTTGTGGTTTGTCTTTGAGGTCGGGAATCCAAGATCTTTATTTAAATTTTGTTTTTATTTTATTTACAATCCTATTCGTCATGATTTATTTAGAACGGTTCTAAGAAAATTATTTATTTGGGCATAACACACCTCCTTAAAATTCTATTTATATACAAGTTCACGTACCTCACAAGAGATCACTCAACACTCGGCCGAAGATGTATTTTTGTGATATCGCTCGATTCCGGTTTGGAACTTATTTTTGTACCATATACTTGCCAAGTGATCAAACCTCCTCCTTTTTAACTATAAACATTTGCGAGTATCAAGAGGACTTTGAAAGAGTTAGGCTTGTGCTAAGGGTAGGTGATTTTTTTTTGTTAGCGGTTAGTAAAATTGTGAAAGGCATAAAAAGCGTCGGTTATCGTAAAAATTGTTTATTTCTTTAAACCAATCATTTTCAAACAAGTTTTTTTTTTTGTTTTTTGTTTTGTTTTTTTTTTTTAAAGAACTTGTTTGGTTAAAGAAATATGGTTTTTTTTTCATATATATAACCGGAGCTTTTACTAAAATAAATGGGTTTGAAATGAAAACGGGTTTTGGTGGATAATAGATGTTTTGTTTTGCGGGTTTGAAATGAAAAAGGTTTAGGCTCAAAAGGGGTTAACAATGGAGATTTTGGTAATGGGTAAAAAGAAAGGAAAATAATGGTTTTGAATGAAAAACAGATTAGTCCTGGTGCCTCCATCATTTACTTACTTGGGTTTATGTTGGTAAGGATTTGGAATGTATCTTCTTGGCAAGTTCTAGACTCATAAGAACCAAGCGGCTATTCACACAAGAAACGAAGATGAGCATTTAGTTTAAAGATGAATGTATGCTCGATAAAGGCTCAAAGCTCACTTATTGTGGGAGTGGGTTTGTAATGTGATCAAGTATATATAATCAAATTTTAAAAAGATTTATCATGTCCTTTTTTTATATAATTTTTCTTATTTGGTTCTTTTTATCACAACGCTATCGGTTGTAAATTTGTAAAAACATAACTTTTTAGAACTTGTTAGTCCCAAATTAAACCAAGACAAGTAAGAAAATGAAAAAAAAATTGAAAAAGATTTGGGGTGATTAGCGGTTCCAATAGAGTATTGTGTAAGGCTTGTTATTAGGACTTGCTAGATTCAAAGTGTTAGTCCCCCCCCCCCCACTTAAATTACACATTGTCCTCAATGTGTCCAAAAATAAATTTTTCGGTTGATTCGAATGCGTAAAAGCGTGTTAAAAAACAAATTTTTATGTTACTGGGCATCTGGGCACGAGCCCGTGTGTTCCAGGCACAGTCCCGTTTCCAGAGTGCCAGTGACAAAACTTACAGAAGCTTGACCAGGTGGCGTGGCCAGTCAACACGGCCTGTGGTCAATAACCTGTTTCTGAATTTTTTTCTATAGAATCTGGGCACGGGGCGTGTTGAACTGAGCACGGTCGTGCTGCACATGCTGTAAAGATGCGGAAGTTGCCGGAAGGCATTGTTTTCATGCATGGGGTGTGATTTTGACGTCCCTTGGGCATTTTTCATCTTTTCTGGTGTGTTTTATTTCTGAAAAGGAAAACTAAACTAGGAAACACAAAAGTTAAACTAAGTTAATACTAAGGATAGTTCCGCGGAATGCCTCCTTGGTGCGCCACGTTTATAAGGGTCTTTGGCTAGACACAATACCTACTCGAGCGGGATGCATTGTACCTCATGCTGCATCATCGGAGTGCGTCATCTAAGCTTCAGTCTATGACATCCACGTCATTGATCGAGTCGTCCTCCATTCTCTTTCCTACCCCAAACTTCAATTCCTTGTCTCCTATCCTTAATATGAGTTTTTTGTCACTCATATCCACCATGGCACGAACGGTGGCGATGAATGTTCTTCCTAAAATGAGTGGAACTTCGGCGTCTTCCTCCATGTCGAGGATGACAAAGTCGGCTGGGAAAACGAATTCCCCAACTTTGACCAAGAAGTTCTCGGTGACGCCTTGAGGGTGTTTGATCGACCTATCAGCGAGTTGGATGCTCATTTTCGTGGGGCTTGGTTTCCCAAGTCCGAGTCGGTCAAACATCGATGTGGGCATGAGATTTATGCTAGCCCCAAGGTTGGCTAGTGCATTTCGGATAGGTGATCCCCCAATGGAGCAAGGAATGGTGAAGCTTCCGGGGTCGATTTTCTTTTGGGAGAGTTTGTTGAGGAGCACGGCGGAACATTCTTCACTTAAGTTAACTAATTGCAATGTTTCAGTCTTTCGTTTGGGGTGAGGAAGTCTTTCATAAACTTTGAATATTTTGGCATTTGAGTGAGGACTTCTACAAATGGGAGGTTGATATGCAATTGTTTTAGGAGGTTTATGAATTTCGTGAATTGCTCATCGGTCTTTTGGCGAAGTAAACGACCGGGGTAGGGTACCGAGGGGTTTTTTGTTGGTTCGGGATTTTGTGTGATAGTGGTTTCTTGGTGGTTAGGAGGTGTGTGTGCTTTGTTCGGGTGGACTGTTGTTGATGGATTGTGGCGGTGTTTCCTCGGGACACACTTTTCAGTTTCTTAAGGTTATGAAGTGTACTTGTGCGTTTGGATTGGTTTCGGTATTGCTAGGTAGTGTGCCTTGTGGTCTTTCGGAGAAATTTTGGGCGAGCTGGCTCAGTTGTTTTTCAATGTTTTGAATACTTGCCCGTTGGTTTCTAATATCGGATTCTGTTTGTGAGAACCGATTCAAGTGCCTTTTTCCGGTTTCGAAAATAAGGCGTGTGATGAGGTCTTCAAGCCTCTTTCGGCCCCCTTGTTGTTGAGTGAAATTTTGTGATTCGTTTCTTGGTTGTTGTTGAAAGTTAGTTTTTGATTTTGATTTTGTTGGTTATTACTATTCCCTGGCTCCCTCCAACCAAGGTTAGGATGGTTTCGCCAACATTGGTTGTAGGTACCTACCTGTAGGGGGCCCGATGGTCTAGGTTGATTATCTACGTAGTTTACCAATTCCGTTTGATTTTCCATGTCTTCCATACAATTCCAATTTTCATGTGACATAACACACCCTTCACAAGCCATAACCGAAGTCGTTCTCGTCATTTCTAATTTTTTTATTTTCGAGGATAAGGCTTCGATTTGGGCTTGTAAAGAGGTGTTTTCGTCAACCTTATGGGCGCCCGGGGCAATAGATTTTGAACCTCGGGGGGTGTGCCATTGAAAATTGTTTTGAGCTATTTCCTCAATTTGATTGTAAATTTCGTTTGGGCGTCTATTGCCTAGGAGTCCCCCGGAGCTTGAGTCGAGTGTTTGTCTTGTGTGTGGCAACAAACCATTATAGAAAGTGGATACTTGTTGCCATACTGCGAGACCATGGTGTGGGAATTTTCTTAAGAGCTCCTTGAATCTTTCCCAAGTTTCATACAAAGTTTCCCCGTCCTCTTGTGAATAAGTGTTTATTTCTGTCATTAATTTAGCGGTTTTAGAGGGCGGGAAATTATTGTATAGAAACTTTTGGGCAAGTTCATCCCAAGTGTTTACCGAACCACTTGGGAGGGTGTTTAGCCAAGCCTTAGCTCGGTCCTTTAGTGAAAATGGGAACATGCGGAGGCGAATGGCGTCGTTCGATGCTTCATTGATTCGGAAGGTGTCGCATATTTTGCAAAAAGTTGGTAATATGTAAATGGGGATCTTCATCGGGAGGGCCGTGAAATGTGGCGTAATTTTGTTGCACTTGAATCAAATGCGGCCTTAGTTCGAAGTTGTTAGCATCAACATTCGGTGCATTGATCGCGACCCCACAATTACCGACCGTTGGTCGTAGGTCATCCCGTTGATCCGCCATTGGGCTTTGATCCTCCGAAACTTTCTATTTATTCTTGTCTTTTAGTCTTTTTCTTAGAAAGCGTTCGGGTTCGTCTAGAGGTTCTTTTACGTCTTTATCGAAACTAGGGCTCATGCACGGTGTAGAGATTTCAGGCCTTGCAATCGAGTTCGAAGTCCTGCGATTAGAACAAAAGAAATGTGGGTCATATTTTCTCACCACGGTCCCGTGTTTAATGGCCACGGCCCGTGGTCGAGATGCAGTAAATCAATTTTCTGAATCCCAGTTACAGAGGAGCTAGGCATGGCCCTGTGGTGCACCGCCACGGCCCCGTGTTCACTATACTGTGACTTAGAAAATTTTTACTGCCAGTGATGGTGTTGGGCACGGCCCGTGCTGCACTCTGCAGAAAGTGCAGATTTTTCTAAAAATTGAAAAATTTCTAAAAATGAAAATAAAAATTGTTAAAAATAATTAGGCCGTTGATTTTGAACTTTCTCAAAATCCTTGTGTCCCCGGCAACAGCGCCAAAAACTTGGTGTGCGTTGAGCGTATTATATTTTTTTGTTATTATTTTAAGTTCATTTTACGCATTAGTCAAGTTTTAAATTTATAAAACACGATATTATACTAACACTAAACACACACTTGGGCAAGTGCACCCATCGTGAGCGTAGTATAGCGTTGGTAAGATACCAAGATCGTCCAAGGACACAAGAGCTTTTAATACCGGTTAATCGTCAACGTCTAATCAATCTAAATTTTTTATAAAAGTTTCAAATATAAAAAAATAAAAATAAGAAGATAAATAAATAAAAAAGAAAAGATAGACAAGATAGAATCACTTGGATCCAACTTATATTTAATGTATCCTTTGATGATTTTCGCACTTTTAAGAGATTATCTTAGTTATAGTAGTAGTCCCCTCTTTTGAAGGTGACGTTACCCTCAACCCAGTGGTTTGAGTAAGCATGGATACAATCCCAAAGGGTCGGAATATTGGAAGACAATTAAGTAAGTTATTAATGCGAAAAGTGGTAGACCCCTCTTTTGAAGGTGACGTTAATCTCGGCTAACTGGTTTGAGTCAGCAAGGATACAATTTCAAGTAGCCGGTTTAAAATATTAATAGTAGTTACATGTGAGGGGTTCAACCCGTTCGCACCCCCACCATCCATTACCTTTAGGGTATTGAAGGAGGTCCTAATAAGCTCGAACCAAGTCATCGCATGATCTATACACTGAACGAGACAAGAATTTTACCAAACCACCATTCTAACCCCCTACCAGGTTAGTTAACGCGCTTTATAGACCGTAAAGACACGAATGAGCAAATCAATGACATCATGAAGAAATGGTAGGAAAATTCACTTTCAACATAAGAAACTAGTTATTAAAGTCGTTAATACAAACCCAAATAAAAAGTGCCGAAAGATTAAAAATCAAAAGTAATACATTAAAGACTTGTCTTCACCAAGTGATGTAAGAGATTAGCCAAGCATGGCCTTTGATTGACAAAAACCCTTACAATCAATCTTGGATCCCGAGACTACTACACACTCTAAAGATGAAAGATGGGTGATGATGGTGGGTGTTGGTGTTGTAGTGGTGGTGTAGTGGTGGCAAAGTGAGAGAGAAGTGGTTTGCCAAGGGATGCCTTTGAAGGGAACCAAGCACCCCTATTTATAGTAAAAACAGAGGCCCGGCCACAGCCCCATGTCCAATGGGCACAGCTCGTGGCCATCATCCTTCTCTTTCTTCAATAATTGCATCTGACAGCAGAGGGTCCCACACGACCCCGTGGCCTCTGGGCACGGCCTCGTGGTCAACTGTTCGCTGTACTATCTGGATTCTGCAAATCTTATAGTTGACCATGTCTCATGTTGGCCTGGGCACGGCCCCGTGGTGGGCGTAGAAGCTTCTGCAGGTTTTGTCTTGAAGTGTAGGGTCTGACCACGCCCCGTGTTGGATGGACACGGCCCGTGGTCGTCTTCTGTAACCTTGTTTTTGTCTTTTGGGTGTTGCTGAGGGGTCATGCATGGTTTGTTATTCCTTCTTTTCGTATTTATGTTGGTTTTGGCTGCTTATTTGCTTTTTTTCGTTCTTTTATGCTCTTTTTATCCTGAAAATACAAAAGAAACAAAGAAACGTGCTTTTTCCAACATTAGTACTAAAAAAAGTTAGTTTTATGACTCAATTGATATAATTTATATGTTGTATTTTGCATACATGAGTTGCACTGAGGGGTTTACTAGGTTTTGGTATGATATTATCATGTGTAAGTGACACGACTAATGTGTATTATTAAATAACAAATACATTATTATAATTGTAAATTCAACTAATTATTAAATATTAAGTATTATATTATAAATAAAAACTATATTTGTAAATTCAACTAGTTGTATATATTAAATATTATGTAATATTTTCTGACCTAGACCTGTTTTGATCATCACTCATTTTAACTTAAACTATGATAACTATTTTCATGTGACTTGTTATGACACAATATATTGTCAGACCAGACTAATACGTATTGTTAAATACCAAACATATTATTAAAAATAAATAAAAGAAATTTAAAACTAAAATATTAGATTCAACTAATTAAGAAATAATTAATATTATTATGTGACATGTTATGACCCATAACTGTTTTAACTTGAACTAACTATTTTCATGTGACTTGTTATGACACAATATGTTGTCAAACCAGACCAATACGTATTGTTAAATACCAAACATATTATTAAAAAATAAATAAAATAAATTCAAAACTAGAATATTAGATTCAACTAATTAAGAAATAATTAATATTATTATGTGACATCGTTTTGACCCATAACTGTTTTAACCTGACCTCATCATAATTAATATTATTATGACCCAGAACTGTTTTAACTTGAACTAACTATTTTCATGTGACTTGTTATGACACAATATGTTGTCAAACCAGACCAATACGTATTGTTAAATACCAAACATATTATTAAAAAGTAAATAAAAGAAATTTAAAACTAGAATATTAGTTTCAACTAATTAAGAAATAATTAATATTATTATGTGACATGTTATGACCCATAACTGTTTTAACCTGACCTCGTTTTGACTTGAACCAAAAAATCCCTTTTATTGTGACCTCTTTTGACGTGACTGGCTGTCCAACCCGACCCGACCAACCAATACGTATTATTAAAAGAAAAGTGAATAAAAGAAATTAACATTAAAATGACTAATTAGTAAATATTAAATATTATGTTTCAAATAAAAATTATAATTGTAGAATTTATGTCATTGAATATTTTGTTATTTTAAAATTTTTATATCACAAAAGGGACAAAAAGACAAATAAAGTTTGTTTATGCATTAAAACTTGTAACAAATGCATTATAAATTTTCAATGAACACCCTTATTTATTAACAAAGAAATCTGTTAATAAATATTTGTAAAAAAGATAATAGCAGTAATACCCTTATTTTATTAAAAAAATAATCTTCTAATATCTTCACATTTTATTATAAAAATAACAATCTTATAATATCTTCACAAATGTGATCGTAAAATGTACACCCTTATTTATTAGCAAAGAAATCTGTTAATAAATATTTGTAAAGAAAAATAATAGCAGTAATACCCTTATTTTATTAAAAAAAATAATCTTATAATATCTTCACAAATGTGATCGTAAAATGTACACCCTTATTTATTAATGAAGAAACACGGACTCACCGATTTCCACAAGAGACTGAAAACCACACCTTGTTCTTCCTTTTGAACCTAGATCTGCAGAGGAGAAAAGAGAGAAGTGAGGTAGAGACGGTCGGTAGAGGAAGAATCCTCTATTTCCAGCTACAAAAAGTGTTGTCCCATGTCTCATACCCTAATAATGAGGTGAAGACCTCCTTATATAGGAGACATGGGAAACCCTAACCTCAATGGGCCAGGCCCA
Source organism: Scalesia atractyloides (assembly GCA_947069175.1). Taxonomy (NCBI): domain Eukaryota; kingdom Viridiplantae; phylum Streptophyta; class Magnoliopsida; order Asterales; family Asteraceae; genus Scalesia; species Scalesia atractyloides. Next base: position 93,770,450 of record CAMTDV010000021.1, on the reverse strand, counting down.
GTTAGGGGCTGTCTTTACAAGCCCAAAGCCTAGTATAGCTTAAACTATATCGCGCTAGGCTTCGCGGGTTAGTAATAAATACATAATAAAGTACGATAACGGTAATGACGGATCGTTTGGGTCGGGTCCGATACCCTACCTCGACAAGTCCCCCAGTCTAGCGTTACTCTCGCGTGCAAGCGCCGGGAGGATCACTAGACTTATTAGGAATGCTTGGAAGTGAAAATTATTAATTCTAGGCTTACCTATCTTCGGGCGCGAGAGCTTTGCTAGCGACAGAATCATGTCTTGACATGGCGTGACTTTGGTAGCCGGCGCGTGAGAGCTTTGCTAGTTGCGCTTGTTACGTCTGTCTTTAACTGTGAGTGGAGATCATAGAGCAGTGAAAGGCGCATGATTGTTCATCGTAGAAATTGGTTGGGCAGCGCCCAACTGTTGTCTTTTGTATTGGCGCAGTCTTTTGAGCAACCAATGTTGCGCGTATGCGTACACATCCCGCGCGTGAACCTTGGAACAGGCTGAGTGTTTTGGTTGTTGAGTATGGGTATGGCCTAGTGCGCGTATGACTTGTACGACATTTGAGACCATGTCCCTTTTCGAGTCCCCCAGTCCGGTATTATGATTGAAAATAACGATATCGGACTAGGATGAATTCGAAAAATGGAAAATATATTACCTTTAGAAAATGAATGACATTCGAACCCTTGAAATGGTTCATGTCCATGCATTGACGATCCCTGCCACGTGTCCGTGTCACCAGGTGTATCGTCGTTGCCGTAATGTGTAGCCATTGGTGGTTGTAAATGCTGATATGTATGTTGTACCACCTCAGGCGAATGTAGAACCGCTGATGGTTGCACTAGTCGTTGTTATCGATGATCTGGTTATGGCAATCATTGTTACAGCCAGAGAGGAGATGTGCAATACACCCCTGCAGAAGTGCTTGCTATGCTCAGTGATCCCGAAAGGGTGTTTAGAGTGTTATGTATGTTACCCACAATGTTTTTATAATTGTGGAACAAGTACGTGGTTTTTCATCAGTGGTTATGTGCATCTATTACCAAGATACCCACCGGGATAATAGTGGTTGAATACATCTATTACCAAGATTCCCACTCTTAGCGCTGTATTTTTGTGACTAATACTTTTTTGAATGCGTAGGTGTTCATACTAACTACGTCATGTTTAGTATTGTCATATATGCGTTTCACCGTATTTTGCAGTTTAAATGTGATGGTGGATTGCGTTTACAAATGTTTATATAAACATTCGTTGAGATAAGAAAGTGTTTTATAACACTTATGGCGTTAACGAACATGTATTCAGATAATTGGGTGCTTTATACGCGCTTAGCGTGAATGAGCACTTATTAAATTATCAAATATATTTCCCATCGCGCACCGGCGTGTGGAATATCTGCTTAAATTTCAACAAGTGATACTCTCTGTCGCGCTGTGGCGTATGAGACACTTGACCAAAATCATAAAGTGTTTACACGCTTGGCGTGAATGAATACTTTATACGTATTTTTCTGTGACCGAGTAATGTAATATTTGTTGCCTATGGCGTGTGAGTTTTCTATCATCCATGTCGCCTATCGGCGTGGAAAACACATATTCGAATGAGTATTTTTTCCTGTCACATAGCGTATGGAATACTTATTCGAATATAAAGTATATTGGTTTTTTCTTGCATTTGTCTTGGTTACGAAATGTATGTCGTACCACACGCTATAGTCGGTGACCAAGCGATGTGGGAAGTTAAATACCCTGTCGACGCGGTTCATAGTTAACTAAAAATATGGCGCGTAGCCAAATAAGATATGTAGAGCGCACAATCAAGTAGAATGTGGCGTGTATAGCCAAATAAATGTGTTGTCCACAACCAGACATTGTGGTTGTGAATATCAGAATAATGATGCTCTCGCGTGACCAAATAATAATGATAGATATATCATTCATTTTACTAGATGTCAATTCGAGGTATACGCCATATCTTCTGTATACCCGTACACGATTCTTGGTGCTTTTAGTCCTTACTGGTGATAATGTGCTGAGGATATTACCCTGATTGGCAGCCTGAGAGAAGATGAACACTTTTAAGGTGTAGTAGCGCTATACCCTGCTAGTCCCCTAGTTCTGTGCTGCTAAATTATGTTAGTAGCATTGAACTTAAATAATATAAGAGGTGTGTAAGCACATATAAAAGTGTATCATATGTGATGGGATATACCATGCTTGTCAAGCAATAAACCCACACATGGTTCAGGTGATACACCATTAAGGGCTGTTTGGCAACCTCTGAATGATTAAGTGCTGAACCAGTAAGAGGTTTGAACCCTTAAGTGCTGAATCAGTAAGAGGTCTTAACCATTAAGAGCCAGTATAATGCTTAACCGTTCGGAGGCAAATGTCTGACCAATTCAGATTAGAGGTCTTAACCATTCAGACTCCGTATAATGCTTAATCATTCAGAGGCAAATGTCTGAACCATTCAGACATTTGCTCGCGAAACAAACAGTCTGAACCATTAAGTGCTGAATCACTAAGAGGTCTGAACCATTCAGACCTCATTCAAGAGGTAAACAAACAACTCCTAAGTCATATGAGGGTCGCATGCTGATTATGATACCTGTACGTGCATAATTTAATGAACATAGGAATTTTATCAACACTATGTCTCTGAATAAGGATCGCTTTGTTGTGTAAGTCGGCGCGTTTGGATTAGTGCGTCCGGCTTTGTTGGTCCTGAGTCATGACCAGTAACGATAATACTCGCATTATCATCCCTGTAACCCGGTTCATCAATACTGAAATGTCTCCTGCATATGTCAATCATTGAGACGTAAAGTTGGTTGCGTGAATTCTAGCTAGTGGCGCTAACCAACCCAGAACTTTGGTGGCGTGCAAGCTAGTGGCATGAACTGGTGGCGTCAAGGCAATCGGCACGGAAGCCGGTGGCGTGACAATTAGCGCCACAAAGGAAAGTCCTAGCGGAGACCATATAGTTGGCGAGTCATGTCAGTAAGGATACCGCTTCTTACGAAAGTTTGATAGGTTATCCATTAATGAGACGGGCACGACATGGCGATTATATATAGATTGAGGCGTCAAGTACGTATATGCTATTCGCTTTTTGCCTGTAAGTTTTACAATTATATGCCTAGAAAGAATCTTCCATTGCCCTGTAGAAGCTTCTGCACATGTATCGGGGATCGTGGCGCAAACGAGCTACTAGTCCGCTTGAGATGGCATGCCATAGAAGTAGTCTGTTGATGGGAGCTTCACATAGAAAGTTACCGGCGGGAGATAGCGCGACATTGAACATCAGTCGCGGTAATGGCGTGACATAAAATATTCATCCATTTGGTGTGACTCCTGTTGGTTAGCGCATGGTGCGCGTGTCTTTAGCCTTGAGGCATACATATACCTAGTGTTTGGATCTTTGTAAAACTGTTGTCTACAATATTTGCACGTGTTAATCCACTTGTGTAGGAGAATGGGAAACCCTAACCTCAATGGGCCAGACCCAGTTAGGGTTGTCTCTACAAGCCCACAGCCTAGTATAACTTAAACTATGTCGCGCTAGGCTTCGCGGGTTATAATAAATACATAATAAAGTACAATAACGGTAATGACGGATCGTTTGGGTCGGGTCTGATACCCTACCTCGACAATAACAAAGAAGCCTGTTAATAAATATTTGTAAAAAAAAAAAAAAATAGCAGTAATACCCTTATTTTATTAAAAAAATTATCTTATAATATCTCCACATTTTATTAAAAAAATAAATAATCTTACAATATCTTCACAAATGTGATCGTAAAATATTCTATACTTGCGGAAAAGACCAACGGTTTGCAAAAACAACATTAGTTGTACATACCATATACGCTCTCACTTTAGGTTTACGTGTTAATTTTAAAACAAATAATACAAAAGAGATTTTTCGATCAATGGTTCAAAACTAGGGAGGACATTTTTGTAAATCATAGGTTCTTGAAGAAACAAATAAAAGAAGGGTATTCTGGTCCTTTCTCATTTAAACTTCCTCTCCTATTTTGAAAAGGCTATAACCTTTTTCATACTTTAATATTTCTTTTTAAAAAAGTTACATTGTATTAACAAGCATTTAATTCTCTTTAATTCGAGCAGTCTATTTCTATATTTTTCTTAAAAAGAATTAACATGATATTGAATACTCATACGTGATTTTGAATGCCCAGCACATGACTAGGTGATTTCAAATACTCATGTTACGTGATTCATTATAGTATGTGAAACACAGTAAGTGATGATGTAATTATGTGATTTTGAATAGCCATTTCGTGATTATGTGATTTCATTATAGTATATTTTACGTGAAACCACACTGAGTAATTACGTTATAAGCATAATAACATTTGTTATAACAAATCATATTGAATGTGTAATCACGTAATGAATTTATATTAAACGGATGAATGGTTTATGTTAAATGTGTAATCGCGTAATGAGTATTCAAAATCACGTAGTCATGTGCTGGGTATTCAAAATCAAGTAATGAAGTAACGAGTATTCAAAATCATGTAAATTTTTTAAAGAAAATTATAGCAATACGTTGCTCGAGTTAAAGAGAATGAAATGCTCGTTAATACGGTGTATTTTTTTTTTAAATTGATGTACGAAAAAGTTATAGTTGTTTGAAAAATAAGAAGAAGTTTTTTAAGTGAGAAAAAACTAAATTGCCCTTCTAGCCAAGGACACTTGTCCTCTAATTCTCACGTATACTTCGTATGAATTTTTTTGTCTTGTACAAGATCCAACGTCTATGATAATTTACAAAAATAAAGAAATCCTCAACTGATATTTGATCATCCACTTTCGTAAAATGAGATTTTAACATGAAAGTATACGATTATGATCACCATTCGAAAAGCTAGGTGAGAACACAATTAAGCAAACTACGAAATTTGAAATGGAAACAAGCTCCCACTGGCTTACGAGTACGCCCATTCACGTATGCGTACACAATTTTCACATAAGCTGTTTGTAGTTCCATCTAAATCCCTAGTTTCATAAGGTATAAAATAATTAATTATATATATCATAATACATTAATACCACAACAAAGGAAAAATGAAAACTTAGAGCATGACTAGGTTCATTTTAAAGCTGCCACACGTTTAATATACATGTTTTTATTCGTATTTGAAGAATCACACGATTAACAAATCGTGTTGTGTTTGTGTTTAGTACCTATGTTAACAGTGTCGTGTCATGTCTGACTAGTGTAACTCTTTTAGACTTGTTTTACCATAGTGCAATGACTCCGTCTGAATCCAAGAAAAAAAACGTTGCACTTGTCTAAGTTTTCATCCATGATTAATTAATGATTAAAATAACTTGCCACAAGTTGAAAATAATTAATGTTTAAATTTTCTCAGCGTTGTGTATTTATGCTCGCTATCAAACAACCTGTTTTCCACAAAACTTAGAACACATGGACATCTTAACTGATGACCGGACCAAACAACTAAAGGCTTTCGATGATACGAAAGCCGGTGTCAAAGGATTAGTTGATGCTGCAGCTGGTGGGGTTGTTGACATTCCAAACATATTTATCCGACCACCCGATGAGGTAGCCGAAGATTTAGACCGCCTTTGTAGAACAAGTTTACAAGTACCTGTCATTGATCTTAGTGGGGTTGGTGATAAGGGAAGTTTAAGGAGAGAAAACATTGTCAAAGAAATCAAACTGGGGTTTCTTTCAGGTTGTTAATCATGGAATACCCACCAAAGTGCTTGAAGATATGCTGAAGGGGGTACGTGGGTTCCATGAGCAGGATGTAGATGTAAAAAAGGATTATTATTCAAGAGATCAAAAGAGGATGGTGAGGTTTGGTGCCGGTCATGATTTGTACATGTCGAGAAAAATTACTTGGAGGGATGTGTTAATTATCAAAATGGAGAATACGTACCATCTTGATCCTCACTCGGTTTGCAGGTAGTTTTCATTACGATACAAAAAAAATTACTTGTTGGCAGGGGCGCTCCTAAGAATTGTGCCGTGTGCGACTAGAAACAAGAAAAAAGGTCTCCTAAAATATAAACTTATATATTCACTAAACAGGTAACAATTCTTTTTTTAAGATAGATTCATGTTTGATAATGTCGATTCCTATTTGATGTTCTCTGTCATATGTTCATCTTTTAATTTATTTATTTATTTTTTCAGTTTATGCCTTCTGATTTCACTGGGTATTTGATATGTTTTTGCTATTTTGTATTAGAAATTAATTGATTGAGTTCTCTATCGATTAGATCAGGTGAGTGTTCAAAGAACTTGAAAACATATGAAATGTTGGGTTTTCCGATTAAATTTACTTATTGAAGTAGATTTGAGAAATTGTTAGAGGTGACGTTTGCTATATATTATTGTGGAATTAGGCAAACCATTAGACATCAACGAGATTGGGAGCCAGGACTTCATATATTCTTTTTGGTTTTGGTGCATTCTAAAAAAGGGTGATTCTTTTGGGACATTCGGCATGTTAGGAGGTTGAAGTGGTGCCTTGCCTTCCAACACCGTACTCATGTGACTGGCTGATTTGCAGCAACAACAATATGCCTCCCATTACCTCATATTAAAGTATTTCGACTTTTATGGTTTTGTAGGAAAATATTTAGGTGCTAACTCAGGTTTCTTTTCACATGTTTCCTTTTTTTTGACTATTTAGCCTCACCTCTAATTCTTGCAATTGCCTTTACTTTTGGAGAAAATGACGATAATAGGCTTAACTTTTGGTATTGCAGCTCGAAAGAACTCTGATTTGAATGAAGATTTCTAATGTTTTCTACGGTGCATGATTCCTTAAAGCATCTCGAGTTAGTAAGTGACCAAAGCAAACCCAAGGAAGAGGGATCTGGAATATAGCAGGTAACATCATCAACCAAATAGTGTATCGCATTACATGAAAACAAAAGGAAGTGAACAAGAAAACATCATGGTATCTTCTATGACTTTAATGAGCAAAATTAGAGAGGATAGTATGCACCCATCTTCGTAAATGTTGGTCAACTTGGGTTATATTTTGTATCCTGTTGGTAAATTAAAAAAAACTAACCAAAAATGAAATGGTAAAATAAATAGAATGGATTAAAAGTGGCTCAATGGGTACACAAATGTTTACAACCATCTAAATTGTGTTATTAAATTTGAATCTTGGAATGTTTTTTAATAAGAATGATATTATTATCTATTATATTTGTTTAATAAAAGTAACCAATAAAGCATTGGCTGGTCAACTGACTAATCCATTGCACAATCACGTCTGACACACCCATCTTGCCAGTTATAACCATAAAACATTAAGATATTATTGTGGTTCATTCTTGCCCTTTTGACCACTAGAAGCACATATGAATTATGCTCAAACTAATTGCACAGGAGGTAAAAATATTAAAATATAGAGTAACTTACAAAAAATAGGACTTTATTGCTCATCATTTGGGAATTTATACTAATTTTTATTGCAACTTCTGTAACTTGCTTTTTACACATACATACAATATAAAAAGAACAATTCTAACATTAGAGGACACTATAAGTTAACACTACACACAAAAGTTGCTAAAATGTTGAAATAATCCTTGGATTTTGAAATTATCCAACAAAATACCATTTGCTCTCTGTTTGGTTAATTCAAACATGCTTACATAAAACTCCTATGCTTTATTTAGATACAAGTGGAACATAGATAATAGCCTTTACAACAATTAACAAAACAATCAGGTGCTTTCATTGAACTTAAAATAAATAGATAAAGTGGAAATGGGTCAAATAGCTAAACTTAAAACAAATACATAAAATGGAAGCGGGTCAGTTAAATTAAAAAAGGCCTAAGGTCCCTCATGGTGTGTTTTAATCCAAATCATTTGGTTTGAAAATAAAATACAGTTATCGAATTTTTGTCCTCTGCATGTTGTATGATTTTATAATTTTTTAACCATGGGTTGCCTCCATGGGAAGTAGTTAACATCCTTACTGGTGGATTAGCGTTATCAAGTTTTCCATCATCATGTGCGGAGCTAAATATAAATCGGCTAAGTTTTTTCAGTTTTTATGCCTAGAAACTTGATGTCCACCTTTTTGTTTGGTTGGTTATAGGACTTTATCAACCTGGCGTTGACCTTTTGTCAGAGAGCTTCAACTGCGGCTTTGCAATCCTCATAAGTAAGTTCTTCTAATCGTGTTTCATGTTGTAATTTTATGCAACTGTGTAAACGTTGTAAGCAACAAGTGACAATTTTCGGGATGGATAGTTCTATCTAGAGGTGGCCATTTTACTCCATGAACAGGTTGATTTGGCTTGTGTTTCATATCAAAGTACTAAAGATATTTTTTTATTGAAAAAGTGAACGGCTTAAACAAGTTTAAAGTTGGCCAAAGTCCCTTTTTAGTGCATACAACCTCCTTAAACCTTTATTCACATACTCAGTTATTATAAATATATTGTTTTTGTAATCGAAACCATGACGCTAATTTTCTATAATAGTTAATTTAAAATGGATTAAAAAGTGTTTGCGGTCAAACAAACCAGATTGTACTTAAAATGAGCTTTTCAATGAACTCATTACCTAATCCATCTGTCTTGACCATTTTGCCACCGTTATATCTATCGCTTTAAAGATGTTCATGGCATCTACTACTTGCAGGGATGAGATATATTTCAGCAGCCTGGACTTTTCGAGTTTGATCATGTCTACTTTGATTGATCGCCTGTTAGTCCAATTGCCATCTTATATGGAGCTCTTGGGACGGAATTCTTTAAAGAATTTCATAGGACTTGGTGATCCAAAGAGGTCCAGTTAAAACTATCTTTTTTATTAGTCTTTAAAGATCATTTATATGGCCTTTAATCTTTATGTATTTAGTTTTATATGTTGTTAGTTGACTTTATCTTTGTCATAGACTTAAAAAATGGTATTCTTTTTCTTTTATTAATGCTTTATAGATGTTATTTTATTTTGTAGAATAACATGATACATTATTCTAAATTTTTGTATACATGGTAGAATTTATATGCTTTTTATTACAAGTTTTGTATCAAGAGAATCAACCATTGAAGTCAATGGTTAAGCAAAGGTTGACAATCTCACCACACACTAGTGCATGATTTAATGGCTGGTTATATTTACAATTGTGCCTTTTTCAGCCATGTGCTTGTAGCTGATGATTTACTTTATACTCATACGAAAGGGATACAAAGATCATAAATGAAGCCTCAGTTACCATCATGAGATAGAAAACATTGTCCCATGTTTAATAAGTAATAAAATTTTCCTACCCGGGAAGCTAGTCGGGTGATAACCTAGTGTGTGTGTATATATATATATATGGGAGAGTTTAAATGAGAACGATTAATATCGCGAGAACCGTGAGAAAGAATGAAAAAAACACGAAAACTTGGTAAAAAACAATTCAAATTTAAAATTTCTTTTCACTTATCATTATTATTCGAATACAATGTTAGAAATTTAATTTACACGTTTAAATTTACGTGATTCGTAAATATTTTTTTTACACATGTGTAAGTTTGTCATTTACACATGTGTAAATTTGTTATATTTACACATGTGTAAAAAATCTAATAAGAGTGATTTTAAGGGAAGAAATAAATTATTTGATGTTGTAAATTCTTATTTTGATGTATTTTTAATTACAATGAGGTTTGTATTAAAAAAATGGTTTTGATTGGTTTTATAATTCGTTCTTACGGTTCTCGCAATATTTCGCGTTCTCAAGATAACCCTATATATATATATATATAATATTTATCAATAATACTATGATAATTGTATAACTAGGTTAGTCTTGTTTTTAAAAGGTTAGTAGGTTTTATCATGCTATTGTGTTATTGGGTTTAATATTTTATATTTAATAAATGATTTTATATATAAAAATTGGGCCCCTAAAAATAACGGGCTATATACGATCGCACCTCTTGCACCTCCCCCAAGCTCCCTTGTATTTAATAGTACTTTTTTTGTAATTAAAGACATGATGACTATGTGTTTGCTGATGATATTTTTGTAAAAATATTTGCATTAATTATTAACATGGATGATAGAAAGTTTTTTTTTTAACGGCAACTGCTTTCCACGAGTAAACCCACCTTTCGGAGCTATGTCCAAAGGCCGACTACTCGACCACCGCTAGAAAGCGTAGCACACCCCTGATGCGCAGAAACCCCGTGGAATAGGTAAACTGCGCCCCCCTTAGACTCGAACTTGGGTAAAACCCCAGGCCAAGCCTTCACCGAGATGATATTTTTGTAAAAATATTTGCATTAATTATTAACATGGATGATAGAAAGTTAACGTGTATTCTTATGCGCAGAGATGCCATCGTTGACTGTTTAAACCATGTCATGAAGTTTGTCTTTTGGAGTTACTATCAGAAGCTCTTGGGCTAGAACCCAACTACCTGAAGTGCTTGGAATTGGAGAAGGGTAAGCTCCTGGTTGGCCACCACTATCGCATGCCCGAAACCTGACCAGACCATAGGAACCGACAAGCACACCGACGTTTCTTTCATTACTCTACTTCTACAAGATGATATTGGAGGACTACAAGTTCTCCATCAAAACCAATGGGCCAGTGTTGATCCTATTCCAAGTGCTCTTGTTGTCAATGTAGGGGATCTTCTTCAGGTATTAATATTATAACATAAAACCGACATCACAAAAACATATATAAGCCAATGTGGGGCTAGCTCACTTGGTAGAGGCTCTTGTCTCTTAGTGGGATGTCTCAGGTTAGATTTAATGTTGTAGACACTCTTCTACGATTCATAGCTTAAAAAAATCAGAAGCATATATAAGGGAACACATACTTAACACACGAGATCGCGTATTTAAGAACCGTTTATAAACTTACATAATATGTTTGACAGATTAGGCTAAGATTAAAAGTTCAATTCTAATACATAAGATGCATTAATTAGACTTATGAGAACCCTCCAAATTTACTACTTGTTCCATGTAATATAGAGAAGGATACATGTAACTAAAATTTGTGTTGAATGCATGTAGATGATATCAAATGACAAGTTCAAAAGTGGATCGGTCGAGCAGTTTGCAACTAACTCAAGCGCGAACATCGTTTGCTTGTTTTCTTAAAGGTGTGGCTACACCCCCAAAGATCTATGGGCCCATTGAGAAGCTTATTACGAAAGAAGTCCTCCAGTTTATAGAGAATTTACTATAGAAGATTACATGAGCTTTAAAACAGGAAGACTTGATAAATGTGGCTTATAACTATTTTTGCATATTAGACTAATGCTTCTGGAATGAACTAGAGATACAAGTATTTGGGTTTTTTATTTTCCAATGTAGTTTGGGAGTTCGTTCAGTATATGTATATATGTGCAAGACTTATTGTCATTTAATTACTAAATTTAGACTCATTAGTACAAATAAAGTTCTTTTACAATGGTCTATTTTTTTTTTATTAAAGCGATATTAGACAAAACCATTACAACAACCTAGCGGTATTAGGGGGCACTAATTTATCACACCCTCACCATGTGTGTAAACTACGATGATGACTTCACGTTGAGGAGAGACCAAAACATTAAAGAAAATTACTATTAAAAATACTCATAATTCAAATTACATTGCATAAGGAAACAAACAAATTGTTATTGTCTTGTTTAAATTAAGTCTAAGTCATCCCTACTAGATCTTGACTCGAGTCTTTATCATAGTAAGAAACATAGGTTTATCATAGTAAAGCATACAATCAAACCCATGACATAACGAATGAATACGGTTTCAATCATCCTAGTAACGAGGATGGGTTGTCAATCCTATAGAGCTAATATACTAATGTTGGCTTGAATAAGTTAATGATTGTGCATAGTTTAACGGTTATCATGGATGTTTTTTTCTAAAATAACATGTATGATTATGAAATAGTTGTGTAACGATTTGAATTGCATAAAAAGAATGATTTTAATGAATGCATGTTTCATCCCAAAATAAGAAAAAATGGTAAAAAAGGACTATGAATCTCACCATGATGATTGATGATGCTTGCACATCTTCAACGATTACAATTAAACCTTAGAAGAAAATTTTGTTCAATTCAAGGGGACAAGGAGCCCAAAATGTTCATGGATATGAAATTTTTGATGAGTGTTGGTGTGATTAAAAAAGATGAAGGTAAAGGTTGTTTATATAGGCAACAGGGTTTATTTTCGGAATGTTTTGGAGACCAATTTAGGGTTTGGCCGGTAAATGTGGGAGTTTTGTGCAATTAACGATTTACGCGGTTTATGTTTTATTGCTATAATGGAAGTTTATTATTTTGATCTCTTGTAAAATTTATCCATTATGCTTAAAAGGTTATAAGCTTAATACGTATGTGATATGTATAAACGCATGTTCAAAACAATTGAAGTTCAAGTATTTACGAATGATGTTACATATGTTACATTATGTTGAGTGTAAGAAATGATTAAACAAAGTACACCATATTAATGATTGGGGAGTATCAGTGTGGCAGCCGGTAGCACTGACGGAAGCGTCATGTGGCTTGATGGTGGCATCTGGTGGTGTTGGTGGCGCCAATGGTGGCATTGGGTGACGGTGGAGGCTGTAGTGTGGGTGATAGGTCAGAGTGGCAACTGAAATAGGGTTGCGGTGAGGGCGTGGGGTTATAATGGGCAACAATGGTGGTCTCGGTGTCCGGAGAGCACCACTATGATGATTGAGGTGGCTGGTGAGGGTAATAGTGGTGGTTTCGATGGCCGGTAGAAGTCCTGCTAGTGGATGTACGTGCATGCAATGTGTGCAGTGTATATCTAGATTGGGTAATCGAGGTTTAAACGGGTTACAAGTGACTCGACTGATGGTGTGAATGAAATCAGGGTTTCATTGGTGAGTTTCAACGAGTGATCGGGAGTTGGTGCAAATGGGATATTGAGGAAGTATTAATTCCATGAATTGAACATGCTCCATAAACATTGATTGCATACCTTGTAATATAAGCTCACAATGTGGGGGATAGTTCTGCAAATTGAAAAGATTAGTGATATCTTTGTTTGATGTTTATATTCTTGCTACACACAAACTATATGTGCAACAAAGACTAAGGCTTCATTCAAGACTATTGTTTTCTTGTTTTGGGGAATTGGTGGTAGAGTTTGTATGTATTAGTGCCACACACAAGTTTAACACTTTGATCTCTATTGTTGCCTAAAAGACAACTATTATGAACTTTTGAAACTCTTGCCTATATGCTTTATAGGGTCTTGGACTTGCATATTGTCACACCCCAACCGATGGCGGAATTATCGGGGCGCGGCACTAGGCGAACCAGATTGCTCGAGAGAATCCATAGCGACTATTTTAAGCGACAATATTTAAAACGTCAATTTCCCATACAATTAACATATCATCACTCACAATCATTACAAATCCAAATATTCCCAAACAACTCAAGTTCACCAACAAATTTATTAAAAGTTTCTAAAGCATAAACCTAATTCGATTCGTAGCGCTAACGTCCTCAACCTCTTACATACGTTAAAATAAAAGTCAATACAATAAAGTAAAGGTGAGCATACAGGTTTAATAGCATAATAATAGCGATAAAACATTTACGCATAACCAACATGTATACGTAGAGAAAGTGAATCTAAGTAAGCTAACAATAATGATACAAGTTACCAACACGATTGCGATGTGAGTATGCACGATACGTGTTCGCAATAGCGAACACCACGTAAAGTAAATTTGCGAGCCCTAACAACCCCTCGAATCAATCGGGTGCTGAGTCCAAACTATAGTACTATCGTTGCTAAGGGTGGTCTACAAGTCCTCATTATTCACACATAGCAAACAAACATTCAGCAATTCACGTAATACATGCGAGAGCGGTTAGCGTTAAAATTGTTTTGCGTTGTGTGTAGCGTGTTTTGATATAGAGACGTATGTAACACCCAAAAGTGTGATAAAGCGAAAAGGTTCAAGTATACTCACAGTTAGTGTTTGATAAAAAACACGAAGCAATTTTGGATTGAAGGGAGCGTCAGTTCAGCCTGTAAACGCGAACAAAAGTGCATCAGTCTTTCGAATTGCTGAAATGGTCGAAACGTGAAGGAGTAGTGAACAAGTTCGGGCGAAGCTGTACCAATTCCTTGGAATTGGTACTTTCGGGCGAACTTGACTGTTTGTCTTGCAGATTGCACAAGTTCGGGCGAACTTGTCTGGTTTCCTTGGAAACTATACAAGTTCGGGCGAACTTGGCTGATTCTCTTGAGATGTGAACAAGTTCGAGCGAACTTGGCTGATTCTCTTGAGATGTGAACAAGTTCGAGCGAATTTGGCACAAGTTCGGGCGAACTTGGCCAGTTCAGCTGGAAGCTATGCAAGTTTGAGCGAACTTGAGGATTCTTGAGGGTTTTGAAGGCCTGGTCAAGTTCGGGCGAAGTGGGTACCCAACTTCGGGCGAACTTCGCCTTTTGGCTAAGTTTTGTTCGTTATTTTCGCGTTAGGTGCTCATTTGGCGATTCGGTTCGTATTAGATAGTTACGTTGAGCGTTTTAGTGAGGCGTTAAGCGTTTTAAATGATAAAATAATGCGATTAAGCGATTCGTGCGAGTGAGAGCGTTCGATAGCGAGTACAACCATAAATCATAAAGCAACATAAGTAACATGTAACAACCCGTAATTCTGTTGTTCCTGTTTCCGTGTATTTACTTTTTGATTTCAAGACTTGTACTCCGAGATTCATTAATAGAAATGTTCGTGTTAAATTAAATATGTTTTGTCATTATACCGCATTATTACATCGCAACCTAAACGCTTATTTAACGCAACGCATCGCATATCTCATCGCTATCTCATCTCAATCGCAACACAATTACTTATTTGTATATTGGAATTATGTGGTAATATTAGTTTACGTGTTTATGTGTATACGTGTTTATGTAGATTGGATTTATCATGATTTAATCGCTCGCAAACTCACGCAACTCGCTCTCACACGTTGACTCGCTATTACAACGCTTACCGCATTGCTAAATCGCTTAATGTTACTTTATAACTCGATTACATCGCTGAAAATCGATAAACGAACGAAAAACGAGGAAACCCCAACATTTGGGTCAAGTTCGCTCGAACTTGGGTGAAGCCAAGTTCGGCCGAACTTGACTGGCCAACTCAGATCCTCCTTCTTTCCCTAAGTTCGCTCGAACTTTCCTGAATCTCTAAGGATTCAGCAAGTTCGGCCGAACTTGACTCAACTTTTCAATATCTCAAATTCTCGAACTTCTGATTCATGCAAGTTCGGCCGAACTTGACTCCTTAGATCCCTCATTTCTCACTTACCTATAAATACTCAGCCCCATTCCCTCATTTGAACTTGCTGCAAGTTCGCCCATAGCTCTCAAACCCGAAACCCTTTGTTTTCTAAGTAAGAATCAACCCGATTTCAACTACAATGATATTCATCAATGGTTACAACGATTTTGCACAAGGTTTTACCTTCGATTTCATCAAAATCCATTCTTTTATGAAAACCTTCATCTTTTTCTATAAAACTTTTGTTTTTACCCTAGATCTACACTTAACGAGTTCGTTTGGACTTGGCTGTGGCCTCCCGAACACGAAATCTTAATGATTTCGGCTCACCAAGTGTTAGATCTATGGAAAACCTTTTTAAAGACTTGATTTTTACACAAAATACGGACTTTTGGTGATGTTTTGTTCATTTTTGATATGGAACGAAGCATTTATCATTCAAGATCCCAGATCCGGAAGCATAGGGACGTTTATGTGTGTTTACACAAGCCGGACTAACCCGAACGAACCACGAGTTCGCCCGGATAGCCCACACTTTTGTAAAACAGCTAAAACAGCTCTAAAAGACCTCTCTGACCTAAGTTTGCTCAGTAGCACATGGTTGGAGGAAGGAACACTCGATTTACTTAGCAAAACCGACGCGAAAACGCAAGATTTTGGACCCGAAAACATCTAGTTTGCTCGAGATTTAACTATTTTTTTGCAGCACTCAGGTCAACTTCGACCGAACTTGGGTCAGTTCTCACCAATTTCTCACAAGTTCGCCTAGTTTCTTAGGAACTATACAAGTTCGCCCGATGGTTTGGGACACGTATTAACTGGAAGGGTAAACGTCGTTAGCCGCTTGCGGTGAGAGCGTTTTTCTATTAGGCCAAAGGTGGGTCCAAATGCAAAGGGTAGTCGAATCACTTTGGCGTGTAAAATGTCTCAAAACCCAGGACACTCCCAATTGATTTAAGCCTATAATCGTCGATTTTACGCATCATCGAGTTTACTTATTATTATTGTGTTTAAATTTATGGATTTTCGCTTATTCGATTTCTCGATTTATCAACTTTACGCTCCCTCGTTACACGCACTACTCGCACAGCTATCTCAATCTAAAACATTAATAAACAAACGCAGATAATCCAACTCAACGCTCCGCTTACAACGTGCTACTTCACTCGGTTATTTCATGCTATGCTACGATGTATCGCTATCTCCTGAAGCGCGTTTCGCATTGTTACTATTTGAAGGTAAATACATGCAGAACATGTGTTCACAAGGTTTATAGGATTATGTGCTAATATGTGACAACGTGCTATGTGCTATGTGCTTACGTGACTATGTGAATTATGTACCTATGTGATTATGTGATTTTTGTGCCTTACTTGTAATAATAATAATAAAGGTTTTTGAACATAACTCTATTAATCGAATCTCATCCAATCAAATCCTTCAATGTAGATGTCTTCCATGGGATCACATACCAGGAGGAACCTCCAGCGCAGTAACGCCGATAAGCGCATCGCCACAATGGTAGCCAAGGAAATGGCTAAGGTCATCCCGCAAATCGTCTCAGAAATTCATGCTGTTAGCAGTAACTCCTCGGCCGACTCAAAAGCTGAAAGCCCCAAGTCTCGGTTCAGTTTCAAGAATTTCAAGGCTTGTGCACCTCTCGCCTTCACGGGCAACGATGGACCGACTGCTATGTTCCATTGGTTTGACACTATTGAGATCACCTTTAGGCAAAGTGGATGCCCCGATGACCTTCGCACAGTGAACGCTACAGGAGTCTTCCAGTCCCGTGCTCTCGACTGGTGGACCGCAGAAAGAAATAGGCGCGGTAATGATGAAGCCTATAGTTTGTCTTGGGAGAACTCAAGGAAGTGATGAAGAAAGAGTTCTGTCCTCCGCATGAGATTCAAAAGCTCGAGAATGTGTTTTGGGGTATCAAGCAAGATGGTCCCGACATTGCTAGACTTACCGCTTGATTCAAAATTTTGAACATGATCTGTCCCATCCAAGTTGATACTACTGAGAAAGCCATCAACAAGTATATCCGTGCTCTACCCGAATGTGTCGCGAATTTTGTGAAAGTTGCTCGTACTACAACCATCGAGGAAATCTACATGCTCGCCGCTGAGATCAATGATCAGCGAGTTCAAGATGGTTATTTTAAGAACCACGGTAAGGTCGCGAATCAGGCCGTCACCGAACCTGCAGCTCCATCCGATCAGTCTCGAGAAGCAAAGAACACTCGCCGAAGTCGCAAGCGAGAGAACCCAAGTAAGAACTTTGCTCTTACTGCCCCACTAAACCCTCAACCGCTCCAATCTACAGCACCAAGCGCACCCCCAGCTAAACGTGCGTATACTGGTCCTCACCCACTGTGCCCTAAATGCACATATCATCACGTGGTGGGTGGAAACTGTCGTTTTTGCACTAACTGTAATATCTACGACCACTTTACTATTAGTTGCCGTACCGGTCCTCATCAGCAAGCTCCTCAAGCTCCAACATTACCAGCTCCTCAGCGTACTCCCCAGAACAACCAGCAACAACAAGCAACGGTTCCAAAGGCACGTGTGTGTTACGTGTGTGGTGACCTGAACCACCTTGACAATGTCTGTCCGAACCATACCATCAACCAAGAGCCTCAACAACAGCAGCAACCATCACAGCCCCAACAGCAGCAACCACAGGCTGTGCGTGGCAGAGCTTTCAATCTCAACCTTCACTAAGCTCAAAATGACAACAATGTTGCCAATGGTACGTTCCTCGTTAATAATGTTTATGCCTCATGTTTATTTGATACTGATGCAGATAACTGTTTTGTATCGTTAAAATTCGAAAAGGTTTTAAAATGTAAACGCGCTAAACTCCCTGATCCCTTCAACGTCGAAATTGCCACCAGAAAATCCATCTCAGTTAGCTCAGTCTTACGTGATTGTACTCTCAATCTCAACAATCACGCCTTCTCGATTAATCTCATACCTATGCAGTTAGGTAGTTTCGATATCATCATAGGCATAGATTTTCTTCGTGAAAATCATGCTGAAGTTGTGTGCTTCGATAAGATGATTCGCTTCCCTCTCTCAAACGATGATCAACTTCATGTCTACGGTGAAACTCCCTCAAAGAAGTTGATGCTTATGTCGTGTCTTCAACCAAACAAGTACTTGCAAAAGCAGTGCTTTGCTTTTCTAGCCCATATTGTGGAAACAAAGGACGAAAAGAAAACTTTTAAAGATGTCCCTGTTGTTTTTTATTTTCCCGAAGTCTTTCCTGATGAATTACCTGGTTTACCCCCTACTCGCGATGTCGAATTCCATATTGATCTTGTTCCCGGTGCGACTCCTGTCGCCAAAGCTCCTAATCGCCTCGCACCTTCATAAATGCGCAAGCTATGTAGTCAACTTCAAGAAATACTTGATAAAGGTTTCATACGCCCAAGCACTTCACCTTGGGGCGCACCCGTTCTTTTTGTGAAAAAGAAAGATGGGACGTTCTGAATGCGCATCGATTATCGTGAACTTAACAAACTCACGATAAAGAACCGTTACCCTCTACCTCGAATTGACGATTTGTTCGATCAACTTCAAGGCGCTACTTTTTTTCCAAGATTGATCTTCATTCCGGTTATCATCAATTGCGTGTTCTTGAAGAAGATATACCAAAAACCGCCTTTCGTACTCGCTATGGCCATTTTGAATTCGTGGTCATGCCCTTTGGTCTTACAAACGCACCTGCGGTCTTCATGGATTTGATAAACCGTGTGTGTGTAAAGCTTTCTTGGATCGTTTCATCATTGTGTTCATTGATGAGATTCTCATCAACTCGAAGTCGCAGGATGAACACAAGCGACATATCCGTTTAGTACTCGAGTTACTTCGAGGAAATCGTCTTTACGCCAAGTTCTCCAAGTGTGAATTTTGGCTTCGAGAAGTCCAATTCCTCGGTCACATTGTCAACGACCAAGGAATTCACGTCGACCCTGCAAAGATTGAAGCTGTCAAGAGTTGGATTACACCGAAGAATGCTTCCGAAATCCGGTCATTTCTTGGATTGGTGTGTTACTACCGTCGATTCATCGCCGACTTTTCGAAAATCTCGTTCCCCTTACCTTGTTAACTCATAAAGATAAACCTTTCGTTTGGGAAACCAAGCAAGAGGAAGCCTTTCAAACTCTCAAGCATAAGCTTTGCAATGCTCCTATACTCGTGTTACCCGACGGAAACGACGATTCCGTTGTTTATTGTGATGCCTCAAATCTTTGATTTGGTTGTGTTCTTATGCAACAAGACAAGGTTATCGCGTATGCCTCTCGACAACTCAGAATCCACGAGAAGAACTAGACAACCCACGACCTCGAACACGGTGCAGTTGTTTTTGCATTGAAGATATAGCGACACTACCTTTACGGTACTAAGTGTACGGTCTTCACCGACCATAAGAGCTTACAACATATCTTCAACCAAAAGGAACTGAATATGCGCCAACGCAGATGGGTTGAACTTCTCAACGATTACTATTGCGAGATACGCTACCATCCCGGCAAAGCAAACGTCGTCGCCGATGCTCTAAGTCGACGAATCTTTGTCTATAGTGTTCGTAACTCCCAAGCTTTGAATGATCTCGAAATCATGATTCGCTCCGCTCAATTCGCCTGTTTTAATGAGAATACCTTGGAGGGAGAAATGAAATGTAGTGCCGAAACTCAGCTCGTTTTTAAGCCGAATGGTATTTATTACTATTTTGATCGTATTTGGATTCCCAGCCGTGATAATCTTCGTACCTTCTTAATGACTGAAGCCCATAAATCTTGATACTCCATTCATCCCGGAGCCGAAAAATGTACCAGGACCTTCGTCCTAAGTACTGGTAGCCGGGCATGAAAAAGGATATCACCGTGTACGTTTCAAAGTGCTTAACCTGCTCGAAGGTTAAAGCCGAGCATCAAAGGCCCTCTGGCTTGCTAGAACAGCCCGAAATTCCGATGTGGAAGTGGGAGAGCATAGCCATGGACTTTATTACGAAACTTCCTCGCACTTCATCTGGTCACGATAGCATTTGGGTTATCGTGGATCGTCTTACCAAATCTGCGCACTTTATTGCTATATGAGAAGACTTTAAGGTCTAACGACTCGCCCGAATCTATACCGACGAAGTTATATGTCGACACGGGACACCTCGTGACATCATTTCTGACTGTGATGGTCGCTTTACCTCGCGTCTCTGGGAGACCTTTCAATCCGCTCTCGGTACTAAGTTAAACCTTAGTACTGCTTTTCACCCTCAAACCGACGGTCAGACTGAGCGAACGATCAGTACCCTCGAAGACATGCTTCGTGCGTGCATCATAGATTTCGGTGGTAGTTGGGACGCGCATTTACCTTTAAATGAATTATTGTACAATAATAGTTATCATGCCAGCATACAAATGGCTCCTTTTGAGGCACTGTATGGAAGAAAATGTCGATTACTGATTGCATGGCACGAGATCGGAGAAGCACAGATCACCTGTCCCGAGCTGATTCAAGAAACGACAGACAAAATCCTCCAAATCAGAGACAACCTCTTGAAAGCTCGGAGTCGTCAAAAGAGTTATGCCGACAAACGCCGCAAGCCCCTGCAGTTCGAAGTGGGTGATCACGTTCTCCTAAAGGTTGCGCCTTGGAAGGGAGTGGTCAGCTTCGGAAAGAAAGGAAAGCTAGCGCCACCATACGTAGGTCCCTTTAAGATTCTGGAAAGAATCGGTAAAGTAGCCTATCGTCTCGAACTACCGGCGGAACTTAATAACGTTCATCCGACTTTTCACGTGTCTAACCTCAAGAAATGCCTAGCCGAAGAAAATCTCCACGTCCCCCTCGAGGACTTGCAAATAAACGAGACTCTCCATTTGTGGAAAAGCTTGTCGAGATCATGGACCGAGAAACCAAGAAGTTACGGCGCTCCCGCATCCCTAGCGTGAAAGTCCGATGGGAAGGCAAACGAGGTGCCGAATTCACTTGGGAATTGGAAAGTGACATGAAGACCAAATATCCGCACCTCTTTGTTACAGCCACTATTTAATTTCGAGACAAAATTCCCTAAAGTAGGGGAGGCTGTAACAACCCGTATTGCTGTTGTTCCTGATTCGTGTATTTGCTTTTTGATTTCAAGACTTGTACTCCGAGATTCATTAATAGAAATATTCGTGTTAAATTAAATATGTTTTGTCATTATACCGCATTATTACATCGCAACTAAACGCTTATTAAAGGCTTATTTAACGCAACGCATCGCATATCTCATCGCTATCTCATCTCAATCGCAACGCAATTACTTATTTGGTATATTGGAATTATGTGGTAATATTAGTTTACGTGTTTATGTGTTTTATGTGTTTATGTGGATTGGATTTATCGTGATTTAATTACTCGCAAACTCACGCAACTCGCTCTCACGCGTTGACTCGCTATTACAACGCTTACCGCATCGCTAAATCGCATAATGTTACTTTACAACTCGATTACATCGTTGAACAATCGATAAACGAACGAAAAAAAAAGGAAACCCCAACATTTGGGTCAAGTTCGCTTGAACTTGGACTGGCCAACTCAGATCCTCATTCTTTCCCTAAGTTCGCTCGAACTTGCCTGATTTCTAAGGATTCAGCAAGTTCGGCCGAACTTGACTCAACTTTCTTCAATAATCTCACAAGTTCGCTCGAACTTGCATGATTTCATGCAAGTTCGGCCGAACTTGACTCCTCAGATCCCTCATTTCTCACTTACCTATAAATACTCAGCCCCATTGCTGCAAGTTTGCCCAGAGCTCTCAAACCCGAAACCCTTTGTTTTCTAAGAAAGAATCAACCTGATTTCAACTACAATGATATTCATCAACGTTTTACAACGATTTTGCACAAGGTTTTACCTTCGATTTCATCAAAATCCATTCTTTTACGAAACCTTCATTTTTTCTATAAAACTTCTGTTTTTCCCCTAGATCTACACTTAACGAGTTCGTTTGGATTTGGCTGTGGCCTCCCGAACACGAAATCTTAATGATTTCGGCTCACCAGTGTTAGATTTATGGAAAACCTTTTTAAAGACTTGATTTTTACACAAAATACGGACTTTTGGTGATGTTTTGTTCATTTTTTATATGGAACGAAGCATTTATCATTCAAGATCCCAGATCTGGAAGCACAAGGATGTTTATGTTGGTTTACACAAGCCGGACTAACCCGAACGAACCACGAGTTCGCCCAGATTAGCCCACGCTTTTGTAAAACGGATAAAAACCGCTCTAAAAGACCTCTCGGACCTAAGTTTGCTCAGTAGCACAGGGTTGGAGGAAGGAACACTCAATTTACTCGGCAAACGACGCGAAAACGCAAAATTTTGAACCCGAAAACATCAAGTTCGCTCGAGATTTAACTATTTTTTTTGCAGCACTCAGGTCAAGTTCGACCGAACTTTTTGTAACACCCCAACCGATGGCGGAAACATCGGGATGAGACGAAAACGAGATTGTTCATTGCTCACAACATTATTAAGTGACAATAATTAAATAAACCATATTTCATTTCATAACAATTGTCAAATACATCAATGTAACAAAACAAAGAACAATCTAACATTTGCGAAGTCATAACAAAATTTATACGTCGACATTAAACCTAACGTCTAATTTGTGTGTATCTAGTCCTTGCTATACTGTTTTCATAGCGTCATCTCCTTCAACCTGTAACATGTTTTAAAATAAAGTCAATGCAAAAGCAAAGGCGAGTACACAAGTTTAAGCATAGCATACGTATACGAATAAAGTTTTAACAATCCTCATGGCAACCAAATCTATACAAGAGCAATATCAAGGCATGCAATGCTAATAATCAAACCCGTAACGCAATCACGATGTTTTAACATGACCTCACGAATAACACGATGGAGGTGGATGCGTGAATTCCTATAGCGCTAAGCATGTCAAACAAAGGCTAAAAATAGTTAATGACTAAAGCACAGCACAACGTTTATCCCTAGACAAGCAACAAGTATACGATTCAAGTAGTCATGTGTATAGGATTGTTTGTGCGTTTCATAAAGTTTAAGTGTTTGTGATTTTTGTATATGGAAACATGTTACACCCAAAAAGTGATATAAACAAATATGGGTCGAGTGTACTCACAGTATTGCTAAGTCTTCTTTGGAAATACCGCGACGAGTTGATCAGTGGGAGAAAGGGGACACACGAAGTCACCTTAAAGGCAAACGAATGGGTATAAGTAAATGGAAATTATGACGGAGGATTTGATTTGAAGTTGATTGAACGTATATATGTATAACATAGTCTATACGACGATTCTAGGTTTGAATTTATTAATATATTATAGGAATGCTGTCAAAATAATAAGTAATTATATATACCTTTGAATTCAATGTGTTATCTCTAGTTGTCGACTATAAGGTATATACATATACATCTTTCGTGACAGTCGTAACGGTAGTATATATCTCGTCGTTAAATAAATATATTTTGTCGAAACATATAACTCATATGTATCTTGTCAAAAAAGTAATATAGATATATATATACATATATATCTATATATGTTGTAGTAGCGAAATATATTTGCCGAAAGGAAGTATTAGATATATTTATATGTTTTGTCAAAACGTGTAATGTATACATACATATATGTTGTCGAAAAAGTCTAATAAGTAAAAATATATATCTTGTCGCTCGGTATATTTAAGTAGATACGTTTCTTCGATAAGCGTACTAAATATATATATATATATATTTCATGTCGAAAGATATGATTAAATAAGTATATACATTTTGTCGATAAAGTGTCATGTATAATATATTTTGTCGCAAAAAAAATAAATAGACATATTTTGTCGATAAACGGGCAGAGTTTCCTCTTGTTTTTGGACAATCCCGACAACATATGTGTCGATATATTTTTCCAAAACACAACAATAAACAACGCAAGAATCGACGAAACACTATAAATGTTTACATACTCTTTTATGTCTACAAATTTTATAAGGTTCGGTTACGTGATTATAACACTAATTAAATACAAAACAATATAAATAATAACATAAAAATTTGCGGCGTTAAAAGTATACCGTGACGTGTTTTGATTGAGTTGACTAAAGCATTGACTGAACTTGGCCCCGAACACCGAACCGAACATCGAATCTGGTTTGACTGGCGTTGACTGTTTGACCAGGTTTGACTTTCGTTGACCAAGTTGACCAGGTTTGACCGAACACCAAACGAGACCCGAAATCGAACTAAGACCCGAAACGAACATGGTCTGAACCGAAACCCGAACAGGAACTGTTGTTTACTGATGTTGTCTCGAACCCGCGACTGTTTGACCACAG
This sequence comes from Scalesia atractyloides, assembly GCA_947069175.1. Lineage (NCBI taxonomy): Eukaryota > Viridiplantae > Streptophyta > Magnoliopsida > Asterales > Asteraceae > Scalesia > Scalesia atractyloides. The sequence continues at coordinate 93,745,733 of CAMTDV010000021.1, read as the reverse complement.
TTGACCAGGTTTGACCTGGTTTGACCGAACGCCAAACTGCAACGAGACCCGAATTGACTGAGCCAGATCTGTCATTGACTCACTGCTGACCCGAACCTCTGCACCGAGACCCGAACCCGCTGAACATGAGCCATGAACTGAACCGAAACGAATCGTAACCTGCCGAAAGAAAAGAGTTAACGGGATTCGAAATAGAGGCAAAACCAAGACCCGAACCGAGACTAACCTTGACTGAACCGAGATTCGACCCGGAGCTGATCTGTGGACTGTTTGACTGCTTGACCAGACCCGAGCTTTGACCAGGTCTAACCGGGTTGACCGAACCGAAGCTGACTGCCTGGAAGCTCAATACCCGAACCAGCTGAAACCGAGCCTGAACCAGGTCTGAGACCACGGGCGCTGTTAAAACGCCACCACTAAGCCACCGCCGCCGCTGCTACACCGCCGTTGCTGAACCATCACTGCCGCCGCTGCTATGCCGCCCCTGCTGCGCCGCCACCCGATTGGTGGCCAGCGACACCACTGCAGAGAGGGAGAGAGGAGAGCGAGAGTGAGGGTTCGAGGGGAGGTCGGCGAGCGCATGACGGCCGACGGCCGTCGCGTTTGATGGGAAGCAGGAGTGAGGTAGAGAGTCCAAGAGGTGAGGGTGTGGATGTGGCGGCAGGGGTCTGCGTCTGCAGAGAAGGAGTTGGCCGGAAGGACGGTGGTGGCTGGTGTTGCGAGGAAGACGGAGGCAGAATCAACTTTAAGCGCTGGAATCTCAAAGGGGGGTTACTCGTGGATGTGTTCATTTGGTCGCTGGAGGGTCGCCGGAACGGCGCCGGTCGCCGGAAATCGCAGGGGGGGGGGGCGGCTGGATAGAGTTGTGTGGTAGGTTTAGTGTTTTAGTGAAAAAGGGGAAGAATGAGATTAGTTTATAGGCTAGGGTTTGATAGGTTGGGCTAAAGCCTGGTTGTGGCCCAATCGCGTCTGGAACCCGCTGTAGAATCCCGATCGTCGCATAATGTCATAGGGTATTGTTATTATTATTATTATTGTTATTATTATTAAAAAAAATAATAATAATAAAACGCGGGGCGTTACAGTCTCCCCTCCTTTAGGAAATTTCGTCCCGAAATTTATTCAAGAGGAAGACTCGAAAGGCATAAGCTAACAAACGAGGGTTAACGATCAAGACTGGGAGTTCTGGATACGTGCGGGAAAGCATGAAATTTAGACCAACGGGAAGTTAGGTTAGTAAAAGAGGTTGTTTGGCTAAGATGATTTGAGGCATCAAGCATAAGTAAAACGTGCATGTGTGTGTATAGACGAGTGGTTTAAATGAGCTTTGAATAACTCAAATGATATGCCATCTAAGCAGAAAAGCTCTCGTGAGAAGTGATATGCAGTTTAATGGTGAGTGTGGTCGAACCGTAGGTTGCTAGAAAGTTCAATCGACTTTGAAGAGCGTTAATAAATCTCGGTTTTGTAGAGAGTTGTTTAATGATGGAAAAACGAGAAGGTTAGGTATTTAAAATAAGCTAGTCATCGAGGTAGCGGCCAATTAAGTGCATTGCCCTCAACGAGAATGGGAGACAACTTTGGAGTAAGAAGGCATTTAGGGTTTGAATGCTTACACGATTGATTATAAATGAGGTTGTATAAGAAGACAAGGTTAACGGGGGTAACGGAGGCATAAGAGCGGACGATTGATTCGATCAACGAATACTCGTGTAAGGATGACATATGTATATGAACAAACGAAAACGTTACGTTACGGATTAATACTCGTCGTGGATAATCGGGTAGCGCGCACTTAGCAATGCAGTTGTGAGTTGTTTAAAGTTGGCGGTTAGGTCATATTATGGTCTGTAAATCACCGAATTTCTCATGGCACGTATTACGAAAGTTTGACAGCATGGTGAAAACACTTATGTATAGGGAGTACCAGTGGCGTATCCACCATGTTTTGACCACGTTGCGACCGTTTCGTTACTCGATGCAATGTTACGTTCCGTGTGTTACCATACGCGGTAGTACACTCTATGGTTCTCATGCGCTTATCGCTATAATCCCGTGTGCACCCGCGATTATACCGATCATCACATGATCCGCATAGCTTGTACTAGCAGCGCATGAATAAAGGTGTACATAAATTCTGAAAATAAGTTTGCGTGCGTGTAAGAATGTAGTGCGTAGGCATGTTTGCGTGCAAATAGCTTGTGGCCCACGTAAGCGAATCCCTCGGGTTTCGCTCGCGCATAGGCACGAATATGAATACGAGTACAAGTATAGGTATGTGTATGAGTATAAGCATAAGTATGGAAATAAGTATAAGAATGGATATAAGACGTATATGCATGAATGTGATGATAAGTATAAGTGTAATACCCCTGCCCCTCGTTATCACCAATATTGTCCGCTTTGCCCTTGATGGGTGGCCCATCCAGGAACTCATGACTTTGTTTTTGGTTGCCCTGGTGGAGACTTCCCAGGAGGTCACCCATCCTAGTACTACTCCCACTTAAGCACGCTTAACTGTGGAGTTCTCCTCTCATCCACTAGCATTAAGCCCAAAACGCGTTGGTGATTTTAGAGGTAGGGCATTACTTACGAGCCAGGAATCTCTCCTGTCCACGGACGATGTTGGGAGGTATGCCATTAGGTGTTATAATAAGCATGAAAAATGACACGTTATTTTCATGAACATGAATATGTGTATAATTATGAACGTCAACAAGTGTAACAGACGATAATGGTGCGTATGATATGAATTGAATGCTACGAATTTATTTACATAAAATAGTCGAGAAATCAGGGTATGTAAAACGAATGATACGTTTAAAATGTCATGCAACAGTTGACTAAACCATGTACGAGGATACGCATGTATTGTTGTTTGAGCAAAACTTTGAGGTTATCGCTTCTAAAATAGGCTTAAGTTTAACTTAGAATATAGGATCTAGTGTGTGAATATAAAGGAATATAAGGTACTTATTGATTATGCGTTACGTATTTTGTAAAGGACGGGAGTGCTACCATTTGTTTTAAAAGAATTTAAGTAGGTCGAAAATGGTTGGTCCTCATAAAGTTTTCTTGCCCACGTGTTTTGAAACTCATGTGACATTTCGGGAGGTGTATGATAAGGTCTTAAAATAGTAAATTCGCACTGTTTTCAAAGGATATAAGAGATTTGAAATTTAGTGGTGCTTGGGAAACGTTGACCCTTGAGAGGAAATCCGTGTTAATTGATTTAATGACCGTTGAAAAACGTTTAGCAAAATGTTTTCTTAACCGCGATGAGAGATTTAGAGGGTGTTTGGGGTTGAGTTTTGAAAATAGATTATGCGTTCTGAATAATCAAAATCAGATAATAAATGTAACAAGACATACTGTAGGAAGATAGTGTTTGGATTTGATTATGTTATTTGATATCACAATAATCAGGAAATCAACTGTTTGAGTGTTTGAAAAATAATATATATACATGTACATATAGAGTTGTAAATAGATGAGCTTTGATCTCTAAAATAAGTAAAACAAATCAGTTTTTTTTTTATATATATATATATTTATTTATTTTTTTCAAACACTAAAATAGATTTTTATTTATTTATTTAATATTTGCGCCTCCAAACACAAAACAAAATATTAGGTTGCAAAAACAATCCCAAACACACCTTTAGTACAACGATCCCATAATGCCTTTTTTTTTTTTTTTTTTTACAGACGAAAATTTTTTACATAGAGTTATTGCGTGAGCGTGTTTTAGTGATTAAGTTAAACATAAGACTTGTGGGCAAGGTATTCGTTAGACCGATTAAGTTGGTAGGTAGCATTCTGTCGAGCTTTGAAAATCATAAAACAAAACGTTTCATGTGGTGACCAAGTATATGCGTGTGGGATTTATATGAAATAGATTACCGTATGGGAAATACCTTTGATAAAATAGTACGTTTTGAAATTCGTCTAAGTAAGAATTTTGACAACATGGTAAAAGATTTAGGTATACAATTTAAACATGTGGTTTGTGTAATAAAGTCTCCAAGAAGGAGGGTTGGTAACGATCACCGAGGTATGGGAATCACCCCTAATCCGTTGGTGAGGTCGTTTTAAGGAAGGAAGGAAACGGAGTTTGATCGTCTAGGTAAGGAATTCACTCATATCTCGACGATGGTCTCCATTTCGGACTTTTCGAGAAATATAAGTCTAGTTGATGACGTTTTGAAATCATGTATGCAAATAATGTATAAGTGGATGGAAAGGTTTAATATGAATTGCGTAAAAAAACTTAAAATAAATTAGAAACTCGAAAGTAATGGTAACAAGTATATAAAAGTCATGTATAAATTGAAATGGTATAAAAGAGAGTCTCAAAAACAATAGACTGTTTCGGGTAGAGAAACTCGACTATTCCAAAGTGAATCGAAGATCCTTTCAAATTAGAGAAACGTGCTTTGGCCTATAGGTAAAACGCTCTCGTCGAGAAGCGATTAACGCATTTTACCCTTCCAGTTATTACACGTCTCTAATCGATTGGAAAATCGAAACTTTGGCGAGATTGAAAATCGAGGAATGGGACTTAAACGACAAGGTGCGGGTTTCACCCCTAACTCGACGATTTCGTACCCACGTGTGGTTGGCACTCCTCGGGTCAAAATTCATTTCGACACTTTGACGAGAGTCCACTAGAGTTTGAATGGGAAGTTTTCCATCAAGGTGTGGATGTCACTCCTAACTTGATGGTGTAACCTCGTAAAAATATAAAGAATAAGCGTAATGAGAATCGTTCACCAAATTGTGGATATCAAGCCTATTTTGGTGAAGTCGTCTCACTTGTGTAATACGAGTGTTTTCGAGTTTAGTATAATCGAGTAAAATGCATTAGGGAAGGCGTATGATTGAAATAATGTAACGAGTATGAACAAGTAAAGCATTTCATAAATTTAACATATAAGAGACGTTTTAAGAAATTAGCATGTGAATCACGTATGGTCAAATATGGTACTTAACTATAGACTAGGTCAAAAGCGTAGCAATCTACCTAATTCCCTATAGTTATGGCTCTGATACCAATCTGTAACACCCCAACCGATGGCGGAAACATCGGGATGAGACGAAAACGAGATTGTTCATTGCTCACAACATTATTAAGTGACAATAATTAATTAAACCATATTTCATTTCATAAGAATTGTCAAATACATCAATGTAACAAAACAAAGAACAATCTAACATTTGCGAAGTCATAACAAAATTTATACGTCGACATTAAACCTAACGTCTAATTTGTGTGTATCTAGTCCTTGCTATACTGTTTTCATAGCGTCATCTCCTTCAACCTGTAACATGTTTTAAAATAAAGTCAATGCAAAAGCAAAGGCGAGTACACAAGTTTAAGCATAGCATACGTATACGAATAAAGTTTTAACAATCCTCATGGCAACCAAATCTATACAAGAGCAATATCAAGGCATGCAATGCTAATAATCAAACCCGTAACGCAATCACGATGTTTTAACATGACCTCACGAATAACACGATGGAGGTGGATGCGTGAATTCCTATAGCGCTAAGCATGTCAAACAAAGGCTAAAAAATAGTTAATGACTAAAGCACAGCACAACGTTTATCCCTAGACAAGCAACAAGTATACGATTCAAGTAGTCATGTGTATAGGATTGTTTGTGCGTTTCATAAAGTTTAAGTGTTTGTGATTTTTGTATATGGAAACATGTTACACCCAAAAAGTGATATAAACAAATATGGGTCGAGTGTACTCACAGTATTGCTAAGTCTTCTTTGGAAATACCGCGACGAGTTGATCAGTGGGAGAAAAGGGGACACCGAAGTCACCTTAAAGGCAAACGAATGGGTATAAGTAAACGGAAATTATGACGGAGGATTTGATTTGAAGTTGATTGAACGTATATATGTATAACATAGTCTATACGACGATTCTAGGTTTGAATTTATTAATATATTATAGGAATGCTGTCAAAATAATAAGTAATTATATATACCTTTGAATTCAATGTGTTATCTCTAGTTGTCGACTATAAGGTATATACATATACATCTTTCGTGACAGTCGTAACGGTAGTATATATCTCGTCGTTAAATAAATATATTTTGTCGAAACATATAACTCATATGTATCTTGTCAAAAAAGTAATATAGATATATATATACATATATATCTATATATGTTGTAGTAGCGAAATATATTTGCCGAAAGGAAGTATTAGATATATTTATATGTTTTGTCAAAACGTGTAATGTATACATACATATATGTTGTTGAAAAAGTCTAATAAGTAAAAATATATATCTTGTCGCTCGGTATATTTAAGTAGATACGTTTCTTCGATAAGCGTACTAAATATATATATATATATATTTCATGTCGAAAGATATGATTAAATAAGTATATACATTTTGTCGATAAAGTGTCATGTATAATATATTTTGTCGCAAAAAAATAAATAGACATATTTTGTCGATAAACGGGCAGAGTTTCCTCTTGTTTTTGGACAATCCCGACAACATATGTGTCGATATATTTTTCCAAAACACAACAATAAACAACTCAAGAATCGACGAAACACTATAAATGTTTACATACTCTTTTATGTCTACAAATTTTATAAGGTTCGGTTACGTGATTATAACACTAATTAAATACAAAACAATATAAATAATAACATAAAAATTTGCGGCGTTAAAAGTATACCGTGACGTGTTTTGATTGAGTTGACTAAAGCATTGACTGAACTTGGCCCCGAACACCGAACCGAACATCGAATCTGGTTTGACTGGCGTTGACTGTTTGACCAGGTTTGACTTTCGTTGACCAAGTTGACCAGGTTTGACTTTCGTTGACCAAGTTGACCAGGTTTTGACCGAACACCAAACGAGACCCGAAATCGAACTAAGACCCGAAACGAACATGGTCTGAACCGAAACCCGAACAGGAACTGTTGTTTACTGATGTTGTCTCGAACCCGCGACTGTTTGACCACAGTTGACCAGGTTTGACCTGGTTTGACCGAACGCCAAACTGCAACGAGACCCGAATTGACTGAGCCAGATCTGTCATTGACTCACTGCTGACCCGAACCTCTGCACCGAGACCCGAACCCGCTGAACATGAGCCATGAACTGAACCGAAACGAATCGTAACCTGCCGAAAGAAAAGAGTTAACGGGATTCGAAATAGAGGCAAAACCAAGACCCGAACCGAGACTAACCTTGACTGAACCGAGATTCGACCCGGAGCTGATCTGTGGACTGTTTGACTGCTTGACCAGACCCGAGCTTTGACCAGGTCTAACCGGGTTGACCGAACCGAAGCTGACTGCCTGGAAGCTCAATACCCGAACCAGCTGAAACCGAGCCTGAACCAGGTCTGAGACCACGGGCGCTGTTAAAACGCCACCACTAAGCCACCGCCGCCGCTGCTACACCGCCGTTGCTGAACCATCACTGCCGCCGCTGCTATGCCGCCCCTGCTGCGCCGCCACCCGATTGGTGGCCAGCGACACCACTGCAGAGAGGGAGAGAGGAGAGCGAGAGTGAGGGTTCGAGGGGAGGTCGGCGAGCGCATGACGGCCGACGGCCGTCGCGTTTGATGGGAAGCAGGGAGTGAGGTAGAGAGTCCAAGAGGTGAGGGTGTGGATGTGGCGGCAGGGGTCTGCGTCTGCAGAGAAGGAGTTGGCCGGAAGGACGGTGGTGGCTGGTGTTGCGAGGAAGACGGAGGCAGAATCAACTTTAAGCGCTGGAATCTCTAAGGGGGTTACTCGTGGATGTGTTCATTTGGTCGCTGGAGGGTCGCCGGAACGGCGCCGGTCGCCGGAAATCGCAGGGGGGGGGGGGGCGGCTGGATAGAGTTGTGTGGTAGGTTTAGTGTTTTAGTGAAAAAGGGGAAGAATGAGATTAGTTTATAGGCTAGGGTTTGATAGGTTGGGCTAAAGCCTGGTTGTGGCCCAATCGCGTCTGGAACCCGCTGTAGAATCCCGATCGTCGCATAATGTCATAGGGTATTGTTATTATTATTATTATTGTTATTATTGTTATTATTATTAAAAAAATAATAATAATAAAACGCGGGGCGTTACACTTGTACCCCTCAGGGTCAAGTTCGACCGAACTTGGGTCAGTTCTCACCAATTTCTCACAAGTTCGCTCGAACTTGCCTAGTTTCTTAGGAAACTATACAAGTTCGCCCGAACTTGTCTTTTCAGCTAACATTTCTCACAAGTTCGCTCGAACTTGACTCAAACCCCAGCGGAACTATAAAAGTTCGCTCGAACTTGTATGTTTACATACAAGTTCGCTCGAACTTGTATGTTTACATACAAGTTCGGCCGAACTTGCCTACTGCTCAAACCAAACTTCACCGTTTCAGCTTTTCGGGGACTGATGTACTTCCGTTCGCGTATGCAGGCTGATCCGGCCTCTTCTCCGTCTACCAACAGTCGTCTTCTCTATTCTAAACGCACCGACAGTGAGTATACTTGAGCCATTTTCACTTTAATGCACTATTTGGGTGTTACATATGTTCCTCTATCAAAATCACCTTATAAATCAAACTGTTTATCACACGCGAATAATCTGATTATGTATGCTCAATACGTGATACTAGAAACATGCGACTAGGACTTATTTTCGTTAACTTGCCTCCTTAGCTAGTATGGTACTATAGTGTGGCTTACACCCGACGGGGTCTAGTTAGGATGGACGCGCAAGCCTTCTCACGGAAGTTAGCATGAGAAATATGCCTAGGTTACGTGATGTGTTTTGATGTATCATGATATGTGATTAGACTATTGTGCGAACGCTTTCTCTATTATGCTAGTATTACTCAAACATGTATGCTCACCTTCACTTAATTGTATTGACTTGTATTTTAACATATGTAACAGATTGAGGATCATTTTAGCTTGGATGCTTGGACGTAGTTTTGCTTAGTTTAGTTTGTTTTTGTTTAGTCTGTAATAATTGTTTAAAATGTTATGTTAATGGTATGGGACGTTGACGTTTGAATGATATTGTTATTTAATTGTTATAAAGTTCTCATGAGACAATCTGGTGGCCTAGTGCCACTACCCCGATGTTTCCGCCATCGGGTGGGGTGTGATATAACATAATGTAACATATTTAGCCGCGATCCGAGTTTGCATTGCGAGTTGCGAGTAGTAAGCGATTTAAATGCGATAAATAAGCGATGTAATATGTGTTTTACAATAATCCAATTATAATAAATCTCCGAGTACAAAGCGAGTTCGAAACTGAAATAACGGTAAATAACGGAATTCAGATAACAATCCGAAAGATCGGGTTGTTACAGTCTCCCCTACTTTAGGGAATTTCGTCCCGAAATTCAGGTGGCAGCCGTAACAAAGAGATGAGGATATTTAGCTTCCATATCGCTTTCGAGTTCCCAAGTGAACTCGGCGCAGCGTTTGCCTTCCCATCAGACTTTCATGATGGAATGCGAGAGCGTCGAAGTTTCTTGATCTCTCGATCCATGATTTCTACTGGCTTTTCCACGAAGTGCAGAGTTTCGTTTATTTGCAAATCTTCAAGTGGCACATGATGATTTCCTTCAGCTAAACACTTTTTGAGGTTTGAGACGTGGAAAGTTGGATGTACGTTGTTGAGTTCTTCCGGTAGTTCGAGTCGGTAGGCCACTTTACCAATTCTTTCTAGACTCTTAAAGGGACCCACGTATCGTGGCGCTAGTTTCCCTTTCTTTCCGAGACGGATCACTCCTTTCCAAGGTGAAACCTTTAAGAGAACGTGATCTCACACTTCGAATTGTAGGGGCTTGCGGCGTTTATTGGCATAACTCTTTTGACGACTCCGAGCTTTCAGGAGATTGTCTCTGATTTGGAGGATCTTGTCTGTCGTTTCTTGTATTAACTCGGGACCAGTGATCTGAACGTTTCGATCTCGTGCCATACAATAGGCGATCGACATTTTCTACCGTATAATGCCTCAAAAGGTGCCACTTGAATACTAGTGTGATAACTGTTATCGTACGAAAATTCTAGTAAAGGTAAATGCGTATCCCGATTACCACCAAAATCTATAACGCACGAATGAAGCATGTCTTCAAGGGTGCGAATCGTGCGCTCCGTCTGACCGTCGGTTTGAGGATGGAACGCAGTACTAAGGTTAAGCTTAGTACCGAGTGCGGATTGGAAAGTCTCCCAGAGACGTGAAGTAAACCGACGTTGCGATCAGAGATGATATCACGAGGTGTCCCGTGTTGAAAAATGACTTCATCGGTATAGATTCGTTCTAATTGTTCTACCTTATAGTCTTCTCTTATGGCAATAAAATGAGCAGATTTCATAAGGCGATCGACGATAACCCAAATGCTATCGTGACCAGAATAGGTGCGAGGGAGTTTTGTAACAAAATCCATAACTATACTCTCCCATTTCCACACCAAATGTCGGGTTGTTCGAGTAAGCCAGAGGGTCGTTGATGCTCGGCTTTAACTTTTTCACACAAGTTAAGCATTTCGAAACGTATAGAGAGATGTCCTTTTTCATGCCTGGCCACCAATACCTAGAACGGAGGTCCTGGTACATCTTGTCGGCACTGGGTGAACGGAATATTGAAACTTATGGGCTTCGGTCATTAGTAACTCTCGAAGGTTTATTGCGGCTGGGGATCCAAATGCAATTGAGAAAGTAATAGATCCCGTTGGACTTGTTTTCCAGTTGGGTTTTGGCACCACATTTCATTTCCTCGAACAAAGTGTTCTCTATGAAACATGTATGTTAGGCTTCGCGAATCAAGGTTTCGAGTTTACTCAGGGCTTGAACATCGGGAATGCTATACACATAGCTTCGTCGGCTGAGAGCATCGGCTACGATGTTTGCTTTGCCGGGATGGTAGCGTATCTCACAATCATAGTCGTTGAGAAGTTCCACCCATCTGCGTTGGCGCATGTTTAGTTCTTTCTGGTTAAAGATGTGTTGTAAGCTCTTGTGGTCAGTGAAGACCGTACACTTGGTACCATAAAGGTAGTGTCGCCATATCTTTAACGCAAAAATGACTACACCGAGTTCGAGATCATGGGTAGTGTAGTTCTTCTCGTGGATTTTGAGCTGTCGAGACGCATACGCGATAACCTTTTCTCGTTGCATGAGAACACAACTAAGACCTAGGTTAGAGGCATCACAATAAACAACGAAATCGTCGTCTCCGTCGAGAAGTGCGAGAACTTGAGCATCGCAAAGCATATGCTTGAGAGTCTGAAAGGCTTTGATATTTGTTAAAATACACATAAATTAGTCCCCCGTTTTATCCCCTTTTACAAGTTTTTGGCCGTAAAGATCAGTAATTAGATAATTAATCACGTATATTTTCATTTACAGGCCTTAAACAGCGTGCCGGACAAGAAGATGCAGAAAACAAGCATTTCAAGGCGAAAAGGCGAAGTTGCAGATTTTCTGTGAAGATTCAGATAGTGCACGGCCGTTCAGAGGATTGGCACGGCCGTGCCAACCCAGATCATAAGGGCTGTATCGAGCGTGCAAACCCTGGTCAAAGCTTTGTTCAAGGCGCGCACGGTCATGCGGAAGGGTGGCACGACCGTGCGGAGTTGTTTTCCTCGTGTGCACTGCCAGTGCGATCCCCAATGCCAGCTCATCTCGGACACGCACGGACGTGCCAATCTTGGCATGGCCATGCCATTTTCAAAACCTTATCCGGATAAGATGACGTCACCAAATTGCGCTAATAGTGCACAGCCGTGCGGATAAAGTGCACGGTCGTGCGAGACCCGAATTGTTATAAAAACAGGGCAGAACTCACTGATCACATACTGGACTTTTTGGGAGCATTTTCTGGCGATTTTTGGGCTCCGGTAACAACATGTTTTGCTCCGATTCAAGCCCCCATTGTGTCTAGAAGCTCCCTTATCATCCGGTTCTTCAATCTTTAGTTTGTCTATGGTTTGATTCTTGAATCTTTCCATAACTTTTATTATGTTTCAAGCTTTTAGATTGTTGTTTATGTAATATTGTAGCCTCATGGCAAAAAAACACTTTGAATTCCTTGCTTGTCAAACAACCATTAGATGTTAATCACGTTTGTAATGACACTTAACAACTTTTAATGTTAATCCTTGATGATTGTTTTGCAACCTTGTTATTGATATTAGATTCTTGATTATAGTTAATTGTCTTGGATGATTAGTTCATGGTTAGTTAGGATATTTGAAAGAAGAGCTTAATTAATCTTGCATTAGTGAACTTTTAGCTTAGTTAAAATGTTCACCCCATGGACTAGAAATGGGTATTGGGTTAATAGGGGGTAACTAATATTAATCAAGAGTACTTTCCGTCGCGTCAGGACCTTAGCGGGTTAGATGGTGTCGTTGTCACACCCCGACCCGCAGCGGAAATAAGAGTCGGGGCATAATTGGGTTATCACCAAAGCACATGACATTTACTATTATGTTTCATAATTAATGAAGTCAAAGTTACATTCTCAAACATCCAAACATGTTCATTCAATACAAGGGAAAATAACCAAAAATAACAATCCAAATACTAAATCGTTTTATTTCTTCTAATCCAGGTCCTATGTGTTCCTAGCTGCTGCTGGTTCACCTGTATCATGTGTAAAATGGGAGGTTTTGGGTCAACATAAGTTGGCGAGTGAACCTTATTAGATAAACATTTGATAATGATATTATGGTTAGTTTATCAATAAAATATTATGCATAATCATAAAAGAGCAAATGTAAGTAATCAAACATTGGCAAATAGCATTTACAATTATAACATACATTAACACTTGATAGCATACATGAATATACCAATATCATATGATAACTAACATAAATGAACTGTGCGATCAAGGCTCAATCAAACGGAGCCGATCGTATTACATGGACTGGAAATGTAAACTGAACTGTGCGCTCAAGGCTCAATCAAACGGAGCCGAACGTATTGCATGAACTGGAAATGTAAACTGAACTGTGCGCTCAAGGCTCAATCAAACGGAGCCGAGCGTATTGCATGAACTGGAAATGTAAATTGAACTGTGCACTCAAGGCTCAATCAAACGGAGCCGATCGTGCGGGCACGCCAAGATCAACCGCATAATAAAATGGGGATCAAGCTCAACCTCGATGGATGGGGAGCTGCGGCCTCGGCAATTGCATGTACTGAAATGATAATTTGCATCCAATAATATCTACTTAACAGCAACAAACAAATACACATGTCCATGATATGATGTATGCACAATAGTTTCGTTATAATATGTAAATAAACAAGGACACATGATACACCCCAAAAACGTGATTAAAACGGGGAATTTGAAAGGTTCACTCACATTGGGTGCGTTGGATTGGGGATGGTGAGATGCGCACGATTTAGACGAGCGAGTCGACGAGGAATACTAACCTAAATAATAATGGAAAATATATTAAATGGATGGATTTTATTAAGGATTTTAATGGAATTTTTAGATATATTTTTGTGAGTTTATGGCTATTTTCTATCTTTAAAAATGTTATTTTTAAGTATTTTAAATGGATTTTTAAATTAAAATAAACAAATAAATATATAAAAAAAAATATTATTTTTTTACTGTTGACCGTTGACCGTTGACCGGTTCGGTCAGCGGTAAATGCTGCGCCAAGCGGGATTCGAACCGGTGACCTTCCGTTCACGTGCACGTAGCTCTACCAACTGAGCTACGTGACTAACCCGTTAGAATCTCAGTTTTAGTTATATTTATATACTTATTCGAATTAACCGAAAATTCCTTTATTTTGCAAAAACGTTTTAATTCCATGGACCGGTGCTTGTGACGGGATTCGAACGCGCGACGTGAAGTTTATTTTGCACACAGTCCACCGCTGGACTGTGTGTCTAACCCGATTATATTCTTGATTTATATTATACTTAACAACTACCCGATTCAACCCGGGTTAGTTCATGATTTAAAAAGAATGTTATTACAAAACGGAGCGGGTTTTGGAGACCCGATTTTTACAAACGTTACAGTATCCCCTACTTTTAGGAATTTCGTCCCGAAATTTAAACAGTTGAAGTAGTAGGAAAAAGATGCGGGTATTTTTCACGCATTGAGTCTTCACGTTCCCAAGTAAACTCAGGTCCCCGTTTCGACTCCCAGCGTACCCTAACAATAGGAATGCGACTTCGTCGTAGACGCTTTTCTCCATAGTCCATAATCTCCACTGGTCTTTCAATAAAATGCATGGATTCATCAATCTGAATATCTTCCAGTGGAATATGAAGATTCTCATCAGCGAGGCACTTCTTCAAGTTCGACACGTGGAATGTGGGATGAATCCTGTCGAGTTCTTCCGGTAGGTCAAGCTTGTATGCTACAGGACCTACTCTTTCGAGTATCTTGAAAGGTCCTACGTAACGTGGTGCTAGCTTTCCCTTTTGACCAAAACGAACTACTCCCTTCCACGGTGATACTTTTAAAAGCACATGATCACCAATGCTAAACTCCAAGGGCTTCCGTCGTTTATCTGCGTAACTCTTTGACTTTGAGCCGCTAGAAGATTGTTTCGGATTTGATGAATCTTATCTGTGGTTTCTTGGGTCAATTCTGGACCAGTAATTTGTGCTTCCCCAATTTCGTGCAACAAACAGGAGATCGGCACTTTCGACCATATAAAGCTTCAAAAGATGCCATGCCGATGCTAGAATGATAGCTGTTGTTGTACGAAAATTCAACTAACGGTAGGTGGGCGTCCCAATTTCCCTTGAAGTCTATGACACATGCCCTAAGCATGTCCTCGAGGGTTTGAATGGTGCGCTCAGACTGTCCATCAGTTTGAGGATGATAGGCGGTACTGAGATCTAATCGAGTGCACATAGCGGTTTGTACTGCTTGCCATGTTCGTGAGGTGAAACGACCATCACGATCAGAAATAATACTTAATGGTACACCATGCCGGCTTACGATTTCGTTGATATAAATACGAGCAAGCTTTTCGTTCTTGAAATCTTCTCGAATAGGGATAAAGTGAGCTGATTTTGTAAGTCGGTCTATAATCACCCATATAGTGTCATACCCACTAGAAGTGCGAGGTAACCCGGTAATGAAATCCATGGTTATATTTTCCCACTTCCATACAGGTATTTCCGGTTGGACTAGAAGTCCTGAGGGTCTTTGGTGTTCAGCCTTCACCTTAGAACATGTGAGACACTTGGAAACAAAAACGGCAATATCTTTCTTCATTCCAGGCCACCAATAGGTGTACCGTAGGTCTTGATACATCTTATCAGCTCCTGGGTGTATAGAATATCGTGATTTATGAGCTTCATGCATGAGAGTTTCACGAAGATTGAGGTGGTTAGGAATCCATATACGATCTAGGTAATACAAAATACCATCAGATTTAGTTTCAAGTTTTAGCTCGGCTCTCTCGAATTTGATCCTTAATATTGGTTATAATTTGCGAACATAGAAGATGAATGGAGTTCGCATAACCCTTTCGACTAAGTGCATCAGCCACCACATTTGCTTTGCCAGGGTGGTATCTAATTTCACAGTCGTAATCATTTAGGAGTTCGACCCATCTTCGTTGCCTCATATTTAACTTTTTTTGATTGAAGATATGCTGAAGACTCTTGTGGTCAGTGTATATTTCACACTTAGTACCATAAAGATAATGTCTCCATATCTTAAGAGCGAATACAACGGCTCCAAGTTCGAGGTCATGAGTGGTGTAGTTCTTTTCATGTGTCTTAAGTTGCCTTGAGGCATAAGCTATGACTTTTCCTCTTTGCATGAGAACGCAACCTAATCCTTGCCCTGACGCGTCGCAATAGACTACAAAATCATCACAATCTTCAGGAAGAGTGAGGATTGGTGCATCACAAAGTTTTTGTTTAAGTGTTTGAAAAGCTTCTTCTTGCTTGGGCCCCCATACGAATGGTTTTCCCTTATGGGTTAAAGCCGTGAGTGGCACCGCAATGCGAGAGAAGTTTGAAATGAACCGACGATAATAGCCAGCTGGTCCAAGAAAAGACCTTACTTCAGTTGGTGTACGTGGAGCTTGCCATTCTTGAACTGCTTTGATCTTTGATGGGTCAACATGTATTCCTTTGTCATTGACTACATGCCCGAGAAATTGCACCTCTTTTAACCAGAATTCACATTTAGAGAACTTGGCATAAAGCTTTTCCTTTTCTAGAAGTGCAAGAACAAGTCGCAGATGACGCTCATGATCAGCTTTAGATTTTGAATAGATAAGAATACCGTCGATGAATACAATAACAAATCGATCAAGGTAAGGTTTGCAGACTCTATTCATTAGGTCCATGAAAACAGCTGGTGCGTTGGTTAATCCAAACGGCATAACCATGAATTCATAGTGACCATATCGAGTTCGAAAAGCAGTTTTAGGGACGTCTTCTTCATGCACTCTAAGCTGATGATAGCCAGATCGAAGGTCGATTTCCGAAAAGCAGCTGGCACCTTGTAGTTGGTCAAGAAGATCATCTATGCGAGGTAAGGGATATCGATTTTTGATGGTTAACTTGTTGAGCTCTCTGTAGTCGATGCACATACGAAAAGATCCATCTTTCTTCTTTACAAAAAGGACAGGTGCACCCCAAGGCGATGAGCTGGGGCGTATGAATCCCTTGTCAGTCAACTCTTGCAATTGACTGGCTAGCTCTTGCATTTCAGAGGGGGCTAACCTATATGGAGATTTAGCCACTGGTGTAGCACCAGGTATAAGATCGATACGGAATTCGACATCTCTGATTGGAGGAAGTCCTGAAATGTCGTCAGGAAAAACTTGTGGAAAATCTTTTACAACAGGAATATCTTCAAGTTTCTTCTCTGTGGTCCCCTTCTTGATGATATGGGCTAAAAACGCGACATAATTCTTGCGAAGGTATTTCTGAGTTTGAAGACAAGACATTAAGTTGAGCCCTTTCGACGAGGTTTCTCCAATGATTCGAAGAGTCTGACCGTTTGAAAGAGGAATACGAATAAATTTTTCACGACATACAACTTCCGCATGATGTTGACTGAGCCAATCCATACCGATTATGATGTCGAAACTTCCCAGCTTCATAGGAATAAGATCGACTGAGAAATCGTGGTCGTTTAAGGTGAGTGTACAGTTGCGTAAAATAAAGTCTAGTGAAACTGGTTTGCCGTCCGCAACTTCCACCGTCATGGATTTCGCGAGCTTATCCTGATTTTTGCTTAAGATAGGTTCAAATTCTAATGACACGAAACTTCTATCCGCACCAGTATCAAATAACATAGAGGCATATCTACCATTTATAAGAAACGTACCATTGACCACATTGCCGTCAGCTCTGGCCTGGTTTGCGTTAATATTGAAAGCTCTTCCTCTAGCAGGTGGAGGAGCTTGGTTCGCTTGATTCACAGGGTTGGCTTGGGCCTGAGCATGAATAATATTGACCAGCCTTGGACATGTGTTTCTGAAATGACTTGGGTCGCCGCAGTTGAAACAAGCCCGCATAGGTTGGCCCATAAGGTAATTGGATTGATAGTATGTTTGGGCTAAATGTTGAGTAGTGGAAATGGTAGTTGTTGTTGGGCTTGACCCATTAACTGTTGGTGGGTTTGGGTTATAGGTTGGTGGCGGTTTGTTCGTTGAAGCGTGCGGCAGTTTTGAACAGTGTGTCCGGCGCGACCGCAGCCGGTACAGTATTGGCAAGGATAATCAGGGGAGTGGTGATACTGACAACGGTTACATTTTGGTAGTGGCCCTGTGTATGGTTTTCTGTATGGCGCGGGTGGAGGGGTGGCTTGAGTGATGGTGTGCAGCAAGAATAGGGGTGTTGGTTTGGGTGACTGCAAAGTTCTTGGTGTTACGTTTCCTCTTATTAGCAAACTTAGAGGAAGGAGTGTGGTGGTTTGAGGTTTGTCCCTCAGCAGGGGCTTTCTTCTTTTCTTCTTTGAACTTCCCATTGCGAATTCGATTTTCAGTCAGTTCCGTTGCCAACTCCATGGCAGCTTCGAGTGTTACCGGTGAAATGCTGAGGACCGAATCTTGGATTTTCGAGGGAAGTCCTCGAATGTAATGTTCGATCAGACGGTAGGTTGGAGTGAATAAGTTTGGAACCATTTGGTTCAACTCCAAGAACCTTTTGTTGTAAGTAGAGTGATCACCTTCTTTTTGCTTCAAGGCATGAAATTCATCCTCCAATTTCTTAATTTCACTTCTAGGACAGAAACGCCTAGCCATGATTTCCCTTAACTCCTCCCAAGTTAAGGCCATCGCATCTTCAGTTCCCCTCTTTCCTTCTCAGTATTCCACCAAGTGAGAGCTACACCAAGTAGTCTCCCGGTGGCGTAACGAACTTTGCGATCCTCAGGACAATCGCAGTTTAAGAAAACGTTCTCCATCTCCTCGAACCAATGTAGGAGAGCAGTGACTCCCTCAGTCCCTTCGAATTTTGGAGGATCACAGGACTTAAAATGTTTGTAGGAGCATTTGATGGTAGGAGGGTTGTTGATGTTCTGGTCCTGTTGTTAAGGAGGGTTAGTAGGATTTGCAGCAAGGGCTTGTTGTACTTGTACTACGATGTCAGGCAATATCGTGGCCATTTGATTCGCGATATGAGTGGCCAAACGTTCCCGAGACTTTTCCGATTTCCTACCACTTCGATGCTGTCTAGACGACATCTACAGGATCATAAAATGAGAAAGATTGTGAGTTTATGGTGTCCTTTTAGGTGTCATGTGTCTTTAAGAAAATGAAAATAACATAAATATCAATAATGCAACTACATCCAAAGGATGTCTTGGGTTCACTCATGTTGGGCCTCAAATGTCCCCCATACCTTCACCTACATAGTCATGTGGGCCCCCATGGCTATTGGCTTGGTAGGATTCACATTAGTATTGGCAATTTAACACTCGCATCCCCGAATGCAAACCACAAAATATGTTCATGAGATGTTTGGTCGGAACGTGTCCAGGTGTAGACACAACGACAACTCAAAGTGGGATTAGCTCTCACGACGTTTGGTATAGCATGCTTTGGCCTAATAGGTATTTCGTACTCTCATCGTTAGTCCCCAGGTAGGCAAACTGGTCCTTTATTTTGGATTTATACGAATGCCAGCCTAGACAGGACGTTCCGACTACCGGTACTAGTACCCTTCCAGTTACTACATGCCCGTCATGAGAACTCACTTTGATGAGATTTGAAAACACGAAAATCATTGTAAAATCAATCATGATGTGGTGTGTGCTTGCATGGATGTGATATGTTATGATCATACGATTTCATGATAGGCATTATTTGATAATACATACTTATGAACATGCTTGTACAATATCAAATGTAACATTTAACATAAACATATAAACATCATGTAATTTGGCATATAACACACAAAATTCTTATAAGTTTCTAATCGACTATAGTATAGGCTCTAAGGGTCTAATAACCTATCCTATATCCCTATAGTCATGGCTCTGATACCAATCTGTCACACCCCGACCCGCAGCGGAAATAAGAGTCGGGGCATAATTGGGTTATCACCAAAGCACATGACATTTACTGTTATGTTTCATAATTAATGAAGTCAAAGTTACATTCTCAAACATCCAAACATGTTCATTCAATACAAGGGAAAATAACCAAACATAACAATCCAAATACTAAATCGTTTATTTCTTCTAATCCAGGTCCTATGTGTTCCTAGCTGCTGCTGGTTCACCTGTATCATGTGTAAAATGGGAGGTTTTGGGTCAACATAAGTTGGCGAGTGAACCTTATTAGATAAACATTTGATAATGATATTATGGTTAGTTTATCAATAAAATATTGTGCATAATCATAAAAGAGCACATGTAAGTAATCAAACATTGGCAAATAGCATTTACAATTATAACATACATTAACACTTGATAGCATACATGAATATACCAATATCATATGATAACTAACATAAATGAACTGTGCGATCAAGGCTCAATCAAACGGAGCCGATCGTATTGCATGAACTGGAAATGTAAACTGAACTGTGCGCTCAAGGCTCAATCAAACGGAGCCGAACGTATTGCATGAACTGGAAATGTAAATTGAACTGTGCACTCAAGGCTCAATCAAACGGAGCCGAGCGTATTGCATGTATTGAAATGTAAAATGAAATGACCGATCAAGGCTCAATCAAACAGAGCCGATCGTGCGGGCACGCCAAGATCAACCGCATAATAAAATGGGGATCAAGCTCAACCTCGATGGATGGGGAGCTGCGGCCTCGGCAATTGCATGTACTGAAATGATAATTTGCATCCAATAATAACTACTTAACAGCAACAAACAAATACACATGTCATGATATGATGTATGCACAATAGTTTCGTTATAATATGTAAATAAACAAGGACACATGATACACCCCAAAAACGTGATTAAAACGGGGAATTTGAAAGGTTCACTCACATTGGGTGCGTTGGATTGGGGATGGTGAGATGCGCACGATTTTAGACGAGCGAGTCGACGAGGAATACTAACCTAAATAATAATGGAAAATATATTAAATGGATGGATTTTATTAAGGATTTTAATGGGATTTTTAGATATATTTTTGTGAGTTTATGGCTATTTTCTATCTTTAAAAATGTTATTTTTAAGTATTTTAAATGGATTTTTAAATTAAAATAAACAAATAAATATATAAAAAAAATATTATTTTTTTTACTGTTGACCGTTGACCGTTGACGGTTCGGTCAGCGGTAAATGCTGCGCCAAGCGGGATTCGAACCGGTGACCTTCCGTTCACGTGCACGTAGCTCTACCAACTGAGCTACGTGACTAACCCGTTAGAATCTCAGTTTTAATTATATTTATATACTTATTCGAATTAACCGAAAATTCCTTTATTTTGCAAAAACGTTTTAATTCCATGGACCGGTGCTTGTGACGGGATTCGAACGCGCGACGTGAAGTTTATCTTGCACACAGTCCACCACTGGACTGTGTGTCTAACCCGATTATATTCTTGATTTATATTATAATTAACAACTACCCGATTCAACCCGGGTTAGTTCATGATTTAAAAAGAATGTTATTACACAAGCGTGCGCGTAGCAAGGATCG
This sequence comes from Scalesia atractyloides, assembly GCA_947069175.1. Classification (NCBI taxonomy): domain Eukaryota; kingdom Viridiplantae; phylum Streptophyta; class Magnoliopsida; order Asterales; family Asteraceae; genus Scalesia; species Scalesia atractyloides. Next base: position 93,724,639 of record CAMTDV010000021.1, on the reverse strand, counting down.
AACCCGGGACGTGAATATGAAATTTGCACACAGTCCACCACTGGACTGTGTGTCTAACCCGTTTATAATCCGGATTTTAATTACTCTTATATACTGAAATAGCTTCATCTTCTTCGTCGGATTACACGGTCAGCGTAATTCGACTGGTTAAGTTTGATTTTGTGATTTACAAAGATCTTAGACACTAACAGTAATTCAAGAGTAAGGAATGGAGAGAGTTTAAAGAACAGAATTTACCGATTGAAGATAATCACAGAAATCCGGCGAAGGTTCGTCGGTACTGGAAATGAACTCCGACTGCTGAACCAAATAACAGTGTGGATCGATTATTCACAAAGTTAAATCACCTAAACAAGGTTTAAAAGAAGTGCAGAATATCTTACCATTCACAGTGGGATTCCGGCAATCTCAGGAACTTTCCGGCGAAGGTAAGATTTCCGATAAACGTTGGCTAAGATTGATTCTGATGATGGAGTTGTGTTAGAGATTGACTATACACATGATTTAAACAAAAAGAGTCGAAGGAATTACCGTGAGAATGTGAGTCCCGGTTTTCCGGTGAGTTGCAGAAAAATTCCGGCGATCTGATTCAGAGAATCTTACGGTTCAGAAACTTGACGAAAATGAAATTGAGTGTTGTTGTGATAGTTATGAATCGCGCAAATGATCAGAACTTGAATTAAATCAGAGTTTGATAAGTTTTCGGTTTCAAATACCGGAAATGATGAAACTTAATGTTCATTCAATTCGGACTTAATTAGAAACCGAAATACATCGGTTATAAGTGCAATTGTGAGGTAAACAATCGATTTAACGATTGGTTTGCCGATTATCGGTTTTCAGTTGGTAATATTGATTAAACTGAGTTTGTGTATAAGTTTCTTTTGTTTTCATATATTTAACATAAAATACATTGTGGCGGAGTGGTTTGGTGAGGGATGGTTAAGTCGTTTGAGACCCAGCTGACCCGGGTTCGAGTCCCGGCAGCTACACATGTTTTTTATTTATTTTATTTTAACTTTTTATCAAATATAATTTTTATGGTTTAGTTTATTTATTAATTATGTAACGTTTAAACTCAAAATAATCATAAATAATTAATGTACTTTCATAACTTGGTATTTGATTACAAAACGGAGCGGGTTTTGGAGACCCGATTTTTACAAACATTACAGTCGTTATGAATTCTTAGCATAAATCATAAGCTTAGTTAGTAGTTTCGGCCAAAATTGCTTTCTTAGTGAATTTATGTTTAAGATTTGTAAAATGGACTCAGTTGTGACATAACCTAGGTTATGCTTGTCTCGGTGGTTGCATTGTATTTACCGGTGTAACTTTCCTTGATTAAGTGAGGTTAGAAAACTCTTAACGGATGACTAACTTATTTTTAAGGGATTTTCATAAACATTAATCAATAGGGCGTTAAAGAACAATTTTAGGTGGTTAAAGTGTGTTTATCGTTTTAACTTTCCAAAGAGTTGTCATGTTAGGATTCCCGAAAGGGATACTAATTGTTTTGAAAAAATGGAAAATTGACCAAGTGACTTAGTGGCATAACCGACCTAGTTAACATGTTCCGGTTGTTCATAAAGCAAGGCTATACTTATATTTTTCATATTTGGAGTCTTTATGTTTACAAAAAGAAAAAGAAACAAAAATATTATGTTTTAGTCATTTTTAGTTTAAACACTTCATCAACCTATCTTTTTTATATCGGTAGAATATTGACAAAGGTTTAGTATTATCGTCTCCGCCCGCACCCATGGATCGATACTTGGTTCTTACCGATAATTTACTATATATATGACGGGTACACTTGCCCTTTCGTGTGTGTTTTAATGTTGAAGTATAAATTATTTTTATAAATTTAAAACCGAATCGTGTGTAGAATTCATTGTAAAAATATGTATATACACGCACACGTCTGGCTTCCTCCTGTTCGGAACCCCAAACAAAAGGTTTATCCTTATGAGTCAAAAGGTAAAGAGGAACGACGATTTTTGAAAAGTCGGCGATGAATCGACGGTAGTAACCTGTCAATCCAAGGAAAGAACGGATTTCAGACGGATTCTTCGGAGTATTCCAACTCTTTACAGCTTCAATTTTGGCAGGATCGACGTGGATTCCTTGGTCATTGATGACGTGATTGAGAAATTGAACTTCGTTAAGCCAAAATTCGCACTTGGAGAATTTGGCGTAGAGACGATTTCCTTGGAGAAGTTCGAGAACCAAACAAAGATGTCGCACGTGTTCGGTTCTGACTTCAAGTAGATAGAATATCATCAATAAAAACAATGACGAAATGATCCAAAAAGGCTTTGCACACACAGGTTCATCAAATACATGAAGACCGCAGGTCGTTTGTAAGACCAAAACGCATGACCACGAATTCAAAAGGGCCATACGAGTACGAAAGGCATTTTCAGAAACGTCTTGCTCATGTTCACGTAGCTGGTGATATCCAGAACGCAAATCAATCTTCGAAAAACAAGTAGCACCTTGAAGTTGATCAAATAAATCATCGATTCGAGGAAGAGGGTAGCGGTTCCTTATCGTGAGTTTGTTAAGTTCACGATAATTGATGCACATCCTGAACGTCCCATCTTTCTTCTTCACAAAAATAACGGTACGCCCCATGGTGAAGTGCTCGGGCGTATAAAGCCTTTATCAAGAAGCTCTTGAAGTTGGCTAGATAGCTCGCGCATTTCTGATGGTGCAAGGCGATAGGGAGCTTTAGCGACAGGTGTAGCACCGGGGATTAGATCAATACAAATGCGACATCACGAGTAGGGGTAAACCAGGTAAATAGTCGGGAAAAACGTTAGGAAATTCACAAACAACAGGTACGTCTCTTAAGGTGTTATTTTCTTTCTCGGGTTCATGATGTGAGCTAGGAAAGTAACGCATTGCTTGCGCAAATGCTTGTTGTTCGCTTTGGGTACATGACAAAAGCATCAACTTCTTTGAGGGTGTTTCACCGTAAACATGCAGTTGATCTTCGTTAGGAAGAGGGAAGCGAATCATTTTATCAAAACAAACGACTTTAGCACGATTTTCGCGAAGAAAATCATGCCTATTGTGACATCAAAACTACCTAATTGCATAGGTATGAGGTCGATCGAGAAGCTGTGATTGTTAAGTTCGAGAGTACAATCACGTAGAATGGAGTTAACAATAACGGTTCTTCCGGTGGCGATTTCGACGTCGAAGGTACTTGGGAGATTAACAGCGTTTACATTTTAAAAGCTTTTCGAATTTAATGATATAAAACAGTATCGGCTCCAATATCGAATAAACAAGAAGCATAAATACCATTAATGAGGAACGTACCATTGACAACATTGTTGTCGTTCTGAGCCTGGTGTTGGTTGATGTTAAAAGCCCTTCCACGCACAGCCTGTGGTTGTTGCTGCTGCTGCAGCTGTGGTGGCTGTTGCTGAGGTTGCTGCTGTTGCGGTTCTTGTTTCACGGCACGGTTTGGGCAGACATTGCTGAAATGATTCGGGTCACCACATGTGTAGCAAGCACGTGCCTGAATTGCTGGTGCTTGCGGTGCCTGGTTGAGAGGAGCAACGTTAAGAGGAGCTGGCGGAGCTGTGAGAGTGGGAGGAGCTTGCTGAGGTGGACCTATACGGCAGTGCACTGTGAAGTGCCCGTAGATGTTGCAATTGGCACAAAAGCGCAGTTTCCTCCAACCGCATGATGATAAGTGCACTTAGAGCACAGAGGGTGAGGTCCTAGTGTACGCACGCTTAGCAGCTGGTGCGTTGGGAGTAGCAGCTTGGCGAGACTGAGAGTTCGGAGCTGGGACCATTGCACAGTTTTTGTTGTTACCCTTACGCTTGCGGTTCTGGTGACCTTGACTTGGAGGCTTGAGATGGAACTGCATCGCGCTTGGTCTGAGAATTCTTGGTTGAGGTTTTAAAATAACAGCTTGGACTCATTTGTCATTGATCTCTGCGGCTATCTGGTAAGTCTCCTCGATGGTAGTGGGTTGAGCTGCTTGAACAAAGTCGGCTACGCAATCCGGTAAGGCACAGAGATACTTCTTGATTGCCTTTTTGGTAGTATCCACCTGACTTAGACATATGATGCTGAGTTGCTTGAAACGGGCGGTGAGACCAGCATTGTCACACCCATTTTGCTTGATACCCCAAAATTTCGTTTTCCAGCTTTTGAACTTCGTGAGGGGGACAAAACTCCTTGATCATTAGCGCCTTGAGTTCTTCCCATGAGAGCTCGTAAGCTTCGTCCTTTCCGCGCCTGTTGTGCTCAGCGGTCCACCAGTCAAGTGCCCTTGAATGAAATACACCGGTAGCATTAACATTGCGGAGATTTTCGGGACATCCGCTTTGATGGAAGGTGACTTCAAGCGAGTCGAACCAGTGGAACATTTTGCTTGGTTCGTCTTAACCCGTGAAACTCAGGGGACCACATGTTTTGAACTGCTTGAAGCTAAACCGAGATTTTGGAGCATCATTCTTAGAGTCAACGGATGAATTGCTACTGAAGCTTGGATCTCACTGACAATCTGGGGAATCACCTTAGCCATTTCCATGGCTACGAGAGAGGCGATGCGTTTGTCGGCGTTGTTACGTTGAGCGGTGCGGCGAGTGTGAGATCCCATTGATGCCATTGCGAAAGAGAGATTATGTAAGAATGACATATAGGGAATTCAGATGAGATTTGATTATACTGGGTTTTGTTCAAATATTTATTATTATTATCATTCACATAAAGCACAAAACACGTAAGCACGTATAGCACATAAGCACATAAACACGTAAGCACATAAGCACGTAAGCACATATTTTGCATGTATTCACCTAAACTAAAACTTGCGTAGCGCGCTATGAGATGCGAGTAGTATAAGTGAGATAAGCGAGTAACACCGTGTATAAGGACATTCGCGTAAGAGAGTTGAGCGTTTTAGTTGGGTTTGTGATTAATTAGCGTTTTAGATTACGAGAGCTGTGCGAGTTGTGTGTATTTTCGTAAAGCGAAAAGCGATAAAACGAGGAATCGATAAAACGAGAAATCGATAAAGCGTAAAATTCACAAAATTTAAACACATAATTAACAATAAAACTCGATAATGCGTAAAATCGGCAATTGCGGCTTAAAACAATTTGGAGCGTCCTGGGTTTTGAGACAGCGACTACCCAAAGTGATTCGAAAATTCTCTGAGTTCGGGCACACGATTTGGCCTAATAGACAAATGCTCTCGTCGTACAACGGTTAATGGCATTTATCCTTCAAGTTACGTCGTGCCCCGAGTCATCGAAATAGTCGAGACTTTGGTGAGGTTGAAAATCGAGGAGTGGAATTAGTTATTAAGATGTGGGTTTCACCCCTAACTTAACAACTTCGTTCCATGTTTGTGGTTTTCTCTGAACATATTGGGAATTCCACGGAAATAGAGGTGGAGATTTTTGTCAAGATGTGGATATCACTCTAACTTAACGAAAGAATCCCGTGCAGTAAATAGTACGCGGAGTGAGTGATCTTATCGAGAGTTCTTGGTTTTCACAACTAATCCCGACCCAATCACTCGTTTGTGTTATACGAGCGTTTTCAAGCGTGTACTTTGTGTTAGCCTTAGGAAAGGCATGTAAGCATTTATGGAATGTAGTTTTAAGCATTTAAGTCGAAGAGCGGTCTAATTGGGTACTTAGACTATAGACTAGGTCGAACATGTCAATTTTACCTAATTCCCTACAGTTATGGCTCTGATACCAATCTGTCACACCCCAACCGATGGCGGAATCATCGGGGCGTGGCACTAGGCGAACCAGATTGCTCGAGAGAATCCATAACGACTATTTTAAGCGACAATATTTAAAACGTCAATTTCCCATACAATTAACATATCATCACTCACAATCATTACAAATCCAAATATTCCCAAACAACTAAAAGTTCACCAACAAATTTATTACAAGTTTCTAAAGCATAAACCTAACCCGATTCGTAGCGATAACGTCCTCAACCTGTTACATACGTTAAAATACAAGTCAATACAATAAAGTAAAGGTGAGCATACAGATTTAATAGCATAATAATAGCGATAAAACGTTTACGCATAACCAACATGTATACGTAGAGAAAGTGAATCTAAGTAAGCAAACAATAATGATACAAGTTAACCAACACGACTGCGATGTGAGTATGCGCGATACATGTTCGCAATAGCGAACACGCACGTAAAGTAAATTTGCGAGCTTAACAACCCTCGAATCAATCGGGTGCTGAGTCCAAACTATAGTACTATCGTTGCTAAGGGTGGTCTACAAGTCCTCATTATTCACACATAGCAAACAAACATTCAGCAATTCATGTAATACATGCGAGAGCGGTTAGCGTTAAAATTGTTTAGCATTGTGTGTAGCGTGTTTTGATATAGAGACGTATGTAACACCCAAAAGTGTGATAAAGCAAAAAAGGGTTCAAGTATACTCACAATTAGTGTTTGATAAACAAACACGAAGCAGTTCTGGATTGAAGGGAGCGTCGGTTCAGCCTGTAAACGCGAACAAAAGTGCATCAGTCTTCCGAATTGCTGAAATGGTCGAAACGTGAAGAAGTAGTGAACAAGTTCGGGCGAAGCTGTACCAATTCCTTGGAATTGGTACAAGTTCGGGCGAAGCTGTACCAATTCCTTGGAATTGGTACAAGTTCGGGCGAACTTGACTGTTTGTCTTGCAGATTGCACAAGTTCGGGCGAACTTGTATGGTTTCCTTGGAAACGGTACAAGTTCGGGCGAACTTGGCTGATTCTCTTGAGATATGAACAAGTTCGAGCGAACCTGGCACAAGTTCGGGCGAACTTGGCCAGTTCAGCTGGAAGTTATGCAAGTTCGAGCGAACTTGAGGATTCTTGAGGGTTTTTAAGGCCTGGTCAAGTTCGGGCGAAGTTGGGGTAACCAACTTCGAGCGAACTTGGCCTTTTGGCAAAGTTTTGTCCGTTATTTTCGCATTAGGTGCTCGTTTGGCGATTCGGTTCGTATTAGATAGATATGTTGAGTGTGTAGTAGTCTCGGGATCCAAGATTGATTGTAAGAGACTTTGTCAAACTATGGACATGCTTGGCCTATCTCTTACATCACTCGGTGAAGATGAAGTCTTTTATGTATTACTTTTGATTTCCAATCTTTGGTTACTTTTTAATTGGGTATGTATTAATGACTTTAGAGTAAATTGCCATTTTAGTCCCTGAGGTTTGTCAAAATTTGCCATTTTAGTCCAAATAGTTTTTTTCTTCTCTGGGTCCCCGACTTTTCCCTTTTGTTGCCAATTTGATCACATACCCTAACTCCATCCAAAAACTCCATTTTTAACCTAGGGTATTTTGAGAATTTCCAATTAAATCTTATCAGTTGCCATTTTGATCCATTATTTTATTATTATTATTATTATAAAAGAATCTAATACTTAATCATTTATATATATATTTGGGTTTACACTGATAAATAATCACACTTTCATCACCACCTTCCACCACTGCCGGCATAACCACCTTCCACCACGGCCGGCATAACCACCTTCCACCACCGCTGGCGTCACCACCTTCCACACCGCTGGCATCACCACCTTCCACAATCCATCTGCGAAACCCTAACCCCCCATCTTCTATATCGACCCAATTTCCACACACCCATGTTTTGGATCACCGTCAAAATCACCTCGCTGGCGCCCAGTGGCTCACTCTCCTCCATCGTTCACCGTCACCACCATCCCTACCGTTCACCGTCACCACCGTCACACCATCCCTACCGTTCACCATCACCACCACTAGCACAGTTCACCATCACCGTTCACAAACAACAATCTTTCATAGCACCCCATATTCTAAATGAAAACCCAAATAAGAAAACCCTTAACCTCAAATCTGAAACCCATCTCTGTGAAAACCTAAATCTGAAAAACCCCTTAACATTCATGCGCCAAAATAAGATGATAAGAAAAGGAGAAACCTAAAATGAATCTATGTTGGTGATAACCTGACATTCATCTTCAATTTGTTTGATGTCGGTGGCGTTTTTCAGGCAGCGATGGTGGGGGTTCGCTATTTTAGGCAGTGTGGTGGTCCAGCGTTTCAGGCGATGTTTGTGGTCCAGCGTTTTTAAGGCGGTGGTGGCGTTGGTCCGGCGGGTTTTTAGGTTGTGGAGGTGGGTGGTGATGGTGTTACATGGTGGAGGTGGGTGAAGTATTGGGTGGTGATGGGTGATTATTGTGGTTGCAGAGAAAGATTAGAGAGAAAGAGAGATAAATAATGGGTGGGGTGGGGTTGATTTGGGTTTTTTATTTTTGTATTTATTTAAATCATACTATAATAAATTATATATATAATTATACTTGTGTCTGTTTTTTTAATAATAATAGTATTTGTTTTTCATTTATTTTTTTATATGTAAGTTAGTATTGGTTGAAAATGGCAAAAAAACAAAACATATATATAATCTGAATAAAATACCCCTAGTTAAAACTAAGTTTTTTTTACTGAGTTAGCGTATGTGATCAAAATGGCAACAAAAGGGAAAAGTCAGGGACCCAAAGGTGAAAATGGCAAATCTGGACTAAAATGGCAAATTTGGACAAACCTCAGGGACTAAAATGACAATTTGCTCATGACTTTAATAACTAGTTTATTTATATTGAAAGTGAGTTTTATTCTATTATTACTTCATGTTTTGTTGATTCACTCATTCGTGTCTTTACGATCTATATAAAGCACGTTAACTGCCTGGAAGGGGGTTAGAAAGGAGGTTTGGGTAAAAACTCTTGCCTCGTTCAGTGTATAGATCCTGCGAGGTCTTGGTTCAAGCTTATTAGGACTTCCCTTGAGGTAGATAACATCAAATCGGGGGAAGTAAGAACAACTTGAACCCCTTATTTATAACTATAGTAAAACTTTAAACCGGCCTTGCGGGATTGTATCCCTGCTGACTCAAACCAATGTCGCCGAGGGCAGCGTTGCCTCCAAAAAACGGACATGTCATATTTTGCATTAATAACTACCTTTATTATCTTTCAATATTCTGGCCTTGCGGGACCGTATCACTGCTGACTCAGACCAATATGACTGAGGGTATTGTTGCCTCCAAAAGAGGGAAATGCCACCAAACAAATCCATATGCAACATTTGTAAACATTGGGTTGTTTTGGACTCTTCAATGGGTTTGTATGATGATTTATGTTGTTTACCTTTTAAACAGGAAAACACAATGTCATCACACTTGAATTGTTTAGTTGGCAGACCTCTGACAAGTTTTTCTTTTGTCAAAGTGTTAATTGTTTTCAAATTAACATGTCCCAACCTTCTATGCCATAACTCTGTTTCTTTTGTTGAGGCACCAGAGAATAGGCACACATTGGATTTTGAGTTTTCGTTGGACATATATACTACATAAACATTGTCACTTCTATGAGCAACAAGTTATGCAGTGCTTTCAGCTATAATTTTGTCAATCTTTTTAACAACCTCAGGTCCAACGATTTTTACAAGTTGTCTTTGTAAAAAATGAGCCATAGCCTCTATCACTCATTTGTGAAACACTGAGTAAATTAAATTTTAAATTGTCTATTAGATTAACATTTTCAAATTTTAGCTGACCAGCTTAGACTGTCTCTGACCCCATCACCTTTCCTTTAGAATTATTTCCAAAGGAAATGTGACCACCTCCATGAGTATGGAAGTTTGTCAGTTGAGGTTTGAATCCAGTCATATGTCTGGATCTTCCACTGTCTACATATCATAGGCTATCTAGGCATGTAGTACTCCCATTTTGGTGGCCATGAATGCACATTTGCAATTATTCTTATCTTCAGTTAAATTCTAAGGATCATTGACTTTTACAACATTATGATTCCCCTTTTCACAAACAGTTGTCCATATTGGGTTAGATATATTCTCAACACAATGTATGTTAGGATCTGAGTTTGATACTTGTAAACAAATACCGATAAAAACAATATAATTCACAAGTAGAGAGATATTATCAATAACTGTTTTTCAATTGATTCCAATTATTCAAAAGTTTTACAGAACGATTCTACAATCTTCCCTTAGCCTAATCACTCACTAGAACTATTCGTACAAAAGAGAATGTGTGAAGTGATAAAATAGATCTCTAACTGGTGAGATCTATTTATACTAAGTACTAAAGCTTTGTTCGTGATAGCCTGACATCACCCTGATAGTGACATCTAACATTTCTTGCAGAAAGATTCCACATATGTTGCAAACATCTATGCAAATCTTAATATCTGTTCTAACTAGTCTAAACACTTATACAAGATAAGTAATGTTACATTAGGAAACCACTGTTGAAGCTATCCTTTGTTGCTTTGATCCAAACATCTGTTTGGCCATACAAATGTTTGGTCTTCTTCAATAGACCTTTAGCTTCAACAGACTTTAGCCTTCAACAGATGTTGTTTTCTTCTTGAACAACGATTCCAAGGCTTGATCAGATGTTTGCTTTGTCTTCAACAGATATTCTGATAAAGGTGTTCAATATTCACTATCTTTGGAGAGAGAATTGTTTCATCAACTCATTATTTCTTGATCTATGAGTTATGTTTTACCTTTTGGATATTATATGTTCTTTTGAATCATGTTTTGGCTTTTGGATATCATCAGTTCGTTTGTAAGTTCAACAGAGCTTGTCATCTACTTCTGTATCAATAAGTGACACGTGTGCCATTTCTTCAGCCAGACACTTATGTGATGCGTGGAAGGTATGATGAATTCTACTTACACGTTCCGGTATATCTAGAGTGTAGGCAACTTCTCCCATTCTAGTTATCTTGAATGGCCTAATAAATCGTGGGCTTAGTTTTCCTCATTTTATGAGAAAAAATGATCCTTTCCACGGGGTTACTTTTAACATGACCTTGTCCCTGACCTTGAAATCTATATGTCGGCGCCATTATATGCGTAAGATCTATGTCAGTCCTCGACAACCTTCATTCGTAGTTTAACCTTAACCTGCTCAAAACTTTATGTTGTAGCTTTGACAACTTTTCGACTTCCAGTTCTCTTTCTTCTTTCTGACTGATTTCTCCACCAAGGTTTCACATTTTCTCCCACATAACATCTCAAACAGAGCCATAGAGGCATGCCAATGCTTAGGGGCGCAGGATAGAAGGGGGCCGGGGGGCACTCGACCCCTCGAACTTTTCGCTCAGTAGTGTTTGGTATGTAGTTTTCGTATAGAATTTTATAGGTATATACGTTTTCGACCCCACGGTTTTATAATTTTTTTGGGTATATACGTTTTCGACCCCCGGTCGAAAATCTCAAGCTTCGCCACTGCCAATGCTGGCATGATAGTTGTCAATAGCATGTGACCATCCTGCCCAATAACCACTGAATTCGTTGATGCATGCACAAAGCATATCCTCAAGAGTTTGTATCGTCCTTTAATTCGAGTCCTTGTTTAAAACTAAAAAAATAGTTTAAACTTTACATCTAAGTATTGCAATCCTAGATTGTTTTAAAGACGTACAGTTACTGGTCATTAAATAGCATGTTTATAGTCAAGTGTTAACTACGTCTAATATTTAAGTAATTTCTTCTATTATTTAACGTGAAAGAATCATTAAATCGTAAAAAAGGAAATTTGAAGCCAAATATACAGATCAAACATACAATTAGTTCAAACTTCACATATAGATATTGCGTATCTTATATTTTTTTTTTTAAACATACTTCATTGAAAAAAAATATATATATCCATAGTCAAGTGTTAACTACTTATTAGATTTTCTTTTATGTTAACCGGAAAAAATTGTATAAACTATAGCCAAATCCAAATCTGCAGATCAAACATACAATTAGTTCAAACTTCAAATCAAAATATATTGCGTATCTTATATTGTTTTATAAACATAGAATTATTGGTCACTGAAAAAAAAAAAGGGTGTACCTATGGCACACCAATTTGCCTATCTACACACCTTAAAAGGTGTTTTTTGTCCTTATATGCACACCCTGTAGTGTCGAACTGTAGTCAAAACGTGGCGTTTTGGTCCGGTTAACCAGACAAAGACTGACCGGTTTTTGACGGGTCTGTTGACCGAACCAAAACGTCGAGCTTTGGCCGCGTTTTGGTCCTGTCAACTAGACAAAAGACTGACACCCGGTCTGGTTGACAGACCAAAATGCGGCCAAAGCTCGGCGTTTTGGTTCGGTCAACAGACCCGTCAGACACTCGTTAGTCTTTTTCTGATTCACCGGAACAAAACGTCACGTTTTAACCACAATTCGACATTGCAGGGTGTGCATATAAGGACAAAAACACCTTTTTGAAGGAATATCTACACTTGTTTGGGCAAAAAAAACATGTCTATAGTCAAGTATTGACTACCTCTAATATTGAAGTATTTTCTTTTGTTTTTTTCACGTAAAAAAATCAAAGCGCAAATCTGCAGATCAAACAAACTATCACTTCACATCTAAATATCGTGTATCTTATATTATTTTTAAAACACACACTCTATGGTCACGTGTGAACTACCTTTAATATTTAGATATTTCCTTTTATTTGTTTAACGTGAAAGAATCATTGAATTAGGAAAAAATAAATAAACAAAGAAATTTGTTATTGAATACAAGCAGTTGAGCTCGTGCTCTGCTAGTGGGTTTGCTAAGTTTTGATAAAATGGGCATGTGTAAACAGACATGACAAATACGTATTATTAAATATCAAATGTATTACTGAAAGAAAAAATGAACAAAAGAAATTTAAAATTAAAATGCTAAATTCAGTTAATTAATAAATAATAAATATTATGTTATATATAAAACTTGTGTTAGTAAATTTAACTAATTAATAAATGTAAAATATTATGTGACCTTTTTTGACGTGAAATTGTTATGACCCGAAACCTTTTTGACTCAAACCAAACTAACCCTTTTTACGTGATATGTTATGATACAACATGCTTCTCGACACGACCAATTCATCATCATCATACTCAGTAAATCTCACCAATAGAAAAGCTAAAGTAGAGTTTGAGGAGGGTAAGATGTAGACAACCTTAACTCTATCTGTAGGAATAGAGAGGCTGCTTCCAATGAGACCCCCGGCTCAATAGTAGTTTTGTATCAAGCCTTGGACATAAGACACATAGCACTCAACAATCGGGTCAAAGGCCGATTAGTGCATGTACCTTTTTGTCTTTCAGCTATCAACACCACCACATGATGCATGATTAACCGTCTGCCGCTTTCCCGACACGACAAATACGTATTATTAAATACCAAATGTAATCTTAGAAGAAAATGAATCATAGAAATGTAGAATTATATAATTAAATTCAACTAATTAGTGACCCGAACCCGTTTTGATGGGAACCAAAATAACCATTTTTATATGACCGGCCTGTTCTGACATGACATATTGTCCAACCAGATTTGACTAATACGTATTGTTAAATACCAAATGTATTATTAAAAGAAAATGAATACGTATTATTAAATACCAAACGTATTATCAACAGAAAAATGAACAAAAGAAATTTAAAATTAAAATATCAATTTCAAATAATTAATAAATAAATGTTTAATATTATGTGACATGTTTTGAACTGGACCGTTTTAACTTGAACTAAAATAACCTTTTTCATGTAATATGTTTTGACTTTTGACGCGACATGATACTCGACGCAACTCGACTAATGCATATTATTAAAAGAAAAATGAATAAATGGAATTTAAAATAAAAATGCTAAATTCAACTTATATATATTAAATATTACGTTTCAAATAAAATTACATTTGTAGAATTTATGTCGATAAATGTTATGTTCATTAAATATCAGGTCAGTAAATTTTACGTTTACTAATATCAGAAGAGGATCAAGATAGTAAATCACAATTGTTTATGTGCAACATCTGTACCACCAAATGGATTGTGAATTGTAAATTTTTAATGAACACCCTTATTTATTAACAAAAAAAAATTCTGTTTATAAATATTAGTAAAAAAATTTATAACTTTAACACCCTTATTATTTATAAAAAAAAATTTATAATATCTTCACATCGTAAAATAAAATATTCGATACTTGCGCCAAAAACACCTAACAACTAACAAATTGTGCATTAATAACTTTAAAAAAAAATTCCTCAACCGATACTTGATCATCCACTTTCGTAAGCACAGGATTTTAACCTGAAAGTATACAATTATGATTACCATTCGAAAAGCAAAGTGAGAACACAATTAAGCAAACTATGAAATTTGAAACAGAAAAAAAAAACTCCCAACAAAACAACTACGGTGTACGATTATGCCACGTGGTGTTCACGTTCACCAATCCGATTCACCAAATGTGGGCGATTAACAGATGGCCTAAAAATATTATAAAGTAGTAAATTTCCCCGCGCTTTACGGCGGGTACAAATGTAAAGTAGCTCAGGCTTGTACCGTCAACACTTAAACGTAAATAAACTAAAGATGTACATAAAAATAAGCACGAAAACTTATTATATATGACCCGACTTCTTTGTGAAAGAAATTTACGTCGAACACCAGCTCGAACTTATACCGAGACATATATAAATATAAGTAAAAAATTATGTTTACTCAAATTTCATATAAACTCTTTTCAGTTCCATCTGAAATATAAATTATATTAATATAATTAAATATATAACATATTACATTAATAACCCAATGACACGATTAACTAATCTTGTCACCAGTGTAACTCAGTCCGAATACAAGAAAGTTGCACTTGTCTTTGTTTTCATCCATGAATAATGATTAAAAAAAACATGTGCAAGTTAGCATTATTAATCATGAAATGTTATCAGCATAGGGTATTTATACTCGCTATCAAACAGTCTGTTTTTCCATCAAACTTAGAACACATGGACATCTTAACGGATGACCGGACCAAACAACTAAAGGCTTTCGATGATACGAAAGCCGTGTCAAAGGATTAGTTGATGTTGCAGCTGGTGGGGTTGTTGATATTCCAAACATATTCATCCGACCACCCGATGAGGTAGCTGAAGAGATCTGGAACACCTTTGTAGAACAAGTTTACAAGTACCTGTCATTGATCTTAATGGGGTTGGCGATAAGGGAAGTTTAAGAAGAGAAAACATCGTCAAAGAAATCAAACACGCGTCGGAAATTTGGGGTTTCTTTCAGGTGGTTAATCATGGAATACCCACCAAAGGTGCTTGAAAATATGCTCAAAGGGGTGCGTGGGTTTCATGAGCAGGGTGTAGAGGTAAAAAAGGATTATTATTCAAGAGATCCGGAGAGGATGGTGAAGTATAGCAACACTTATGATTTGTACATGTCGCGAACAGCTACTTGGAGAGATATGTTGACTATTGAAATGGCGAATACGTACCATCTTGATCCTCAGGATCTGCCCCTGGTTTGCAGGTACTTTCATTAGTTTTATTTGTTGACACGACGTTCCTAAGAACTCAGGTGACCTAAAATATAAACTTATATTTTTAATAAAATTCAAAAATTTGACGATGGTAATTGTATAATTATGTTAGTCTGTGGTTGACAAGTTTTAAAATGTTATATTGCTATTGGGTTAACATATTCACTATGTGCTTGATGATGATTTTTTTCTAAAAACATTTGTATTAACGAATATTCTTATGTGCAGAGATGCAACCGTTGACTATCTAAACCATGCCATGAAGTTTGTCGACACCCTTTTGGAGTTACTATCAGAAGCTCTTGGGCTGGAAACCAGCTACCTGAAGTGCTTGGAAATAGAGAAGGGTAAGACCCTCGTTGGCCACTACTATCCGCCATGCCCGAAACCTGACCAAACCATAGGAACCATCAAGCACACCGACCCTACTTTCATTACTCTACTTCTACAAGATGATGTTGGGGGACTACAAGTTCTGCATCAAAACCAGTGGTCCAATGTTGATCCAATTCCAAGTGCTCTTATTGTCAATATTGGGGATTTTCTCCAGGTATCATTTTATATCATAAAACTAGCTAGGGATGACAATGTTCTAGGTTTAGGACGAATTTAGTTACTTACCAACCAAAGCCCGATTAGATAAGCTAGTCCGGAACCCCTCCTAAAACCGGCCGGGTATCTATCCGGTAATTATTGTCTGGTTTAAGGTATATCCGTGGGTTTTGGATAGATCCGTTTATTTTTTAAAAAATCATTCGTTGGGTATGTCGTACCAAAAACATGTCGGGCATCTATCGGGTAACAACTAATCAATTACATTTAGCATTGTCACTAAACAAATATATCATGTGTGTGTGTGTATATAGAAAACCTTCTTGTGGCGATAAAACCTATGAAACTCAAAGCTCCCGACTTTTTTTTGAAAAAAATTACATATGTAATATACATGTTTTAAGGGTTTTGAGCAAAAAAATCAAAAAAGCGCCAAGTGGATATTAAAAATAAAATAAACAAGTTTTTGTGTAACATATGTTATATTCATGTATAACATATGTTGCTGAAAACTTGTTTATTTTTTAAAAAAATATCCACTCGGCGCTTTTTTTTATTTTTTTTGCTCAAAACCTTAAAAACATGTATATTACATGTGTAATTTTTTTTCAAAAAAAAAAGTCGGAAACTTAGAGTTTCCTATTGTTTTCTCACTTAGATGGGTTTTCTCCGTATACTTACACTATATATATATATACACACACAAAATATCAAAATGTATATAAAAGAATACTCAAATGCATAGATGAGAAATATATTGTGTGTGTGTATGGATATAAGGACAGGATCTGGGAAAGCACCTATAAGTGTGAAAACAGTGAGAATGATTTTCAGTCACAAGATCTTTTGGATTTGTGGCTAGGATTGATGCGGTGGTATTTTTGTAAATATGTATAAGTTTAGTTTGTGCACGAGCTTCATTAAGGGTATAAAGGTAAATTTGCCATAAATAAAATGTCAAAACACCACTTCTGACAGATTAATTATAAAGCATCTTAAACGCTAGAAAACATTATTGTAGTAATGAAAAAAGCAAAACAAAACGCCAAATGCTTTAATGCTTTACATTCAATGAGGAACAAACTCCCGCCCAAAATCACGCGCCTAAAACTCATTATATAAATGAACTTAACATCCCTTTCATTGAGTATACTCGAAAAACCAAGAACGTCAATCTCTTAAAAAAGCCAAACATCATAATACTTTCAAGAAATTACACCAAAAGAAAAAGGAAACTATAATCTCTTGGGGTTTCAAAACTTCAATCAACATGTTCGTTATAATACGACTCCAGAAAAAGGGTTATGGTGAAAAATGTAAACGCCATACTTATTATGGAAGAAGAAGTGCAGTTGAGGATTCTGGAACTTGGAATTCCTATGGAGAACTTGTGTGAACAAACACATCCTATCCTAAGGCGATTGAGGAGAAAATTTCTTGTAAATAATGCAAATCAATTTGATGAAGAGCCAATAATTTTATCATGGTGTTATGATGAAGAATATGAGTGGGTTACGATTGTGTGGAACAACGGTTAAGAAGAAGACCACACCATTGATAACATACTAACTGAACATGAACTTTCTTTTATAGAACAATTATGCAATGCAACATGTTTAAAAGCTGAGATAACACCAATACCGACATCGTTGGAGGGGTTGTTTCAATGGAGGCGTGAAGCACTCTAGACATATATATGCTCCACAACCAGTCCTCTGCGAAAAATTAGACCGCATATTCCTTTTTTTTTATTGGGGTCCAATGTATCAACCTTCTTATTCTTGTAATGCCCGGCTCTCGTAGACATATAGTATTTTATATGTTTTTCTCCTTTCACATTTATTCTTTCAGTCCTTTTCCTTACCCCAACCCCCCCCCTCCCCACGTTGTCGCATACTTAAGATACAAAGAATAACAATCATCGAGGCTTCAGAAAATCATTCTTGACTTTGGTTTTAGATCATCTCTAACGATGGGAATCTTGAATGTAGAACCAGTTTTCGAGCAAATCCTTTCATTCGACACAACACTCTCTTCTGAAACAACAACAAAAACGCCATGTACAGTAATGAGATGATTCAATAACCTTGACACTGGAAAAAATACACGCCATGCATAAAATAAAGCCAACATTGTCATTTAATCATATATGATTCAATAACTTTGACAATGGAAAAAAATACATGCCATGCATAAAATAAAGCCAGCCTAATCATTTAATCATATATGATATATACGCCATTAATCGTTGATAATCAATAAGTAATCAAAAATTAAATAAGTTTTATATATAAATGGAAACACCATAAAAAATGAAAACGCCATTTGTTAAATCAATAACTTTTATATCACCAAATCCCAAACCCGCGAAAAAAATGAAAACTAATCTCATACCCGATTACTCTACCCTAAACCCGTCCCAATTGTGTCGGGTTCAGGCTTACCCATCAAATTCGGGGTCGATTGTCATCCATGCATAAACTGTCATCACAGAAGCATGTGTAAGTGAACCCATACTTAACACAAGAAATCTTATATTTCAGAAGAACAATTATAAGCTTACAAAAATGTTTAACAGATTCGGCTAAGATTAGAATAAAAATATACATTAATTAAACTCTTGAGAATTCAATGTTGTTGCGTTTAAGAACCCTCCAAGTTTAATATATGTTCCATGTAATATAGAGAAGAATAAATGTTACCAAATAATGATGCTTACTATTTTGTGATGAATGCATGCAGATCATATCAAATGACAAGTTCAAAAGCGTGATCCATCGAGTAGTTGGCAACGTAACTCAAGCACGAACGTCGTTCGCTTGTTTTTTTAAAGGAGTGGCTACACCCCCGAAAATCTATGGGCCAATTGCAAATGTTATTACGAATGAAAGTCCTCAAATTTATAGAGAATTTACTATAAAAGATTTCTTCATGAGCTTTAACTCTAACGCGGGGAGAATTGATGATACTGATAGCTTGAACTATGTTCACATATCAGAATAATGTTTCTGGAATGAACAAGAGATACAAACATATCATGTTTTTATGTACAAGTATTTGGGCTTTCATTTTTCAATGTAGTTTGGGAGTTTGGTCACTATTATTATATGAATGCATACTATTTTAAGCCCGGTCCAATTTTTATGGGCCTCAGGGTTTACTATTTTCCAATGTTATGGGGTTATCTAATAATAATAAAGAAATAAATCAGTTTTCTCTAAATATTTTATATGGTTTATTACACGTTATCATCAGCACATTGCTTTTAAAAAATCTCTATAAAGCCTCTCATCATATCAACCCTAAATCTAAATCTGACTATCCATGCGAATTGTAAAATAATATGTGGGTTCTCGCGATGAACGGGTCACCCCAAGAGTCAGAACAAAGAGAACGTCTAATTCCGCCTAGTTCTCTTAATTAAATATTTGATTATGTCTACATGTTCTTAGTAATATAATTGAATAATTATTTTCATTTGAAATGACTTCATATCATCAAACAATAGATTCTTTTTATGTATGTATAATGTTTTGTTTGTCGTTATCTCAAAAATTCTAGTTTTGGCCAATGACTTTTATAAAAGATTTACATTCCTAGAGATCACACACTAGGTGGTAATACAAAATTGTTCATTCTTAATATATGGTTGAACATTGGACGTTCAAAGCCATGTTTGACCACCAGAAGTTGGTCATCCCCCCACATGCTCATTATAAATTTTCTTCACTAGACAGTATGGAGTACAAGTCGGATTTGTCCTCGGGTACATCTGAATTGAAAATGTGGAAAAAGCATAACATAACTGATGATAACATGTTCAACAAGACTTGTCATAGCAATAACGAGCATGTGTTTTCACAAAAGACTTGGACGTCATGTCACGCTCCTACTTAAAAAACCATCATGAACGTCCAATTGGTGCTAGTCTGTTTTCTAGAAGCGAATGTGCCAGTGCGGATGGAGGAGAAAATGTAACATCCGTCAAAAACCAGATTTACCAAACCCGCTCCGTTTATTAACCGAACAATCAGTTAAAAATTTCGTTGCGTATTTAATGCCCAAATTAATTTTAAACGATACATAATTAATAAATATATTAGAATATAAAAGTTACATTTGAAAAAGTATTAAAAATAATGAAATAAAAATAAAAGGGTGAAGCCGGGTTTTGAACCCGGGTCAACCAGTTATAAGCCAAGTCTTAACTCCCACACGCTCAACCACTCCGCCACTTGTGTTGTTTGTGTTCATATTGAAACAATTAATACATAACATAAATCTCGAATTCAAACTGACGCGCCCAATCGCAGTCGTCGGAAATCCCGACGATTTCGCCGAGATTGGACGGTTTCTTCTGATTTAACCGAAGCATTAACCTTAACATCGGTTATAACCGATGTCCAGTCCGCGACTTTGGTCATAACCGCCGGAAAACTTATTGACCGACGAATCAAGACTGAAATCAGACCACATGCATCTCGATTCTTTCCTATAAATGCACCCTCTAACCTCTGATAGCCTTTTCGCTCACAATCACACCCATTCTCGACGTAATTTCACTCGCCGGAAACTTTCTGCAACTCGCCGGAAAACCGAACCCCTTCACCTCTGTGCCTTACTCTAAAAACAGAACACCTAGAGCTCATACCGAAGCCACCCACACTCACCTCAAGCTTCCTGAAGACCATCTGCCGCAAGACACACGTCGCCGGAATAACCTGCTGTAATCGGAAACTCGCCGGCGAAACAGGGGATCTCTGTCGGTATATCTTATACCTAATCTCTCTCATTCTTTTTATTAATCTCATATGTAATTAATCACAACACACTAAAGAACTTGATTAAATCGTCGAACCAGTCGGACATTGGTTCTGGATTAAGCTTAACGAAGAAGATGAAGTTTTCAGTAATATATATATATAATTTAAATCAAGTTATATCTCGGGTTAGACACACAGTCCAGCGGTGGACTGTGTGCAAATAAACACGCATACGTCCCGAGTTCGATTCTTGTCACACGCACACTCGCCTTAATAAAAATGTTCCTTTTTAAAACTGAACCGGATTCACTCGCAAATAGATTTTAAGTTTAATGAAAACCGGAATAATAACCAAGATAGACACACAGTCCAGAGGTGGACTGTGTGCGCGTTTAAATCATACGTCGCGGGTTCGAGTCCAGACTACCGCAACGGTTCTGGCAATTATCAAACCTTTTATATAAGGACAGAAATGAATTCATCCAGTTTGTATATAAGTATAATAAAAACCAGATTATTTACCAAGTTAGACACACAGTCCAGCGGTGGACTGTGTGCCAAACTAACCCACAGGTCCCGGGTCGAGACCTGTGGAGAGCACCGAGCGATACATTAAAAATCGTTTTTAAATAAAGGATTTTCGGATTAATTCAATTAGTATATAAATATAATTAAAAACAGAAATATTTCGGGTTAGACACGTAGCTCAGTTGGTAGAGCTGCGTGCACGCGTACGGGAGGTCACCGGTTCGAGTCTCACCCAGCGCATATCACATACACGACCGAACCGGTCAACAAGTCAACAAGTCAACGGTCAAACAAGTCAATGGTCAACAGTCAAAAATAAACATTTTTTTATTACTTTTATTTATTTATTTAAATTAAAAATACTTAAAAATAACATTTTTAAAGTTAGAAAATAGCCTTAAACTTACAAAAATATATCCAATAATCCTACTAAAATTGATTAATAAAATCCGCTTATTTACCGAACCATTATGTTATTATCTAGGTTCGTTTCACTCGTGGTTAAATCAAACTTCGTGCGCATTCAACATCATCAACCGAACGCACCCAATGTGAGTGAATCTTACAACTCCCCTTTTTAATTACACGTTTTGGGGTGTGTCATGTGTCACTAAAATTAATTCGTTTATTTAAACTCGTGCCATACCATATTATGATTTAAACTTAGAATGTAAATATTGTTTGTAGTTATGTATTACATATTGTCAAGTTGTATGCAAATCATTCATTAGGCCCATCAGTTCGTAGAACAACGCGTGCCTTAAAACTCATTCATTAGGCCCATCAGTTTCTCGTGAGAGACGGGTTGAGCAACGCGTGCCTCAAAACAATTTATTATTGTATGTGTGTGCATTATCTGATATTAAGTGTTTTGTGAATATGTTTGCATCTATATTTACTCATATGTGGTTATGCACCTTATTTTATAATCAATTCAATAAACTTGTTCAAATGTTTTCATAGGATTCACTCGCCAACTTTTTGTTGATCCAAAAATCATTTTTACACATGATACAGTGTGAACAGGATGAAGCAAGGAAAACATAGGAAATGCCTTAGAAGAAAATAATGAAGTCTAGAATGATGTGTAGGACATGATGTAATTATGATTGTATGTTTCCCTTTAAATTGTAATAATAAATATGAAACGTTATAATAAATGTCATGAGCTTTGATGATAACCCAATCATGCCCCGATCACCTTTTCCGCTGCGGGTCGGGGTGTGACAGATTGGTATCTGAGCCATGACTATAGGGATATAGGATAGGTTATTAGACCCATAGAGCCTATACTATAGTTGACTAGATTTTAATTGTTTATGTGGTTACATGCAAACTTATGATATTTATTTGTTTCATATTTGTTTATACTTACAGTCAAACGTACATACTTACATACACATTCATCATACATATTTCAATGCTCACATATTCAAATCATCTTCATACTTTCGTTATTCAAAGATTCTGTCGCATTTTTCATTTTTCAAATCTCATCAAAGTGAGTTCTGCGACGGGCATGTAGTAACTGTAAGGGTACAAGTACCGGTAGTCGGAACGTCCTGTCTAGGTTGGCATTCGTATAAATCCAATATAACAGACCAGTTTGCCTACCTAGGGACTAACGATGAGAGTACAAAGGACCTATTAGGCCAAAGCATGCCACACCAAACGTCGTTCGAACTAACCCCACTTTGAGGTGTCACCGTGTCCATACCTGGGCACATTCCGAATATCATACGTTACATATTTCTCGATTTTCTCCGGGTTTTAGTGTACGTAACCAGGCTAACACATGCGAACCATATGAAAAACCCGGTATTCATGGGGGCCCACATGATTACGAAGGTGAAGTATGGCGGCATGCAATGCCCAATTACGAGCAAAGCCCAAGACATCCTATGGATGTAGTAGATTTATTATGTTATATTTATTTTGAATGTTCATTCATAAATACGACCCATGATCACAAAAACATCCAACTCCATACTCTTGATATGTATTCCTTGAAGATGTCTTCTAGCCTCGCTCGTAGGAAGATGAGAGCAGGAAAAGCCCGCGAGCGCATGGCTGCCCTAATCGCTCAACAAATGGCAATCGTAATACCCAACATTGTAGTTCAAATCCAACAAGCCCTTACCGCTAATCCCGTCAGTCAAGAAGATCAAAACATTGTCAATCCTCCCCCAATTACCACCAGATGCACCTACAAGCATTTCAAATCCAGCATCCCTCCAAAATACGAAGGGACTGAAGGTGTCACCGCTCTCCTCCATTGGTTTGAAGAAATGGAGAACACTTTTCTAAATTGCGATTGCCCCGATGATCCCAAAGTGCGATATGCTACCGGTCGTTTATTTGGAATAGCACTTACTTGGTGGAATACAGAGAAGGCCAAACGAGGTGTTGAAGATGCTATGACTTTAACTTGGGAAGAGTTGAAGGAAATCATGACAAGACGGTTTTGCCCAAGGAGCGAAATCAAGAAATTAGAGGATGAGTTCTATTCGTTGAAGCAAAAGGAAGGCGACCACACCACATACAACAAAAGATTCCTCGAGTTAAATCAAATGGTTTCCCAACTTGTTCATTCCCCTCTACCGTTTGATCGAGCACTACATTCGAGGTCTTCCGTAAAAAATTCAAGACTCTGTAATAAGTACCACACCTGTAACCTTGGAAGCCGCAATGGAGTTAGCTACGGAGCTCACCGAGAACCGCATCCGGAATAAAGACTTTAAGGAGGAGAAGAAGAAGGATAAAGCATCAACTGAAACCTCAAACTCCACCCAAACCGAATCCCCTTTTTAACCCATTTTTAAGAGAAAGCGAGACGGGCAACTTTTCGCTGTCACCCAACGTAATCAACCAATTTCACAAGCCATACCCATCCAAGCTATCCCAATCACTCAAGTAGCACCCAACTCAACTTACCCAAATAAGAAACCATACCTTGGACTTTACCCTCGATGTAACACCTGTTTTTTTATCACCATCCATCTACCTTACCTTGTCGACTATGTGCGAATTGTGGACGCTATGGTCATTTGAGCAAGGTTTGCCGCACCTCTCAAAAACCAAATCTCTCTCCCTACTCAAAACATGATCCAAACCTATCAACAACCCCAATACACCATGTTCCCATATGTTCGAACTTGTTTCAATTGTGGCGACCCTACCCACTTTAGAAACACGTGCCCTCGATTGGTTAACATCATAAACGCTCAAGCTCAAGCAAACCCAGTTAACCAAGCAAATCAAGGAAACCTAATCACTAGGCCACCAGTAAGAGGAAGAGTTTTCAACATTAACGCTAATCCCGTTGAAGATAATGACGGCCCAAACGAAACCACCCAACTAGTCCCCTTCACCAAAAAATCAAGATTCAACTCCAACCGTTTAGTTTTTTTTTTATGTTTTTCTTTATGTTATCTCAAGTTTTGGTTGTTGTGTTTGTTTTAGAGTCACATAGAACTAATCATAACTTGCGGATAAAGCCAATGAAAATTTGACAAGAATATGGTGGATATGCCGCTGGTACTTCCTATATATAAGTATTCTTGCCAAAGGATCAGAGGCATTATCAGGCGGTTATGAGAAGTTCCATGTAGACTTTAGTATTGTCTTGATTGAAGTTTGTTTTGTACTCACTGATTTAACATTCATATCATCTCATCATACAAAGAAATTGGATTGTGTTCCATTTCTACATAGACTAACCTCTCCATCATGACAAACGAGAGAGGTATTGTCATCATTCAAACATGTATGCTATCGGAATTAAGACTCAAGCTATGATCGATTGTGTTTATTTATGTATTAGAGTCACATAGAACTAATCATAACTTGCGGATAAAGCCAATGAAAATTTGACAAGAATATGGTGGATACGCCGCTGGTACTTCCTATATATAAGTATTCTTGTCAAAGGATCAGAGGCATTATCAGGCGGTTATGAGAAGTTCCATGTAGGATTTAGTAATGTCTTGGTCGAAGTTTGTTCATCATACATTTCAACGTATTTCAATTTCATCATTTAAAGAAGTTGAGCTATGTCTCACTTCCACAAGGACTAACCTCTCCATCATAACAAACGAGAGAGGTACTGTCACCATTCAAACATGTATATTATAAGAATTAAGACTCAAGCTTTGGTTGATTGTGTTTATTTATGTATTAGAGTCACATAGGACTAATCATAACTTGCGGATAAAGCCAATGAAAATTTGACAAGGATATGGTGGATACGCCGCTGGTACTTCCTATATATAAGTATTCTTGCTAAAGGATCAGAGGCATTATCAGGCGGTTATGAGAAGTTCCATGTAGGATTTAGTATTGTTTTGGTTGAAGTTTGTGTTATACTCACTGATTTAGCATTCATATCATCTCATTATTTAAAGAAATTGGATTGTGTTCCATTTTCTACATAGACTAACCTCTCCATCATAACAAACGAGAGAGGTATTGTCATCATTCAAACATGTATACTATCAGAATTAAGACTCAAGTTTTGGTTATTGTGTTTATTTATGTATTAGAGTCACATAGAACTAATCATAACTTACTGATAAAACCAATGAAAATTGAACGAGAATATGGTGGATACGCTGGTACTTCCTATATATAAGTATTCTTGTCAAAGGATCAGAGGCATTATCAGGCGGTTATGAGAAGTTCCATGTAGGATTTAGTATTGTCTTGGTTGAAATTTGTATTACATTCACTGATTTAACATTCATATCATATCATCATCTAAAGAAATTGGATTGTGTTCCATTTCTACATAGACTAACCTCTCCATCACTACAAACGAGAGAGGAACTGTCACTATTCAAACATGTATGCTATCAGAATTTGGGACTCAGATATTGGTTGTTGTGTTTATTTATGTTCTAGAGTCACATCATAGAACCAATCATAACTTACTGATAAAACCAATGAAAATTTGATGAGAATATGGTGGATACGCCGCTGGTACTTCCTATATATAAGTATTCTTGCTAAAGGATCAGAGGCATTGTCAGGCGGTTATGAGAAGTTCCATGTAGGATTAGTAATTTCTTGGTTGAAGTTCGTTTTATACTCACTAATCTAGCATTTATATCATCTCATCATTTAAAGAAATGGGATTATGTCACCAATCAAACATGTATACTATCAGAATTATGACTCAGACATTGGTTGTGGTGTTTATTTATGTTCTAGAGTCACATCATAGAACCAATCATAACTTACTGATAAAACCAATGAAAATTTGACAAGAATATGGTGGATACGCCGCTGGTACTTCCTATATATAAGTATTATTGCCAAAGGATCAGAGGCATTGTAAGGCGGTTATGAGAAGTTCCATGTAGGTTGTAGTATTAGAAGTTTTGTTTTAGGATATAACCTTATCTTTCCAAACATATCAAAACTCTTGCGCATGAAATCATACTTAGTGAATCAACTCCGCTTATCAATATTTTTACCGTAGGCAACAAAAAGCGATTCCTGTAGCAGGGTAGTCAACCCTTACAAGGAACGTTACCGCCTCAAACAAAAAAATTTAAACTCTTACTCTTTTTCTAAGTATGTAACTGTCAAATTAAACACCATCCTTTTTAGACAAATATGCCACTACTTAAATTTCGGGACGAAATTTCTAAAAAGTAGGGGATACTGTAACATCCGTCAAAAACCAGATTTACCAAACCCGCTCCGTTTATTAACCGAACAATCAGTTAAAAATTTTGTTACGTATTTAATGCCCAAATTAATTTTAAACGATACATAATTAATAAATATATTAGAATATAAAAGTTACATTTGAAAAAGTATTAAAAATAATGAAATAAAAATAAAAGGGTGAAGCCGGGTTTCGAACCCGGGTCAACCAGTTATAAGCCAAGTCTTAACTCCCACACGCTCAACCACTCCGCCACTTATGTTGTTTGTGTTCAAATTGAAACAATTAATACATAACATAAATCTCGAATTCAAACTGACGCGCCCAATCGCAGTCGTCGGAAATCCCGACGATTTCGCCGAGATTGGACGGTTTCTTTTGATTTAACCGAAGCATTAACCTTAACATCGGTTATAACCGATGTCCAGTCCGCGACTTTGGTCATAACCGCCGGAAAACTTATTGACCGACGAATCAAGACTGAAATCAGACCACATGCATCTCGATTCTTTCCTATAAATGCACCCTCTAACCTCTGATAGCCTTTTCGCTCACAATCACACCCATTCTCGACGTAATTTCACTCGCCGGAAACTTTCTGCAACTCGCCGGAAAACCGAACCCCTTCACCTCTGTGCCTTACTCTAAAAACAGAACACCTAGAGCTCATACCGAAGCCACCCACACTCACCTCAAGCTTCCTGAAGACCCTCTGCCGCAAGACACACGTCGCCGGAATAACCTGCTGTAATCGGAAACTCGCCGGCGAAACAGGGGATCTCTGTCGGTATATCTTATACCTAATCTCTCTCATTCTTTTTATTAATCTCATATGTAATTAAGCACAACACACTAAAGAACTTGATTAAATCGTCGAACCAGTCGGACATTGGTTCTGGATTAAGCTTAACGAAGAAGATGAAGTTTTCAGTAATATATATATATATAATTTAAATCAAGTTATATCTCGGGTTAGACACACAGTCCAGCGGTGGACTGTGTGCAAATAAACACGCATACGTCCCGAGTTCGATTCTTGTCACACGCACACTCGCCTTAATAAAAATGTTCCTTTTTAAAACTGAACCGGATTCACTCGCATATAGATTTTAAGTTTAATGAAAACCGGAATAATAACCAAGATAGACACACAGTCCAGTGGTGGACTGTGTGCGCGTTTAAATCATACGTCGCGGGTTCGAGTCCAGACTACCGCACCGGTTCTGGCAATTATCAAACTTTTTATATAAGGACAGAAATGAATTTATCCAGTTTGTATATAAGTATAATAAAAACCAGATTATTTACCAAGTTAGACACACAGTCCAGCGGTGGACTGTGTGCCAAACTAACCCACAGGTCCCGGGTTCGAGACCTGTGGAGAGCACTGAGCGATACATTAAAAATCGTTTTTTAAATAAATGATTTTCGGATTAATTCAATTAGTATATAAATACAATTAAAAACAGAAATATTTCGGGTTAGACACGTAGCTCAGTTGGTAGAGCTGCGTGCACGCGTACGGGAGGTCACCGGTTCGAGTCTCACCCAGCGCATATCACATACACGACCGAACCGGTCAACAAGTCAACAAGTCAACAAGTCAACGGTCAACAGTCAAAAATAAACATTTTTTTATTACTTTTATTTATTTATTTAAATTAAAAATACTTAAAAATAACATTTTTAAAGTTAGAAAATAGCCTTAAACTCACAAAAATATATCCAATAATCCTACTAAAATTGATTAATAAAATCCGCTTATTTACCGAACCATTATGTTATTATCTAGGTTAGTTTCACTCGTGGTTAAATCAAACTTCGTGCGCATTCAACATCATCAACCGAACGCACCCAATGTGAGTGAATCTTACAACTCCCCTTTTTAATTACACGTTTTGGGGTGTGTCATGTGTCACTAAAATTAATTCGTTTATTTAAACTCGTGCCATACCATATTATGATTTAAACTTAGAATGTAAATATTGTTTGTAGTTATGTATTACCTATTGTCAAGTTGTATGCAAATCATTCATTAGGCCCATCAGTTCGTAGAACAACGCGTGCCTTAAAACTCATTCATTAGGCCCATCAGTTCCTCGTGAGAGACGGGTTGAGCAACGCGTGCCTCAAAACAATTTATTATTGTATGTGTGTGCATTATCTGATATTAAGTGTTTTGTGAATATGTTTGCATCTATATTTACTCATATGTGGTTATGCACCTTATTTTATAATCAATTCAATAAACTTGTTCAAATGTTTTCATAGGATTCACTCGCCAACTTTTTGTTCATCCAAAAACCATTTTTACACATGATACAGGTGAACATGATGAAGCAAGGAAAACATAGGAAATGCCTTAGAAGAAAATAATGAAGTCTAGAATGATGTGTAGGACATGATGTAATTATGATTGTATGTTTCCCTTTAAATTGTAATAATAAATATGAAACGTTATAATAAATGTCATGAGCTTTGATGATAACCCAATCATGCCCCGATCACCTTTTCCGCTGCGGGTCGGTGTGTGACAGAAAAGAGTTCATGGACCTAGCAGAGGCTGTGTACATGGATGAAATTATTCATGGAGGAGGGAAGTTAATGAGTTAATACCTTAAAATATTAGTGACATGAGGCAACCACCTAGGAGGAGATCTTACAAGTAGGAAAAAAAACAACCTCTAAAAATACGGATAGACCAACCATCAATACATTAAGATGATATTATACCTATGCTAGGAGCTCCAGCAGAGCTATCACAAATTACAACCACAACATAAATATACCAATTTTAGGCTTGTTTGTGGATAGCTTTGGTTGTTTTAGGTTGTTTCCTGGCTTGTTTAGAGCTAGTGTAATTGTCTCAGACATGTTCAAACTTGTTCGAACATTTTTTTTTCCTGGAACTTGGCTTGAAAATGCGTGAGAATGTGCATATTAGGTGAGCCATTAAGTAATTAATTAGATTGTTATTTAAGTGACTGTCACCTAATTGAGATTTGAATTTCGTTTATGTCATTCCCACATTTGATTTTGATTTTGTGCAACATTAGTACTTGGTATAGAGTGTGACGGCTGAAAATTTGAATTGTAATTTTAACAGGATTTAAAGATTATTTGAATTGGGTTAGTGACTATTCAACGTGGGCCAGTTGGATTAATATAATTCGTTGGATACAGAGTTAACAAATCTTGTTTTTTTATGTGGGCCTACAATAGCTTATGGGCCGATAAAATCATATTGTAAAGTTTTATGAGATTTTAAAGTTTTAAATTACAATAGCAGAGGCTGTTTTGAACTTTAAAGTCTTGAAGTTACTTGTAATTGTAAAATTGATATATAATAAATAAAAGTAATAAACAGATAATAGAAATTCATTTGGCTAGTTGTGATTAATAGTAAAAAAAGTAATAAACAGTTAAAAGATAATTGATTTGGTTAGTTGTGATTAATGGTAAGAAATAGGATAACAAATTGAAGAGGTTTTGAAAAATCTTTCTATGTGAAACCCGAGTTCTTCATATCAAATTCATTTAAGAAATAATGGATTTAAATAATCTCAAGTATTAGCAACTGGCCGCTAACAGTCTCAACTACATAAATATGTTTCCTGATGGTTCCAACTTTTAATATGTTTTCTCTCGAAGATTCTTTTTCAAACTATGGTCTAACCCATTTAGTTATTCCTAAATATGTCAAAATTAATTATATAGTGTTTGATTTATAACTAATTAATTGAAAAAAAATATGTTAGATTTAAAAAAATACTTTATAATTTATGTAATTCATATGCAAATCCCATGTCGTGGTCATAAATGTTACACGACATATTCATATGACACGACTTAAAAACACCCTTAGTTTATGGTTTGTAAAAACCAGAACGTGTGATTTCGCATATAAATTACATAAATTATAAATTATTTTTAAAATCTAAAATATCTTTTAATAAAATAATTATAATCAAACTATATATAATTGTTTTTTTTTCAGGATGATTATATTAAAACATTAACTTAAAAAAAACTAAAACGCAATTTACTTTTAAAATCATTATGTTTAGGTAAGGCTTTTTTTTCTGTAATTTACAAACAAACGCTTGATAATTTAAAACCATTTAATTGTTGGAAAGTTACCAACATAAGTAGCGATGTTCAGTGACCGAATACGTGTTGAACTCGTGTCAATAAAATACAAGTAAACTTATTAAAAAAACATGTCGAGTTCAAACTCGAAATTAGCTCATATTTAACTCAATAAGAGGATAAAAAAATAAGCTGATTTTGACATTTATATTTTTCTATCTTAGACGTTTTATTGTTGTTGTGGAGCTTCTTTTTAACACTTATTTTTGGAGTATGTTCTCGACCAAGAACTAGAAAAAAATGGAATCGAGGGTAGGTCATGGTGCTTTTTAATTATAACTGGAGTTAATCACCCCGCGTTGCGGCGGGGGCCTAAAATTATGCAAAATAACATTAATGTCACACTGTTGGTAGTGAACACCAACACTGAAGTTGCGGCGTGTTAACGCGACGAAATAAGACTGAAACATATAACATATAAAAAATAACTATGTCGATTTATGACCCACGGGTTGCGACGAACTTGTTAAATAGAAAAAAATAGAAGTAAAGACGTTGAAGCACACACGCACGTTGCGCCGTGTTAACTCGCAAAATAACGTAGAAAAGAATAACTAAGTCGATGTAGGATCCGTCCGTTGTTGCGAACTTGCCAAAGGTAAGGTTGTCATGAGCCGAGCCGAGCCGACCCAGACCAAGCTCGGGCTAGGATTTGAAACCGAGCTGAAAATCCAAGCTCGGGCTCGACTTGGTTTTAAACCGAGCTGGCTCGGCTCGGCTTGGTTTAGCTCGATTTTATAAAGAAAAATTAATATATACCTCTTAAAATTTAGTAGCTTAAAATATTATTTAATACTTTAAAAGAATATACTCAAAATAAGTTCATCCTAATACATAAACCAAGATCAAGTTCAACAACACAAAATAAGTTTTAATTTTAATGAAATACAATATTAGTTCATTAGTATAACAATCAACCTTCAAATATGCCATATATATCAAATTACAAACATATATACATGTAAATAGTAATCAGTTTTTTTTTTGTAATATATTATAATGTATGTAAAATTAAAATTTATTCTAAGTAAAATAATCCGAGCTAAACCGAGCCAAGCTACAAAGCGTGCCAAACCGAGCCAACTCGGCTCGTTACGAGCCAAGCCGAGCTAGACTCATTTTCTAACCGAGCTGAGCCGGCTCGGCTCACTTTTAAACCAAGCTATATCGACTGAGCTTTTTCCAAGCTAAATCCGAGCGAGCTCCGAGCCACACGAGTTTTTTGAACAACCCTAGCCAAAGGGGGAAAATAGACACGTTGCGAAAAACATGTCAAACGTGAAAAAATAGACAAAAAACATTGAACAACACACGCACGTTGCAACGTATTAACTCGCAAAATTTAGAACGAAACATAAAACGAAAAACTTGCGAGAGATAAAAAGTATGGGAGACCAAAGTTGTAAATAAAAAAGTTTTGGGTTAAATTACAAAATATGCTAAGTTTTGGGTTAAAAGTAAACAAATTAAAAGTGTCAAAATATAAAAAATGAAAACATTTAGGTTAAAAGTGAAAATTTACAATTTTTTTTGAAAAACTCCCCATGCTTAGGGTATAACAACATAATGCCATAATGTGTTGCTAATATATATATATATATAATATATATATATATATATATAATAAGGTGAGGGTTTAGGAAAAACGCCTAAAAGTGTGAAAACGGTGAGAATGCCTCTCATTCGTTGGATCAAACCAATCTATGGATTAGAATGCGCAGTGGCATTTGCGTAAATAACATCAACTTTATTACTTGGACGTGCTTCGTTAAGGGTAAAAGCGTCTTTTTACTGCTTTAGTACAAAACGCCACACTAATGAGCAAAACGTCATTCCCAGCGTTCACCTACATTCCCAGATGAAACAACACATTTATATAAAACGTCATTGAAACAAAACGCCAAAACTTAATGATAAAACGCGTTGCTAATTTAACAAGTAGATGTGAACAAACAGTAACTGAAAGTTAATTATTAACATTTATTACAAAAAATTTCCTCCTAAACTACGCGCCAAAATATCATTATATAAACGACCTTGCCATGCCTTCCATAGATCATACTAAAACGTCATATTCACCCAAAACGCCGAAATTCAACAAAAAACTCCTATTGTATGGCACGAGATCGGAGACGAACAGATCTCCGGTCCCGAGTTAATACAAGAAACGACAGACAAGATTCTCCAGATTAGAGACAATCTCCTGAAAGCTCGTAGTCGTCAAAAGAGCTACGCTAATAAACGACGCAAGCCCCTACAGTTCCAAGTTGGAGATCACGTTCTCTTAAAGGTTTCACCTTGGAAAGGAGTGATCCGATTTGGAAAGAAAGGGAAACTAGCGCCACGA
Source organism: Scalesia atractyloides (assembly GCA_947069175.1). Classification (NCBI taxonomy): domain Eukaryota; kingdom Viridiplantae; phylum Streptophyta; class Magnoliopsida; order Asterales; family Asteraceae; genus Scalesia; species Scalesia atractyloides. Next base: position 93,691,209 of record CAMTDV010000021.1, on the reverse strand, counting down.
TACATAGGTCCCTTTAAGATTCTGGAAAGAATTGGCAAAGTGCATATCGACTCGAATTACCGGTGGAACTCAGCAACGTACATCCGACTTTCCACGTCTCAAACCTAAAAAAGTGTTTAGCCGAAGAAAATCTTCACATACCTCTCGAAGATTTGCAAATAAACGAGACCCTACACTTCGTGGAAAAGCCAATAAAAATCATGGATCAAGAGACCAAGAAACTTTGACGCAGTCGCATTCCTATTGTGAAAGTCCGATGGGAAGGCAAACACGGCGCCGAGTTCACTTGGGAACTCGAAAGTGATATGAAAACCAAATACCCACATCTCTTCGTTACTTCTACTACTTAAATTTCGGGACGAAATTTCCTAAAGTACGGGTGACTGTAACAACCCGACTTTTTGGTTGTTATCTGTTTATCGTTATTTCGATTTGTAACCGTCTTGTACTCTGAGATTCGATATAAAAAGTGGTTTATGTTACTCTAAATACATTTTCATCACACTGCATCACTATTGCACGCCTAAACGCTTTATACTCGCAATGCTAACACAACACGAATCGCAGTTAATTATGTACTTTGTGTGTCGAGCGTGTTTGTTTGGTCGCTCGCTCTCGCCCTCGCTCTCGCTTATCGCACTAAATCACAAACGCAGTTATTTAATAATGGTTATGTAATGTTGTGTGTTATATGATTTATTGGTTATGTGTTTATTTAAACGCTCGCTCGCTCATGCAACTCGCTTTATCGCACTATTATGCAACGTAACGCTTAACGCCTCACTAAAGCGCTTAACATAACTAAGCTAACTAATACGAACAATAACGTCGAACGAAAAACAGCCAAAACACGAACCAGGCTCACTCTCACTCGCAAGAGCACCCACTCGTACGAGTGAAAACTGGCTCGCACGAGGCAGGACTCAGCCGCACGAGTGCCCACTCGCACGGGTACTCACTCGCTCCAACTCACCTGCTCTCCTCATCTTCTTCTATAAATACCACACTTAACCATTCGTGCTCTCCTTGTTGTCACTCGCACGAAACGCTCTCTACACACTTTTATCTGCTTCCAAGTAAGGAGACTACATTTTTCACGCGAATCACAACGTTTTCCACAACTATTTTACACGAGATTATCTCCGATTTCATCTAAACTTCTCTGTTTACGAACATCTTCATCTTTTTCATAAGACCTTCTGATTTTACCTCGGATTCACATTTAAACGAGTATTTTGGGCTTAGCCTTGGCTTCCCAAGTTAGAAATCTTGTTATTTCAACTCACCAAGTGTGATATCCCGAAAAAACTATTTTAAAACTCGATTTTTACACAAAAACGAATAAAACCGACATATGTTTCGTTCACTAGTTAGTGGAATGAGGCGGTGTCAAAACAATCATGAAAAGGATTTGGATTTACATCTGATTCAGGCGAAAACTCAGTTCCAGTAGCACGAAGATGCAAGAACAGACACTTGTGCTAACTGGACTGGCTCGCACGAACCACTTCGCGTTCGTACGACCCAGTCTAAGTTTCCATGAGAGACTCACTCGCTCTAAAGACCTCCCCAGCTTTTGGTTTGATCAGTAGCTTAAGGTTGGAAGGATGGACACTTGATTCCCGAAGAAACGACGCGAAAACACCCGATTTTGGACTCGAAAACAAGTCACCCGCACGAGCAGTCGCTCGTACGGATGATGACACGCACGAGGGTGATGCCTCGCATGAGCCATCACTCGTACGGATGATGGATCCCGCGAGGGTGATGCCTCGTGCGAGTGGAGCCTCGTACGACCCACGTGTTTGTCCCACACAACTCTCTTTTCGACCGTTCAGCACTGTGGAAGACGGATGCACTTCTGTTTCTACGCGCAGGCTGATCTGATGCCCTTACCACTTCATCTCGCTAGTGACTTGCTGTTAAGCACTCACTGTGAGTATACTTGACCCCTTTTTGCTTTAATGCACTTTTGGGTGTTACAAACGTTCTCTATCAAACGATCACTACACACAACGCTAAAACGCTTTTAAATGCAAAACCGTTCTTGCATGACTATACGTGAAACGCTGAACTGCTATGTGTTAATTGTATACCTTGAGATTTGCCGACCACCCTTAACATGATAGTTGCCACCCGTTAGTTCGGGGGTTGTTAAGGCTCGCTCTCGCTTTACTTTACTTTTCTCACTCGCGGTTGTGTTTGGTTCGCTTATTTCGGTGTAGATAACATGTATGTTCACATGACTACGTTAGTGCATGCCGGTTTCGCTATTCGCTTATTTACTATTATTATGCCAAACATGTGTACTCACCTTTATATTATTGTATTGACTTTTATTTAATGTATGTGACAGGTTGAAGTACTTCATGCTGCAAATGGATAGGATCTCTAGAAACTCATAAAAAATCTAAGTTGTCAAATTTTGTTTTGTTCAAGAAACTTGTAATTCGTTTTGACTATGGTATGAATATTTGTTTGATTGTATGGGAAATTAAACTTTGTAAATATTGTCATCAAATTGGTCGTTATAGATTCTCTTGAACAATCTGATTCGCTTAGTGCCACATTTGGATGATTCCGCCATCGGTTGGGGTGTGACACATACAAAACGCCATTTTAAAAGATGTGACCCCTTACAGCTTTAACAAATAAAGTTGAACAAATAGTGACTACAACAGTAACTAAAGCGATGGATACTCTAGTACTAACATTTATTAAAATAAAATCCCGCCTAAACTACACGCCAAAAAAATCTTATACAAACAAACATCTCAGGAACTTCCATTGATCACACCGAAAAACAACAACGCCATGTTTTCTTGGCAAACCATTCACTTAAATACGCCAAAAAAAGTTAAAACAGCCACAAATGGCAAACGTCGTTTCTTGGAGATTCATATTGTTCTATATGAAGATTCGTTGAATGGATTCTTAGGTGGGGGGATAACCCAATAAGCTTTTGCTGAATGAGATGGACAAATCTTCAAGAAAAAGAGACAGATGACAGTGATATGTCATTATTTGTGCTTTGTTCTTGGGGAAGGTTTGGATGAGAAGAAGAGACTGATGCCAGTGTAAATGCTATTTTGGACTCCATTATTAAAATGATGGAGAGTGGGATGAGCATGAAGATGAGGGCATGTGTAAATGCTATTTTGGACTCCATGCGAAAAACCCACTCACAATTACACCCCAATAATAGCATCGACAAATACGACATCGATCTATGTCTCCAGCATCCACACAACCAATTCAACAATCAACAAACAAAAAGATCACGCAAAAACCAAAACGCCATATTTTACTGAATGATCAGATTCGTCTAGAGCAGGGTTTTCAGTTGTGTAGGAAATCAACACCTATCTATGAAATTCAAAGGTTCACGTGGCAAAAATTAAAAAAAGAAGAGACTGGCGACAGTGAAGATTTGAATGAGAAATTAGATTAGCATTTTTAATTTTTTTGGTGTCATTTTATATGAATTGTTACCTAATTTTCCACTAATAAAAGTCCAAATAATTGCTAAAAAGTATAAAACAAAAGGTGCAAGAAAATAGAACAAAAAAGGGTGCCTTGCAAAAAAATTATTTTGCCATCTTTAACTAAAACACCATTAATATAAAACGCCAAAATCACATTACAGGCATAACAAATAAAGCTGAACAAACAGTAACTGAAACGACGGAAACTTAATAACTAACATTTATTATATTAAAAACCACAATATGGCAATTCAATTTTTTATATTTTCTAAACGCCATAATTACATGTCACATTATAGGTCTGCATCTTATATCACACAACAAAAAATACACATAAAAAAACATATATAGGTCTGCATCCTACTATTGTTTTTGACGCCAAAAACATATATCTAACTCGCGCCAAATAAAATGTCATTATATAAGTAGAACATGTAAACAAACTTAACACTCCACAAAATTCTCTAAACACGTCACAAATTGTTTAAAACGCCATAAAACTTAAAAAATGGCTCAGGTTATTGCATGGAAGTTTGAGAGATCGGAGAGACGTTTCGTCCTAAAGTTCTCAGACAGGAGAAGGGTGAAAGTCAAAACCATCAACGCCATACTTAGTATGGATGAGGCTGTTCAGAGAGATATTCTGGCCCTTGGGGTTCCAAGAGCCAACGATTGTGTAATGACTCAAACGGTAATAAGAAGATTGAAAAGAAAATTTCCAGCAGATGATGATGATAATGACGACATTACTAATCTACCAACAGTTATCAGTTGGAGTTTGGATGAACCATCATGAACGGTGAAAGTGACTTATCAAGACGGGGTGGATTATTCATTGACGAAGTGCTGAACACAGATAGACTACACCTTCTTGAACAACTCTGTGATTTAGCACCTTCGAGCGATGCAAAATCCAAGGTTATGATGATATTTAAATATAGGATACGAGAAAGGCTAAACGAGATTATGGCGTTATACGCCGATGAAATAGATAATGATGATAAGTCTGAAGAAAGTGATGACCAAGCGATGGGTACATCTCTAATGTAATACCATCCATAGAAGACTATTAGTTTAGTTTGATTTCATCTTAGTTGTAATGTTTTGAATTATTAATGAAATATAATTAATTTAGGAACGCCAAGATATTTACCTTTATAAGATATAAGAGATTAATTCAACCAGACAGATATATAAAAATGAAGTGCTACTGAAATGGAAGAAAGTGAAAATGCCATAATCAACAACCCATTGGTTGAATAATAAACAATTGGAATAACAGATTTAATGAAAACGCCATAGTTCAGATATGCGTAACAAGCTGTAAAACGCCATTGATAAGTTCTAAATAATGAAAACGCCGAATAGAGATTCTAGGTTAAAGGACATAACGACATTTTTCAAAAAAAATTGATTTGAAAATAAAACGTCAATGAAACAAGAATAAAGAACAACACGCGATATCTGATGGACTTTTGTTTGAAAATGAATTATAACGCCATCTATTAAGCGGAGTTGGACAATGATAATCGTGCCCCCGTATATCATTTAGCGCCCCCGCCACGTGTGCGACCAAGATCCGTTCTCACCGTTTTCACACTTTCAATCGTTTTCTCTGATCTCGTTATATATTAATATTATATATATATATATATATATAAAATATATATATGAGAGAGAGATGTGTGTGATTACAAAATAAAAATAAAAATGTTGACGGCGTGACAATGATTTTCAATTTTCTTATTAAGTGAGTTTTGAGTTTATTTAAAGAATGAGGGTTTTCTTTCCTTTTGATGTGATATGTTTCCTGATTATGGATATTGTTAGACATTTTTAAGTTTCCTGATTGCAAATGGTCTAACAAAGCAAGGTAAATTGATTTAAATAAACCCAACTTCTCAATTTGGTCGATAATATCTTAACTCAGTTATTTGCCAATAATAATCCGAACAGGTCCACTTTTGGCCGATAATAGTCTGCGTTAAAAATAGCTTAACGTAATTAAGTTTTTTTCCAAATTACAAACTGACATTTTAGGGCTTTTGATTAGAATCAGGATACAAGTTGATTGATGTAAAATTTACCTCGAAATACTTCCACAAATGACGAAAACGGTGCTTCAATTTGGATGTTTTAAACCTCCAATTAACAAAAATCAAGCCGTTTGGAGCACCATTTCGAGGTAAGTTTTACATAAATCGACTCGTATCCTCATTCTAATCAAAATCCCTAAAACGTCTGTTTGTAATTCGGAAAAAACTTAACTCCGTTGAGCTATTTTCAACGGCGAACTATCATCGGCCAAAAGTGGACCAGTTCGGATTATTATCGGTAAATAACTGAGTTGGGATTATTATCGGCCAAATTGAGAAAATTGAGATTATTTAAATCCATTTGCCAAAAACAATAAGCTAACATTGGTTATAACTTATACACGTTTAATAAAGTAAAACACCAAACCACCCAAAGCCAAGAAAATGAGGAATCAAGTATGAATTTGGACACATTATTATCTCTCTATTAATTAGCAAATATAGTCTTCCTCAGAGATTTACTGTTCAATTTATCATGGTTTTGATTGGTGTTTTGCATCAACACTCTCCAATTACTAAATAACACCTGCTACTTCTTTTTTATTTTTCTTCTTCTCACACACTAAAACACATTTTCTTGATTCTCTCCATACAAAATACTAACAATGGCTGTTTCTTTATCAGTACCCCACTGGAATATCATGAGAGAGCGAGAGACGATGCCACTGTCAGTCACTGCGACTGTTAGAAGGTTGACCATCCGAACAGGGAACACACACGCTACTTCCATGAATTAAAAAACGGGTCAAAGTCAATGGTCAGAAACGATGGCAGTGTTACGTGTGAGCGATGGGAGTTAGAGACAAAGAAGCCGACAATGATCGAGGAATGAGTGCGGTGGCACAACGAGTTAAGATAGATGAAGATTGAAAACTACAGAGAGGAGGAGATCTTTGTGTATCTCTTGATTTGAGAACTCTTCGATAAAAAGAAAGAAAGATAACAATAAATGACAATAAATATATTTCACAGAATCTTCCACCGTTTCACATAATAAACAAACATAAATATATTTTCATATTCAAACTCTATTTACATATCTGTACCATTAGTGTTTTATTTAATAAACCAACATAAATATATTTTCATACTAGGCTATCACCCGAAAACTTCCATGGGCTAGAAAATTTAATTTACAATAAACATTTCGCTGTAGCAATTCAGCAAAGTGAAAGCATTAGTACTGCTAAAGGGCATAAAAGGCGGCAACTTTATCTTAATAAAAATAGTGAGTAAATAATTGTTTGCTCATCTAACCATGATCCTCCATTGAAGGGATTTCAACTTCAGCTTGTCATTGAAGACTTGAAGAAATATATTATTTTAAAAGAGGTCTGATTAATGCATTTACTAAAAGCAAACCCAAACATGTGATTAGTAACATTCTAATCGATGTCCCCTGGCCTGTTCCATTCTCATCGGTGTCACCTATTCCATTCAAACTTCCAACTCAAACGCTACCAATCCCTAAATTCCATTCAATCACATACAAAATTAGATTCATCAACAACAAAAACTAAACAAACCCGTATCTTCTATGTAACAAATCTGAGGAAAAAAAGATCCGATGATTATGGATGGATGAATGGTGAAAAGAAAGAACATAGAGCGGCTGGATAAATATAATTAGGGTTTTAGGTATACCTGTTGAAAATGAATGAAAAGATCCCACAAACTAAACATTATTTAAAATTAAGAAACCCTAAACACTAATAACTAAAAACAATAGAACAACATTTAGAAACATATAGCAAACAACGCAAAAGAAAGGAAAATCGACGATGATACCGTGTGTTTAGCGAGGACGGCACAAAGTAATGAAGAGGATGAATACATGACAAACCATCAATATCGCCATTGATTTCCATGTAGATGGCAACGATTATGAGGTGAACTGGACAATTATGTGGATCACAGTTGTGGATAAACTCTAGGGTTTGCAAGTTGTGCATCGTAGGCAGGGGAGAATGAGAATCGGCAAAGTGAAGGTCAGAGTGAACGGCGCATTAGGGTTTTCTCATTCATTATATATTCGGGTCATAAATCCGGGTCCGGATACCCAATGCGGGATCCAAATGCGTAAATGTGTTTTTCCCCTGATTTTCCCGCCAAACCATCAAAATGGTTGCACAAGGAAAAAACATGTGTCCAAAATATAATTTGTTTATATAATATATAGATTCATACTCTATTTACATATCAGTACCATTAGTATTTTATTTAGCTTTGGTAACTAAATTAATTCTTTTCAAATATTAAATAATTAGATGCACGACATGAAACTATATATTAGAAAACAAGTAACTAATGTGTGTATTTATATTTTGATGGTTCACAAATATTAAAATTGGAAACGCAATGCATAAGCTGAATTATAAAATAATTTTTCATGTTTTGTTAATTTTGTTCGTTTTAAATATGAGACCTCATTTCTAAGAGACGATTGCCTCTATCAAATGGATTAGCCTTATATTCGTTTTTATTAATCATGTAATATTTAAACTTAATATATTTATTATTATTATTTAGTTATTTAAAAACCAAGTTTGGAAAGTGAGTTTTTGTCTTTCAATACTTTTTTTAGTAAACTTCCGTTTTGCTCTCTGTGGTTTGGTCACTTTAATGATTTTGCCTCAATCCTTTAAAAATAGTCATTTTACTCCTGATCTATGAAGCTTATCTTTATTTCACTCCCCGCCCCTAACGCCATCCAATTTAACTGTTAAATCCTAGTCACATGCATCTCACATGAGGGCATTTTAGTCTTTTCCATCCTCCTTATGTTTTTATTAATTATTAATTGTATGTATATATTTACATATTACCCTTATCCTTGTAATTTAAAACTATCAAACATTTACTTCAATACCTGCATCTATCTCTTTATAACGTAACCACCACCCAGATCATCAAAACCACCCCCAACCCATCGAACAACAACCACTACCCCTTCCACCATCTCCACCCGACAACTACCACCACCCTCCACCGACCACCACTACCATCACGTTGTACCAGCCCCACCCGACAACCACCTTGCAACAGCCCCACCCAACCACCACCTCCACCTTTTCGCCACCATCTCTAACAATTTCACCGCCATCAAGTGCAGCTCAGCAGATCTAAGCATCAATCTATGAAGAACCGAACTGATTGTGAAGGGTTTCAATTTCCAGCGGCGATGGTGGAGATTTCTCCGGCGACAGGGATAGAGAGGTGGTAGATCTAGGGTTTTGTGGTTGCTCAAAAGACGGTGAGGAGGGGGTGATACAGAGGTGGTGGTGGAGGTGAACAAAGAGTTAGAGCTTGGTGGTGGCAGTGACTGACGACGACTGGTTCAAGGTGGTGTTCGGGTAGGGTTGGTGGTGGTGGTCCGATGGATGGTAGGTATTCCTATTTTGGCACATAGGCTTGTAAGATCCAGCCGGTAATCATATCAAAATATTTGCCAGACGTTGTCAAGATTAATAGTGTTTGCGTTGCCTATTAACTTTGTACAGATCTAGACGGTAATCATATCAAAGCTGGTTCAAGGTGCGGTCGGGGTGGTGGCCGTGTCAAGATTAATAGTGTTTGCGTTGCCTATTAACTTTGTACAGATCCAGACGGTAATCATATCAAAGCTGGTTCAAGGTGGCGGTCAGGGTGGTGGCCGTGTCAAGATTAATAGTGTTTGCGTTGCCTATTAACTTTGTACAGATCCAGATGGTAATCATATCAAAGCTGGTTCAAGGTGGCGGTCGGGTGGTGGCCGTGCACGGTGGCGGTGAAGTGGTGACGGTTGGGATGGTGGTTGTTGGTAGTGGAACATGTGTACTCTGCATAACCAAATGTTGGCTGGGGTGGGGTTGAGAGAGATGAATGAGTACAGAGAGGGTAGAGAGAGAAGAGATATTGTTTTGTTATATTTTATTATTATAAACAATATAAACTTTTATTTGTTGTTTTACTATTAGTTTTTATTTGAAGTTACCAAAATACCCTTTCAGTTAATAAACAATTTGGATGGAGTTAGAGACGGGGAGTAAAATCAAGAAGAGCTTCATAGATCAGGGAGCAAATGACTATTTTTAAAGGATTGGGGCAAAACCATTAAAATGACCAAACCACAGGGAGCGAAATAGAAGTTTACTCTTTTTTTTAATAGCCAACGAAACTTTTTTATTACCCAATACCAAAAAAATAAAAATAACAAGATACCAGCCAGTAGCTGGATAATACATAAAAGAAAAGCTTAGAAAGAAAATACAAATTATAATACTACATTGAAATCCCACCACTTTTGTCGTGTTACAAAGTATACTTTGATCTCGCCTTCAAACTTTGAAATGAAGCTTCCTTGATCTCTTCTGTTATAATTTGTGCCGCACCATGTTTATTTGAAAAGACCTTTCCGTTCCTATTCTTCCATAATACCCACATTGTTTGGATAGCTATGCGTGTATTAATTTCCTCACCTTCTTACTCTTTTGTATTCCACTCAATTCCCTGTAGTAAATCTTTTATATTTCCTTCCGTGTTTATCATCGGAATACCGATCCAATTTACAATCTTGTCCCAAATTCTTTTTGCGAAGTTGCATTGAATGAGGACGTGGTCCGCGGTTTCCTCTGCAGCCCCACATATTTGCAGATAACATCAGAGATGTTTAATCCTCTGTTTCTTAAAGCTGTCGCCGTCGGGATCTTTCCTTCCATTGCTCTCCAGACAAACATCAAGCTCTTGTTAGTAGTCCAACGATTCCAGACGAAGTTAGCGGCTGGATCGTTTAGATCGATGTGCCGACTCAAAGCCTGTCTCACTATTTTCGTGCTCAGATCCTGTTGTCATAGTTATGCCAATATCACACATCCTTACACATTGAAATTCGCTGCCACACATCCTTACACATTTTAATACTTTTTTACACTTTCATCTCTTACCAAGGTACATTTATCCCTTGATATTAATGAATTAAGTTATTAAACAGTCTCTTAACTTTCATTAGTTATTTTATTACTAACTTTACCACCCGTAAATTTTAATAAATGTACTTGTACTATCTGCATTTTTTGTAATTTTTAAATACATTTAATTCTTTTCCTAATGTACTTTTTTTTTTTTTCCTAATGTACTTTTCCCTTTTTCTTATGCTTACTTAAGAGTACACTTTGTTTATTTAGACGTGTTAAAAATTATTTTTTCTTATCATGGTTTTAAGGACACTTTTTTAGGTTAGTTTTGTTATTGTTTTAACTTAGTTATTCTATTTGTGATAATATTTTATGTTCTAGTCTAAATTTGATAAGATAAACGTTATGTATATTTTTTTGCTCAACTCAACGTTATCGTCGCAACGGCGGGTCCTAAAACCTCGTTCATTTATCATTTCGCAAGACTTTTAAAATTTTTGAGGCCTTATTCACATAATATTTTATAAGAAATTGAATTATTTCAAAGGATACGATTCCTTGATTGTTCTCAGTATCATCTTTGTGTATACATATAGATTTTTTTTTCTAAAATTTGAAGCCCTAAAGAAGAGGGCCCAAAGCTCTTATTTTATTTTACTCCATCTTAAACCACCTTTGACACCGTCAAATTCAATCATACGGATCCTTGTTTGTTGTCAAAGTTTGAAGATTTTATTATCCAATCTCGTAGTCTGGTATATCCTATACAAGTCAACTAACTCAAAAACAATTCACCTTTTAATTGAACTTGATCGGTTTTATAACAAGTTGCAATTGCAACACACACATGACATAAAAAAGTATAATAAAATATATAACTTAACTTTTAATCTTTTAAACAATATCTATAGAGAAAAGTGTCCGGATTGTCCATGTGATTTGCTTCGTTAGTTCCTACATTTTCAAAACTACAACTGTAGTCCTCAACTTTGGCAAATTCGTTCTCGGATAGTCCCTGAAGCGGATGGAGGTTAGTTTTTTGGTGTTAATTAAGTGTGAAATGACTAGAATACCCTTCGGTGGTAAAATAAGATATATCAAATTTTATGTTAAACGGAGGGAGAGAGCATATACGACCAAAAAACTCAAAAAATCAAAAGAGGAACTCATCGTTTCCGTTATACTTGCTTCTCTGGATGAAAAGAAACGAAAGCCACAAATATCGGAAATGAGATCACAAAATCCAAACAATCTGCCAAAATTAGGGTTTCCGGTCACCGACGACGGTAGTTCACGACGGAAACGTTGCCGGAGCTTTTTCATCTCCGTTACCTGGGGCTTTTCATCGTCATTACTCTCTGCATCGTTTCCCCAATCGTATTAACAATTTCATTACAATCATTCCGCTTCAATTTTCGTTGATTTTTTTTGTTGATTCACGGTTAACAGAATTCGAATACGGTTCAGAAGATATAGATTCGTTTGATACTTTGATTATTGTCAGATTAGACTAGATTCCTACATTGTAATCGAGAAGATCGGAGGTGTTGTTTTCTCCAAATGGTGAGATTCGTTTAACCTAATTTCACGAGCACTAATTATTGTTAAGATATCATCATTAAGGCGTATTTTTGATTGTTTATGTTACAATTTGCAAAGTGAGATGCTATTTGATCACCATGGATGATGAATCATATGTTGGAGCAATGGAACTTTTGTTTTACTTACTAGGTTAGAAACGTGTGTATTATATGGGTTAAATAAAGGAAATATTAAATAGTTAGTAACGAAGATTTGGGAACTGTAAGACTGTATTTTGAGATAAGATATATGTTTATGAATATAAGAGACAAAATTGTGACACGTGGCACAACCGGTTACTTATTTATTTATGTTACAATTTGCAATATGAGATGCTACTAGATCACCATGGATGATGAATGATATGTTGGAGGTTTGGAATGTTTGTTTTAGTATTTTTCACTTGATTACCAGGTTAGCAATGCGTGTATTTCACTGGTAGGATAACAGAAATATTAAATTGTTAGTAATGGAGGTTTAGGAATTATAAAACGATATTTTGAGAAAAGATATATTACAAAATAAGAGATAGAACACGAAGGGGTGAGATAAGAGAAGTGAGAAAAAGAATCTTGGGATTTGGGAACCAGTTACTTATTTATTAAGTATAGATTAGTTGATCCTTTATGTTTAGCGTATATTGTTAGGGATGAAAGTTTTGGTTAGTGATTAATAAATATATGCCATGCAGTCTACTTCAGCCAATATCATAGTTGGAACTCAAGTTTGGGTGGAGGATAATGAGGTATCTTGGATAGATGGTGAAGTTCTAGAAATTAATGACAAAGAAATAAAAGTACAATGCTCATCCGGAAAAGAAGTACGTTTTTCGTTCATCGAGTTTGTGTTATTAAAATTAAAAGAAATTTGATCAACTTACTTTGAAAGTTTTGCGATTGTTACTACAGATTGTGGCTGTTCTGTCGAATGTGTATCCAAAAGATCCCGAGTTTCCGGAAGGTGGAGTGGATGATATGACAAAGTTGGCTTATTTGCATGAGCCTGGGGTTCTACGGAATTTAAAATGTCGGTTTGACGTGGATGAAATTTACGTGAGTACATGTTTAGCGTATGATAGATACTGTATTTTATAACTAGAACTAAATTCGGGTAACCTACTGGTTTTCCAGACTTACACAGGAAATATTTTGATTGCGGTGAACCCTTTCAAACGAATACCAAATTTATACGACAAATCTGTGATGGAAAAATACAAAGGAATAGCTCTTGGGGAACTGAATCCACATCCTTATGCTATTGCGGATATGTCATACAGGCATTTTTTTTTCCTTTATCTTCTTTATTTCCGTTTATTAACAAATGGTAGCAAATTGGGTGGGTCGGGCCGGGCAGCTTGTGTTACATGTCAAAACGGATTTAGCCAGGCCAAGTTTGCCCAATTTTGTGAATAATTACATGTTCAGTATGGTTACAACAACATTATATTTATCTTATTTAAGCGATTTCGAAGTTTTTATGCATTGAAGAAACACCGTAGGCAACTTTTAAACCATTTGAACAGTTAGGAATAAAGTTTAACCTGAATCGACCCTTTCTTGATCATTAATCCACCTGTCATAGTTGTTAAAAGCGCTCATAGCGAGCACTATAGCGAATTGCGTAGTCAAGAGCGCATTCCTCGCTATATGATTTTTGCGCCTCCATAGCGAGTAAATAGCGGGATTTCCGGGTTTCTTTTTGGTTTTTATATATAGCGATAAAATATATGTATACAATAGCTGGATTTTTAGGTTTTTGTTAAATATACGTATAGGAACACCGTATTTGGATATAATATACATATAAAATAATACTAAATTTTTTTTTTCTAGTGTATCACTAAACGTAAAATACCGTCTGCTATTTCATCGCTATCACTATGTAGCGAATAGTTGCTTGTCGCTATCGTCCGCCATTCGCTGTTAACAACTATGCCACCAGTAATTAATGAGTGTCAAAACATATTATATACATGAAGAATAAAAACGTTTTTGAGTGCAGGCAGATGGTTAATGAAGGAATAAGCCAGTCAATTCTAGTGAGTGGAGAAAGTGGTGCTGGTAAGACCGAAAGCACAAAAAATCTTATGCAATATCTTGCTTATATGGGAGGTCGTCATGGAGCTGATGAAAGGAGCGTGGAGCAACAAGTTCTAGAAGTATGCTTTATCTATACAAAATTGGCATGAGTGTTATGCATGTTGTCACTTAATGGTGACAGCTTTGACCCATTTAGTTATGAATGAGTTGATTCGGGTAATGGTTTGTCTATAACGGGTCAATCGGGTAAGATTAGAAATTTTGGTAAAAAAATTACCATGGTCCAAGCAGGTCAATGGTCACCCAAAGCGTATTTTCAATGCATATTTTCCTAATGTGTTTTATGATTACTGGCATAGTAAAAAGTTTTGTTATCATATTTGACACTCTAATTATTTATAGTAGAGTAAAATGCCATTTTCGTCCTTGAGGTTTGGCCAATTTTGCGACTTTCGTCCAAAGGTTTGCTTTTTCGCATCTGGATCCAAAAGGTTAGAAATCTTGCCATTCTCATCCGGCTCGTTAACTCCTTCCGTTTTCTCCGTTAAGTCAGGGGTATTTCCATCTTTTTTGTTAACCTAAAGGGCAATTCGGTCTTTTTCACTTTATGTACAAGCGTTTAGCATAATTTACACGTATTCAAAGTACAACCTTTAGCATGATGTACAAGTATTCAAAATACCCTTACTAAAGTGAAAAAGACCGAATTACCCTTTAGGTTAACAAAAAAGACGGAAATACCCCTGACTTAACGGAGAAAACAGATAGGGTTAACCAGCAGGATAAAATTGGCAAGATTTCTAACCTTTTGGATCCAGATGCGAAAAAACAAACCTTTGGACGAAAGTCGCAAAATTGGCCAAACCTCAAGGACGAAAATGGCATTTTACTCTTTATAGTAAGTTTAATAGTTTTGGGCAAAATTTGTTTCGGGTCAACCCTACCCATTCCTGTTCCTACAAAAATGGCCCATAGTTGCTCATTTTAAAATCATACTGACCTGCCCATTTATCACTATACCTTTTTGTATTCATTTGTGGGGGTCATAATGTGTGTTAGATCATATAATCTCACATTAATAAGAAACGTGTTTAATTTTCTTACGTGTCCTCTTTGTTTTTTATTTTTGACAGTCTAATCCGGTTTTAGAAGCATTTGGTAACGCAAAGACTGTCAGGAACAATAATTCGAGGTTTACAAAGGCCTTTTGTGGAGAGAGTTTCAGCTACGGAGTGTTTTTTGGGTTAATTAACTTTATTTAACTAGAATTTTCTAATATTGCAGTCGATTTGGTAAGTTCGTCGAGCTCCAATTCAACGAAATGGGAAAGATATCTGGCGCTGCTATAAGAACTTATTTGCTAGAAAGATCACGGGTTTGTCAGGTTTCTGACCCTGAGAGAAGTTATCATTGCTTTTACATGCTCTGTGCCGCACCACCTGAGGTAATCAGTTATTTGTATAATCAAAATCTGAATATTTGTGTGCGTATACATTCTGAAATTCAAAAAGAGGTAGCGGCCAGCTTGTTGCCCGTTTACCTTCTATCTCGATGTAATTAAGTTGATTGAATAATATTACACCATATTATTTATAACTATGGGATTACTAGTGAATACCTAATATATTGAGTAAAATGCCACTTTCGTCCTTTAAGATTTGGCCAGTTTTGCTACTTTCGTCCAAAGATTTGTTTTTTCCGCATCAGGATCCAAAAGGTTTGAAATCTTGTCATTTTCATCCGGCTCTTAACTCCATCCATTTTTCTCCGTTAAGTCAAGGGTATTTCTGTCTTTTTTGCAAACTTAAAGGGCAATTCGGTCTTTTTTCCTTTATGTAAAAAGACCGAATACCCCTGAAAAAGGTCGAATTGCCCAAGAAGTTAACAAAAAGACGGAAATACCCCTGACATAACGGAGAAAAATGGATAGAGTTAACGACCCAAATAAAATGGCAAGATTTTAGATCTTTAGGATCCAGATTCGAAAAAACAAACCTTTGGACGAAAGTTGCAAAACTTGCCAAACCCCAGAGACGAAAATGACATTTTACTCTAATATATTAGAAGAGGACAACCAGGCAGTGAGTAGATATAGTATAAATTAGTAATTCAGATGTTTGAATATTATTGGCTTATATGGGCTTGGTAATCTTTCTAAGTTTCAATCCACCAAATTATAATTTCTTTTGTTTTGGATAAATGGATTTTAGTAATATGTCGATTATAATGTAACTGGATTACGCTTTCTTGAGCTTAAATGTTCTTTTGTTTTTCTACAACCTTTGCTGGTGCGTTTTTCAGGTGTCCGAAAAGTATAAACTAGGGGACCCAAGAACGTTTCATTACCTTAATCAATCAAATTGTTATCAACTCACAGGAGTTGATGAGTCTAAAGAGTACCTTGAAACCATTCACGCCATGGGTGTTGTTGGGATCAATTCTGATGAGCAGGTATTGATCAAAACATTTGATATATATTATTCTTAGAGTAAATTGTCATTTCCGTCCCTGAGGTTTGGTCATTTTTTGCGACTTTCATTCACATTCGGGTCCTTGTGGTTTCAAAATCTTGTCATTTTCGTCCTTGTGGGCCAAACCTCGAGGGACGAAAGTTGCAATAAATTGCCAAACCCCAGGGACGAAAATGACAAGATTTTGAAACCACAAGGACCCACATGCGGAAAAACAAACCTTTGGATAAAAGTCGCTAAAGTGGTCAAACTTCAGGGACGAAAATGACAATTTATTCATTATTCTTATGTATCGATAATATGCAATCTAAAATGTTTTTTTCCCTTACAGGAAGCTATATTCCGTGTTGTGGCTGCAATTCTCCACCTAGGGAATATTGAGTTTAGTAGAGGGAGTGAACCAGATTCCTCTCAACCTAAAGATGATAAATCTCGATTTCATCTGAAAACCGCAGCTGAGCTTTTCATGTAGTTAGTCTTTATAAATTTTAAAGTAAAATGCCATTTTCGTCCCTGAAGTTTGACCACTTTTGCGACTTTGGTTTGTTTTTCTGCATCTGGATCCAAAAGGTTTGAAATTTTTCCATTTTCATCCAACTCATTAACTCCATGCATTTTTCTCCGTTAAATGAGGGGCATTTCTGTCTTTTTAGATATTTGTTTATAAAAAAAAACACTATAAGAAATAAAGATCCACCTCTGTTGACTTTCTATTAAAAAGACACGAAAATACCCCTGAATTAACGTTAAAAATGGATGGAGTTAACGAGTCGGATGAAAATGGCAAGATTTTAAACCTTTTGGATCCAGATGCAGAAAAACAAACCTTTGGACGAAAGTCGCCAAAGTGGCCAAACCTTAGGGATGAAAATGACATTTTACTCTAAACTTTATTTCTATTTTTTTAATAAAGAAAGCATTTCTTGTAACATAGGCATGTTCTCTTTAGGTGTGATGAGACAGCTCTTCAAGAATCCTTCTGCCAACGTGTGATGGTAACTCGTGGTGAGAGCATTAAAAAGTCTCTCGATCCAAATTCTGCTGCTATCAGTAGAGATGCTATGGCCAAAATTGTTTATTCAAAATTGTTTGACTGGTAAGTTGATCTAAATGCAAGATTGTTACCATATGCTAGAGGTGGCGATTTGACCCATTACTAACGAATGGGTTTCCTTGGCTTGTATTATATCTCAAGCAGTCAAAATGAAATAAAAGAGTAAAATGTCATTTTCGTCCTTGAGGTTTGGCCAGTTTTGCCATTTCATCCAAAGGTTTGTTTTTCTGCCTCTAGATCCAAAAGGTTTGAAATCTTGCCATTTTTATCCGGCTGGTTAACTTGCCCTTTAAGTTAACCGAGAAGATGGAAATACCCTGACTTGACGAAGAAAAATGGATGGAGTTAACGAGCCAGATGAAAATGGCAAGATTTCAAACCTTTTGGATCCAGATGCGGAAAAACAAAACTTTGGACGAAAGTCGCAAAGCTGGCCAAACCTCATGGACGAAAACGACATCTTACTCTAAAAACAAAATAGCCATAAGGAGAACACGTCAAATGGGTTGAACGGGTCAAACGAGTTGAAAGTCCCCCAAACGTCTATGCTTAACGTATACAACCTCCTAAATGGCTCATTTAAAGAATTAGATTATTATTGTATTAATATGTTAACCAACCCGTTTGGCCTGTTCATTTTGCCACATTACCATACTTTTTTTTCTTTCTTTCCGTGTGTTTATAGCTCAAGATCTTTGTTGCATCACCCAGGATTGTCACCAGGATTAATAATTCTATCGGTCAAGATGCAAATTCGAAATTGTTGATCGGGGTTCTGGATATTTATGGATTTGAGAGTTTCAAGACGAACAGGTGCTTAACCGGTATGCTTTTGGTTCTTTATTTAAAATAGGTTAATGGTTCCAATGTTCCATTAATAATAATCTAAGTTTGATTGTGGTTGAGTACGACTTGCCTAAAGTAAGTGATAGAAACATGTTAGGTAATATGTTATTTGCTTGATAGAGATATAAATTGCTGATTTTTTTATTAGTTTAACATACAACTTAACTCGCTGTATGCAGTTTTGAGCAATTTTGCATCAATCTGACTAATGAAAAACTCCAGCAACATTTTAATCAGGTTTGCTCATATAGCAATTTTTTAAGTGATTTAAGCATGTATAGTAGTAGCTTAATATGGGTGCGGGTAAAATGTTCTTTTGGCAGCATGTTTTCAAGATGGAGCAAGAAGAATACTCCAAGGAGGAAATTAATTGGAGTTATATAGAGTTCGTGGACAATCAAGACATTCTAGACCTCATCGAAAAGGTCCGTGCATGTTCAGTTTCTTTTTTCTTAATCTCTAAGGGCTCAAACGAGTAAAATAAAAAATACCTAAAAGGGAACAGGCGCAATGAGTTGAACAAGTAGATTGTCATCCAAGTGTAGTTTTAATGCATAAACCTTCAAAATCATTTTGTTGAAAATTTTAGTGTACTATTGAAGTAAAAACATTTCTGTAATTGTTATTTATAAACCTGTAAAATATTGGACAAAAACGTGTTTCGAACCCGTGCAAAATTATTTATTTGTCCTGAACCTGTTACCCAACCCGCCACCTCTCGTAGTATGTATAATATTCCTTTGTTGGTCTAATATAGTTTTTGATTGCTTCAGAAACCAGGGGGAATCCTTGCTCTTTTGGACGAGGCTTGGTATGTACGCATTTTTTACAAATAACAAACAGTTTTATGTAGTTAACACGTACTAATACTACTTAGTTGTTCAAGGTGAAAGATTACTAGTTCAAATAGAGTCACCTTTTATGATACTTGAATAGGCAAAATGTAGTGTTTAAAATTACAAAACTGAACTTGTCATGCCTATTCATGCAGTATGTTTCCAAGATCCACTCACGCTACCTTTGCTGACAAGCTTTACCAGACATTTAAAGATCATAAACGTTTTAGCAAACCAAAGCTATCAAATACAGACTTCACCATCTGCCATTATGCTGGTGATGTATGCATATTTGTTTCATTTTATTGCATAGTAATACCTGAAACAAAATAGCTAAATGGTGTTAAGGGGTGTTCGGTTGTGCTCTTTGAAGCTGATTATGTGAGATTTTGAATAAAGAGAATCAGATAATCAACTGTCGTAAAACGTGCCGGAGGAGATAGCCTTTGGATGTGCTTCTGCTGATTAAAATTGTAAATAATCAGTTTTGTTCGAGTGTTTGGTAAATTTCAGAAATTAATACACAAAATAATTAAAAGAGTAAAGTACACAGATGGTCCCTGTGGTTTACCAAAATTTTGGATTTGGTCCCTAGTTTCCAAAAGTACACAGATGGTCCCAGTGGTTTGCACTTTGTAGAGCATTTAGTCCCTAACTTTTTCTAAAAGTACATGGATGGTCTTTGTGGTTTGCACTTTGTAACGCATTTAGTCCCCAGCTCTTTCCAAAAGTACATGGATGGTCCCTGTGGTTTGCACTTTGTAACACATTTTATTTCTGACTTGGACATGCTAAAACCTTTAGATTTGTTGGCTAGGGACTAAATGCATTACAAAGTGCAAACCATAGGGACCATCCGTGAACTTTTTGGAAAGCTAGGGATCAAATCCAAAATTTTGGTAAACCACCAGGATCATCAATGTACTTTACTCATAATTAAAAAAAGGCAAGCCTTTGTGAAAAAAAAGAAGACACTGACATGTGAGATTAGAGTAAAAAGTCTCACTTTTTTATCATTTAAAAATCAGTTTGGTTGCAGCTTTTAATAAGCTTATTATCATAATAACCAGATAATAAGTTGAATCTATCTATCCAAACAAATTAAACCGATTATTGCGACCGCATCTCATTATTATCAGATAATCAGCTTCAAAATGCAAATAAAAAAACCCCTTAATACATTTGAACCTAGAGAAAAAGCAAAATGTTTGATATATTTTATTTATTTGAGGTATTTTTGTTTTAGGTCACTTATCAAAGTGACTTCTTCTTGGATAAAAACAAGGACTATGTTGTTGCTGAGCATCAGGCTCTCATGAATGCTTCTAAATGTTTCTTTGTATCGAGCTTATTCCCACCTCTTGCGCAAGATTCATCTAAAGCTTCAAAGTTCATATCAATTGGTTCCCAATTCAAGGTCTGTTTTTTCTCATTATTCTTCCATTTTATATAGATACGGCAATTTTGAACCACTTACTTATGAATTGGTCAATATGGGTCGTGTATCACCCCAAATGGGTTATAAAAAAACTTACCTACGGGTCGAATGTGTTGAAAGCTAAGCAGTCAATAGCGATGGGATAGCGGCTATCGGGGCCTTCCAAAATAGCCGTGTTAAATAGTGGTCCAGAATAGCCTAACCGCTATTTGTCTGATATTGACCATTATTTTAGATGCCTTTGTTGATGTGGATTCGGAGGAAGATTTCAGGGCTTACGACTACGTCATGTTTCAAATATTGGCACTTTTAAGTTTTGACTTTTAATTTTACTATTGGAGTAAATTACGATTTCGGCCCCTGTGGTTAATTCACTTTTACCCTATAGGCCCCAAAAGGAATCTTTTAACATCTGTACCCCCAACATTAATTTTCTAACCATTTTGGCCCTCATCACTAACACCATCCAGTTAAATGGTTAAATGTTGGTCATGTGCCCCTCACATGAGGGGCATTTATGTCATTTCACCTACCCACTTAATCCCCATTAAATAAAAAAACCTGCATATTAATTTCACTTCATCTTCTTCAAACTTAGAACCCTAGAAACCCAGTTAACTACTCAAAATGGGCGGTCAGGACGGTTGAGAAAAATGGATTGAAATAAGTTCGAATCAAAAGTCAATTTCATCTCCTAAATCTTTTGTGATAATCAGTTCAGTGTCAAAGTTCAACAACTTAAAATTGAAAATAATCAAATCCTCCACTACAATCATTTCACAAAATATGCCATCATAAAAATTCAAACTTGCATGACTAACTTTATGCTTAACATGTCTTTGATGCTTAGAATTAAATTTGCTCTTCTATATCAAGATTCAAGATACACAACAACTGTAGTGCTCACAAATGTCTTGATCATAATTAATGCATCAATTATATAGGAAATATATATAAAATAAATACAAATGATAAAAACAGAGGTCATTACTAATCGATAAACCTGTTATGAAAAACAAATATATATCTTAAAAATTAAAGGATTCAAACTTAAAAGCAAGAAGAAGACAAAGAATTCAAATTAAAGGAATAAATGTTGTTTGCTGTCCAAAAAAAAAAAACAAGAATTCAGATGGAAGGGGTTGGGGTTGGGTTGAAGAAGACAACCAGAGAATTCTGATGAAGGGTTTGGGGTTAAATGCGACATTAATTGGGTTATAGGGGTAGATATTTTTATGTGGTGGGTGAAATGACATAAATGCCCCTCATGTGAGGGGCGCATGACCAACATTTAACCATTTAGTTGGATGATGTTAGTGATGAGGGCCAAAATGGTTAGAAAAAATGACGTTGGGGGTACAAATGTCAAAAGATTCCTTTTTGGGCTTATAGGGTAAAAGTGAATTAACCACAGGGGCCAAAATCATAATTCACTCTTACTATTAATATTATGTATGTTTTACGTTTTATATATGTGTGCATATAAATTCTGCATGATATAAAATTACCAATATCCCACTGTGATAACCTATATCGGCCGTTGACCGCTATTTAATTTTGGACCGCTATAACTGCATAGGTTGAAAGCCATCCAAAGTGTATATAATGATTACAACCTCCTAAGTCATTTTGCTCAAAGATTTAGCTTATTATAATTGTAATAATGTTATTTTGTAGAAAAGTTTTTTAGAAATAGAGAAAAAAGTGTTGCATGTCAACCAGACAGGACCACTTCAACCTGTATTTAGGTAGTGACCCTTTTAAACCTGACCATGTTTTGGCCAATTTGAGTTTAGCTCATCTTTTGATGTCCAATCTTCACAGCAACAATTACAAGCATTGCTCGAGACACTCAGTCATACCGAGCCGCATTATGTTCGTTGTGTAAAACCAAATAATCTTTTAAAGCCTGCCATTTTTGATAATCCGAATATATTGCAACAACTTCGATGTGGGGTAAGTTTAATATTTCTACAGTTTTCATGTATTCAGTTTTGTTCACGTGCTTTTGCATATTGAGATCACAAGTCATGTTGTTACAGGGTGTTATGGAGGCAATTAGGATCAGTTGTGCGGGTTTCCCGACCCGTAAACCTTTCCATGAATTTATAGACCGTTTCAAGATCCTTTCACCTAATGTTTTAACAATGAGGTAGTACCATTAACTTTAATGTAGTTCATTACTTTCTATTAATTTTACATGTATAATATATGTTTATGTTTTATAAAAGAGTAAATGCCATTTTCGTCCCTGAGGTTTGTTTTTCCACATCTGGATCCAAAAGGTTTGAAATCTTGCCATTTTCATCCGGCTCATCAACTCCATCCATTTTTCTCTGTTAAGTCGGGTATTTCCGTCTTTTTTGTTAACTTAAAGGGCAATTCAGTCTTTTTCAAGGATCTTCAGTTTTTTTACATAAAGTGAAAAAGACCGAGTTGCCCTTTAAGTTAAAAAAGACAGAAATACCCCTGACTGACTTAACGGAGAAAAATGGATGGAGTTAACGAGTTGGATGAAAATGGAAAGATTTCAAATCTTTTGGATCCAGATGCGTAAAAACAAACCTTTGGACGAAAGTCACAAAAGTGGCCAAACCTCAGGGACAAAAATGGCATTTTACTCTTTATAAAATTAGTTTTGAAGTATTGGATTTTTTAAAGTATTTCTTTTCATTCTTATTGCGTAAATTTGCTAAACGTATTTATTTCAAATTCCTTGTTTTACTGAAAATATTATAATTTAAACATGATTATTTATAATAACAAACATATATCTTGCATTTAACTGTAGTGATGAGATCGAAGCTTCAAAGATTTTATTACAAAAGGCGAACCTTGAAGGGTATCAGGTACTTGAAAGATTTGCTTTTAAGTTGCAGCGTCAGGTGCTAAGATTTTTATATGGTGTGAATATTCTTACAGGTGCAATGTTTCTGATTAAAAATCTTGCAGATCGGTAAAACAAAAGTGTTCCTGAGAGTAGGACAAATGGCAGAAATAGATGCTCGTAGAAGTGAGGTTTTAGGAAGATCTGCTATCAAAATCCAGAAAAGATTTCGTGGGTATTCTACGTGCAACAAATATACCTTGTTACGATCTTCAGCAGTAGTGATACAGACTATATGTAGAGGTATACACAACTCTTACCTTTCTAGTAGTATTATAAACTTGAGCTTTGTGAGCGTGTTCTGGTTGATTTTGTTCACAACGGGCCGGGTCAGGTTGAACCACACACATTCATTCCAGTTTCAAGAAAATAATTACTTATGATTTCAATGAAAATATTATAACGATAATAATAAAGAGTAAAATGTCATTTTCGTCCCTGAGGTTCGGTCAGTTTTGCGACTTTCGTCCAAAGGTTTGCTTTTCCGCAGCATCTGGATCCAAAAGGTTTGAAATCTTGCCATTTTCATCCATCTTGTTAACTCCGTTCATTTTTCTCCATTAAGTCAGGGGTATTTTCGTCTTTTCACATATATTATTTTGTTTTCTATTTTGTAAGGGTATTTTGAATCATTTGTTCTAAAATTGCTTAAGCGTATCATATTAAGCAATACGTGGGATATAAACAAGTTGAGTTTAAGTGGATAAACAATACTGATAATCGACGTGAATTGTTTGATACTAATTATGTATTAAAGCTTAATGGTGCAACTGATACGGTTCACAAGAATGAAACTCAAAAGAATTGACGGGGCTGCACAAGTGGTAAAAGCATGTGGTTCAATTTGATGCAACGCGAAGAACCTTACCAGGGCTTGACATGCCGCGAATCCTCTTGAAAGAGAGGGGTGCCTTCGGGAACGCGGACACAGGTGGTCCATGGCTGTCGTCAGCTCGTGTCGTAAGGTGTTGGGTTAAGCCTCGCAAATTGCCCTTTAAGTTAACAGAAAAGACAAAAATACTCCTGAATTAACCGAGAAAAATGGATGGAGTTAACGAGCTGGATGAAAATGGCAAGATTTCAAACCTTTTGGATCCATATGCGAATAAACAAACCTTTGGACGAAAGTCGCAAAACTGGCCAAACCTCATGGACGAAAATGGCATTTTACTCTAATAATAATCTAAATCTTTGAATAGAATGAAATAGGAGGTTGTATGCATTAAGTCTTTTTTATTTTAACACAAAACCCAAACTGGCTATTTAATAAGTAAACATATCAATTGTAACATCTAAGCTTACTTACAATATATTTATTACAGGGGAAGTTGCACGTTCTTGCTATGAGCGTCGAAGGAAAGAAAGGGCATGTTTGAGAATTCAGAAAAATGCACGCATGCATCGTGAGAGAACTCGTTACAAATCCATGAGTTCTTCAGTTATTTTTATACAAAAGGGAATGCGTGGTATGGCTGCACGCAATGCGTATAATTATAAAAGGCGAACAAAAGCAGCAACTGGCATCCAGGTATGCAATAAGTAGGGGTGAGCAAATGTCGGTTCGGTTAATATGCTGGTTATCCGTTCGTTTCGGTTATGTTCGGTTAATTACCAAAAACAAAACTTGTGTAAAATTATAAACTTAAAATAGTTAGTCAAGTGTTTTGAACCATTTTCAAGCATGCAAAGACATGAAAAATATATGAAATACCCAAGAAACACATGAAATATGTTTCAAATACATGGATATACATGAAAAACACATAACTATATAACTATTGGTTCGGTTTCGGTTATTTCGGTTATGAACGAAGGGAAAAACCGTAATCGTAGCCGAATGATTCGGTTTTGGCCATATCTTAACCGTAACCAATCGGTTAAGTCGGTTTCGGTTTTTTCTGTTCAGTTTTTGGTTATCGGTTTTCGTATGCTCACCCCTAGTAATAAGCATTAGACTTCATGTTCATAATCGCCAAGTCAAAGGTTTTTTATTCTTAAACCAATATTGCTCCATAAATGAATTTTCAGAGTCGATGTCGACGACATTTGGCATTGCGTCGCTATGTAAAAATGAGGAAAGTAGCAATTTACGCACAGTCTGTTTTAAGGAAAGACTTGGCACGCATAGAATTAAAGAGGCTTAAGAAGGTGACTCTATATTTTCACATGTTTTTTGTTCTCATATTTTAGGCCCTAGATTTATATTTATATCTTTCTTTTTTCTAGTTATTCTTAGTTACACCAAATTATGCGTACTCGTTAAATTGTTATTATGAAACACCTTGATGTGAAAGTTCGTTTGAACAATCATTTCTCTGCATTGATCAATATGTATTTTTGTAGATTGCAAGTGACACTAGTGCTCTCCAAGATGCCAAAAATAAATTGGAACAGGAAGCCAAAGAACTGGCCATGCGATTACAGGAGGAGGAACGCAGTAGGGTAAGTATATTTTGAACCAATTGCTATAGTTTAGTAACTATTTTGAGCCAGAAACATCTAACTATCAATATATGTATGTATCTCTCTCTCTCTCTCTCTCTCTCTATATATATATATATATATATATATATATATATATATATATATATATATAGGGATCCTAAGAGAAACACATTGAGAACTGTGAGCGTGATTCTGGACCACATTTATAATATTTTTTACTACTAATTGCACGTTTTTAAGAGTTTTTTTTTCTTGCATATATACATATATGTATATAGTGAATTTTTAATTATGCACATGTATATACATATATGTATAGTTAAAGATTGACAATATATACATGTATATATATCAAAAAAACCTGAAAGAAAAAGCTGTGTGATAGAACCCAGAAATCAACAAAAGCCAATTATATATATAATTACTGTAAACTGAAATATTACAAGATAGAGGACCCAATTCGAGATGGGTTAATCTCCACGACCCAATTCGAGATGGGTTAATCTCCAAGAACAAAGGTTTAGAACCCTATTTTTTATAAAAACATTGACTGAGTGACTTTGACTAGAATAGAAGATATATGTAAGCATTAATAGAGATAATAACTGTTCCTAAACTTCAGCTACTCATTAACCCACTCCCCCCCTTTTCCGATAACTGCTTTGACCTAGCTTAGGGGTCATATCAATACTACGCGCCCGGAAAGACGACTTGTCCTCAAGTCGAAAGGAAGTGAAGCTGGGAGTTGGGACTGCAGTCAATAATAAATTCCCTGAAGGCCACCAACAACAGTTGTTTCTTTTTCTGCTTCCATTGATGAACTGCAACCTTTTCATGATTGGTAATATAAACCTTGTAGTCACCACCATAAGAAGAATGGACAGCCATAGGCTGATCAGTTAACCGTTTGTGTAACAATTTCTTCTCTTCCTTGTGAGCATCTAAAGATGACCAAAAAGCTGCTCCTTCATAAGGGTAGGGTACCTGTTTTCCAGCTTCTGAGATGCGAAGGAGGATCGGTTTTGGTGGATTCTGGACTTGATGATAAGTGACTTGTTGCGAAGGAGACTGATAATTGAGCGTTGGTTGGGGTTTAAAACTGTCATCCCAGCTTATTCGGCTAGGATGGAGCGTGGTTGAAGGAGAAATGGCTCGCCACGGGGCCTGTCAATGGCTTTGAATTCCATTCTCAGGTCCCTGGTTGCTCCTGAAATCAACAGAATTAGGAGCAAATTCATCACTTTCTTTTTGACTGTTGATTCGGAAAGGTGTTCCACACATCTCAGTCTTGAGCGCTGCGATGTCATTCTTCAGGGGTAAAATAATGGCATCCAGTCGTGCTGCAATAGATGCTAATTGAGCAACAATAGCATCTTGGCTTAAACAAGAGGAATACCTGGTGTTTTGAACCATTGATAGAAACTTGAAATCCAAAGATAAAATTGATAGAATAATCCAATTCGAGAAGGATTAGGTCTCCAATTTTAAAGGTATAAAAACCCTAATTTTATATAAAAACATCAACATAAAAAAAGATAACCTAATCTCCCCTATTTAACATAAAAGAAACAGAAGTTAATTAACTGCTAGAAAACCACTTGTGAAACTGTTCCCGCTATTTTTTCTGAATTAATTGAATCTGCAGCTGGTCTGGATTTGGGTCGGGTTCTGGGTCACTCAATAACGGGTATGTAACAATACATCCGACCCAGACAAACGACTTGTCCTCAAGTCGAAAATTTGATAGTTGTGCCAAGCGATCATCCATTCAATTGTAGGTTGACCATCTTCACAGACCCCGTAACAGTCTCGGGTGGAATGAAGGACCCGTCGATGAACTTGCATGGAAGGAACTTCCTTGTTGGTGCCGAGTGGCTCGTCTTGTCCTTCAGAGGTTTCCAACAGGTTGAATATACCCATTCTGAACCTATGATCAGCAGCTCGTCTTTTGAGAAACCGAGTTTGGTTCTCTATCTCTATAGTTCGAGGAAATTGGCGCTGGGGTGTAGGGTTTTGGGTAACAGATTGAGAGGCATTTTTAGCATAGGCGGATATAGGTTTTAGGCTTGGGTTCCATGTAAAACTACTAGTGGGCTTAGATAAATAGATCTTGGACTCATCTAGGGTAATACTGGTAGCATTATACACTGTTCCCATTTCCTGGATACGCACTTCAGCCTTCAATTCTTCTTTCAGACCATCTTGTTCTTCATCAGTTGGCGTCTCTTTCATGCTATTCTCCACCGTAATCTTCAAATCACTGACTGATTCTTCACAATAACTGCCATCCCTGATCATTTGAGTCTTGATTGCTGCAATATCATCCTTCATGGCTGCTAAGATGGCTTCTAATCGAGCCACAATGGCTGATAACCGGGTAGAGATAACCGAATTCCCGGTTGTAGGCACCATTCGATTTCCCGGCAATGGAACCAAATGATAGAACCCAGAAATCAACAAAAGCAATTTATATATTTAATTACTGTAAACTGAAATATTACAAGATAGAGGACCCAATTCGAGATGGGTTAATCTCCACGACCCAATTCGAGATCAGTTAATCTCCAAGAACAAAGGTTTAGAACCCTATTTTTTATAAAAACATTGACTGAGTGACTGACTCCCTTTGACTAGAATAGAAGATATATGTAAGCATTAATAGAGATAATAACTGTTCCTAAACTTCAGCTACTCATTAACCCACTCCCCCCCTTTTCCGATAACTGCTTTGACCTAGCTTAGGGGTCGTATCACTGTGTTTTTTTCCAAAAAGAGTTAATTACTGTTTTCGTCCATGTGGTTTGTCAAAAATCACTATTTCAGTCCATTAGTTTAAAAATTGCGATTTCAGTCTCTGTGGTTTCACTTTCGTAACCATTTCAGTCCACCTCGTAACCATTTCAGTCCCTGTACTTACAAAATAAATGGATTGAAATAGTTACGAAAGTGAAACCACAGGGACTGAAATGGTTACGAAAGTGAAACTACAGGGACTGAAATCGCAATTTTTAAACTAATGGACTGAAATAGTGATTTTTGACAAACCACAGGGACGAAAATAGTAATTAACTCTTCCAAAAATAAAAAAGAAATTTTGCATTTTTGCTTAGGAAAAATGTGTGGTCCATAATAGTTCTCAAGGTTCTCAATTAGCCTAGTGATTCTCGCATGATCCTGTAAAGGAGATGTTCAATAAAAATTCACTTGTAGAGAAACTGTGAATTCCACATAAACACTTGTATTTATAGCTTAGTTGTGATACATAAGTGATTATGTAACTGTATAAATTTCACTCTCTCTACTATAGCTGCATATCACTACATACAAGTGTTTCTGGGGTTATCTACTTAATAAAGATGATTGTACTGTTTGCTTCTTCTCTGGCCATGAGGGTCAAAATGTTTCACATGCTGTGAGGTCTTGGTTTTGAGGGTTGTATGGATTTGCTGGACTCAATAGAAGTTTGTATGAAGAAATAGTTGGTGTTGTGTAATAATAAAAAAATACGTTTTATTTCTTGATGCATGAAACATGATGTAAGATATTACAGAAACCAAAACGTCAGTTTTAACCTTTTAATTTCTTTTGTTTGTTTTTTGATCATTTATTGTTCTTTCAATTTTTGTAGGCCGATATGGAGGAAGCTAAAAAGAAGGAAACTCTGAAGCTAGAGTCTACTGTAAAGGAGATGGGAGTTCAACTGGTGCTTCATACCTTTCTAACACTTTGTTCTGCTTCTTGATACACAACATTAAAAAAGGACCCCTACAAACTTGCAAAATATCATATATACCTATGCAACATTATAAATATCATATATACCCTTACATAGTAATTGAAATATCATATATACCCAATTCATTAATAACAATTTAATAAATGACAATTTTACCCTTATTTTTCTAAAACTTTGATATCTCATATGACCTTTAACTTCAAATATTATATTTACTCATATGTAGCTTAATTTATTTAGCTTAAATATTATATATGGAGAATACTATTGTTTATGGGAAAATAAATAAATAAAAACGGGTAAAAATAAATTTAAGCTTAAAAGGTGTCATATACAAATATGAAGTTAAAGACGAGCATATATGAACTA
Organism: Scalesia atractyloides; assembly: GCA_947069175.1. NCBI lineage: Eukaryota > Viridiplantae > Streptophyta > Magnoliopsida > Asterales > Asteraceae > Scalesia > Scalesia atractyloides. Next base: position 93,661,034 of record CAMTDV010000021.1, on the reverse strand, counting down.
TGATGCACTGGGACGGGTACGGGTACGGGAACGGGGTACGGGGACGGTCACGGGAAACGGCAAAACTAAAAAATTTAAGAAGCGGGGACGGGACGGGTACGGGAATAAAAACATATAAAAAAATAAATATATATCAAAGATAATGTAACACAAAAACTCAAATTAGTTATTTATCATTTTATTGAATAAATGATAAACTTGAAATGCCCAACACACAGAAAAATTAAAAATTTGAAAGAGCAGGGGTATTATAACTTTGATCAGCAACCCGACCCAAACCTGATAAACCTGTCAGTGTCCTACGGTTTCATATTTTCGTACCTTTTATACCGAGCAAGTGTGCTCTAACTCTTGAATACGATCCTTGTCGATTTTCACCACAAACTTTGCACTTGAATTATTAAAAAAAAATAAAAAAAAATCTGGATCTTGTTCTACCAATCCTAATCTCAACAACCCAAATCAATTTTCACAAAATCAAGTGAAACGCGATGGGTACGGCAAGGATCGTATTCAAGCTCGGCATCTGTTGTCCACCAATAGCCCTTTCACTTTCCACTAGCCCGTTCATCAAAAAACTTTATTTCTTTCACCCTTCCGTAATGAGATAAAACGTTTTCTAGCTCGGCATCTGTTGTCCACCAATGTAACTCCCCAACAAAAAGAGTTGTTGCACCGTTTTCCGCCGGTGTTCGAACTTAATTCGCACCCATCTGCTGACCTGGCATTGGAGAAACGCCTGGGAGGTGCCGTCACAAAAAGGCAGCCGCTCTTCTTCTTCACAGTTTCCAGCAAGTCTCCAGCAAGTTTCCGGCAGAAATTGCAGGTTTCCGGCCAGAAGTCGTCGTCGGAATCCGCTATTTTCACCCTATTCAGTCGAACTATGACCGGAAACTTGCAGGAAACGTTTCCTGCGCGTCCCCATACACCGTCCCCTTCTCCTGCACGCTTCCTGGCCGTTTCCTACCTGTCGGGGACGTTTCCCGGCCGTCCCCGTGCCGTTTCCGTCCCCTAGCAGTCCCCGGGACGGGAGACGGCACCTCCCAGGCGTTTCCGTGCTTCCGAGTATATGAAAACTTAAATTTAAGAAATAAGGGTAAAATGATTATTTATTAGATTGTTTTTAATAAATTGGGTATATTTGATATTTTAACTATTTTGTAAGGGCATATATGATATTTTTAGTTTTGGTTGGGTATATATGAAATTTTATAAGTTTGTAAGGGTATATATGAAATTAATCCTTAAAAAAGAGATTAAAAATTTGGTTTAAATAGATTGTTTGATCTGCTTTAAATTTTTGTAGGCCGAGATGGAGGAAGCTAAAAATAACGAAAATGCAAAACTACAGTTGGCTATAAAAGAGTTGGAAGTTCAATTGGTGCTTTATTATGTTTCAAGAACTTTTATTTCCTGTTAAATAGGGCTGTAATCGAGCCGAGCTGAGCCAGGTTGAGCTCGATCTCGAACTTAAACGAGTCAACTCGGCTCGGATCATTTGTTTAATCGACTTGAAAAGTCGAGCTCAGCTTGTAAAATGTTCGAGCCGGCTTGCTAATTTTATTTTACAAATATTGATAACATAAATAACAAAAAAAATCAAATATATCTCTATATGTGTTATTTTTATTTTTCTAATATTTTAAAGACCAAAGGCATATTAAAAGTATATATGTATAATTTTTGTTTATTTTCCCATATTTTTATATGTAATTGATTAATTAAACTTAAAATGTTAACACTCCAACCCCCTCTCACAAATTCTTTTATTTTAATAAACTGAAAATTAGAATTAATCTATATGAAATAAAATAATTCGAGCCGGCTCGCAAGCTCATGAGCCAGGCTAGGCCTAGCTTAGCTCGACTCGTTTACAAATCCTTTTGTTTTGATTGTTTGAAACGATTTCAAATTTTGTAGGCTGATATGGAGCAAGCTAAAAATATGGAAAAAGAAAAACTAGAGTCTGCTTTAAAAGAGATGGAAGTTCAATTGGTGCTCATTTTGTGATACACGGCATTAAATTATGCGATCACCGAACAAAAACTTACTTTTAACCTTTTTTTTTCTGTGTGCTTCCAAATTCTCTAGGCTAACATGGAGGAAGCTAAAAATGAGGAAAAGGCCAGATTGGAATCTACTATAAAGGGGAAGGAAGCTGACTTGGTAATCTGTAGCTTCTTAATAACTTGTTATGTTTCTTAATACTCAAAAACATAAAATCACACATTACACTAACCGAAACTGTAGTTAATTTTTGAGTAAATTGCATGTTATGTCCTTTAACTAACGAAATTACACTGGAACTGGATGTCCTTTATAGTTTATGTTACTGTTTCTCAGTTAATTTTTTTCTGTTAACTCTTAACACGTGCCACTCACATGAGGGTTGTTTTCACTTATAACTAAAACAAAATTAAATAAAAATAATATATATCAACAACAAAATAAGTGACTTAATAACTAAAACAAAATTAAATAAAAATAATATATATTAACTACAAAATAAGTGAAAACAACCATTATGCCCTCATCTGAGTGGCATGTGTTAAGAGTTAACAGAAAAAGTTAATTGGGTGAGGGCAAAAGGACACCGCTTGCAATTTGGCTTAAAGTTAAAGGACATAAAATGCAATTTACTCTAATTTTTTTAGTTTGTTTTTAATAGTTCGATTTGCTTTTGAATTTTGTAGGCTGATATGGAGGAAGCTAAGAAAAAGGAAACCGCAGAACTGCAGTCAGCTATAAAGGAGATGGAAAATAAATTGGTACCCCATAATATTTTTTATACATAAAGCATGAAAATAGATAGAGTTAACTGCCATTTCGTCCCTGTGGTTTGTTCACTATTGCCATTTCAGTCCAATTTTAAAAAATGCGCGATTTTCCTCCCCGACGTTCTAGAAACGTGCCATTTCAGTCCAAAATGTTAACCCCAGTCAAAAACCTCAGTTTTATGAAGGGCAAAAACATTTGCAGTTGGCTGGGTTTGAACTCGTGACCATTCGGTTGGAAAGAAACGAATTAACCGGCGTGCCAAAGCTCATTTTGTTACAAACTTCCATTCGTTTATCTTTATACATATGTTAACCGACCACTAAACCATCCAACCACCAACACCATCATTCTGTAAGATAATGAAAGACTAAATGTTTTATTGATTCAATAGGATTACATTATATAGAGAATATATGAAACCCTAGAAACCTAAGTTGGGCCCGTGGGCTCACACTAATAATATGGTCTAATACTCCCCCGCAGTCAAAGCGGAAGGAAACCGAAAGCTATGACTGATAAAAAAAGAGTGGTCTTGAGATTCGGTCAAAACTTCTGCCAAAATTCCGTAATCTTGCGATCCATAATCTTCAAGAGACTCCACAGTTTAGAATGATCCTGTAATCCTAAAAGAGGCATCCAATGCGGCAGGGCGGCGGCGGCAAGTAGCGGCGGCGCGGCGGACCGTAGTCCTGCAGGCGGCGCGGCGAGGGACCGTAGTCCATTAAGCGGCGGCAGCGCGACGGCAAGGAGCAGCTTGACGGAGAAGCGGAATCAACAAGATGAGGCCGTAGCATCATATGTGTGGTAGCGATTGGAATAATAAATTCTCACGTGTGAGATGGCTGAAATCTTGAATCGAAGCCGAGACTTTATTTAAACGGAAAATAAGAAAATATAAACTGGTAAAGAACAAAAACCGCAGCTGGACAGGGCGGCGGCGGCAGTGGCGGCACACCGCCCTGTCTAGGGTTTTTCTCAAGTGGTGACGGCTAGGGTTTGGTTATTTGTGTGTGACGCGGCGGAAACGATAGAGAGCCTAGGTTGCCTCTGATACCATGTAAGATAATGAAAGACTGAATGTTTTATTGATTCAATAGGATTACATTATATAGAGAATATATGAAACCCTAGAAACCTAAGTTGGGCCCGTGGGCTCACACTAATAATATGGTCTAATATATTAGCGGATGTATATCCGTTTTATAGTTTATGTATATCTATGTATTTCTTATGTATATCCGGTTTATATTTTATCCCTGAATTAGTTAGGAATTATCCCTGAATTAGTTAGGTTCTTGTATTATATATTGTTCTCTTCTTCATCAATAGAAATCAAGGAATTCAGATTCAATTATATGGTATCAGAGCCTACTGCTCTGACCTAAAACAAATTCGCAGCAGCCCCTGTCCACGGACCCTGCAGCCGATTCTTTTTCCTTCTTTTGTTCATCTCGATGTCAGACAAACCAGAATCCTCCAAGCACACTGACAGCCTTCACCCTGCTTATTCGGTGACTAACATCCAGCACAAAGTTCGTGTTTTGGATGGTTCCAAAGTCACCTATGCATCATGGGTCAAGCTGTTCACCCTGCATGCACGCGGTTACGAGGTGTTACACCACATTGATGGCACTGGACTCGGGAGATGACAGTTGGGTTGCTGACACCGGTGCCTCTGATCATTTGACACACGAACCAGGTAATATTCACACTCCTTGTACTACTACTATTAATTCTGTATTTGTTGGAAATGGTAACCGTGTGCCAATTCACGGGTCCGGTCATACAACCATTCAATCACCCAATTCCCGGGTCCGCCCCTACACCCTTAAAATGTCCTTTACACCCCAAATATTATCCGAAACCTTGTTTCAGTTCGTAAATTCACTACTGACAATATGGTTTCCATGTCTTTTGACCCTTTTGGCTTTTCTGTGAAGGACTACAAGAATGGAACGCTCCTGAGCCGCCACAATAGTACCGGCCCACTGTACTCCTTCAACACCAAAACCAACAAACCTGCTTCTGCTTTGCTTACTTCTTCGCTCTCTAATGTTTGGCATGATCGCCTTGGCCATCCTGGCAATTTTATTATGGATTTCTTAGTTTCTCGTAATTTAATTTCTTGTAATAAATCTAAGAACAATTTCTTTTGCAACTCTTGTCAAATTGCTAAACATAAGCGTTTACCATTTCATGATTCTGATTCCGTTACCTTTCAACCTTTTGACATTATACATTGTGACTTGTGGACTTCACCTATACCTAGCAACACAGGTTACAAATATTACATGGTCCTCATTGACGACCACACCCAATTTGTTTGGGCTTATCCACTCAAATATAAATCCGAAACCTTCACCAAATTTACTCAATTTCACCGCCTTGTCCAAACCCAATTTAATAAATATATCAAAACTTTTCAGTGTGACATGGGTGGTGAGTTTGATAATTCCAAATTTCAATCATTCGCTCTCACTCACGGCCTTCAATTTCGGTTTTCATGTCCCCAAACTTCACAACAAAATGGTAAGGCGGAACGTATGATCCGACGAATTAATGACATCATTATGTCCCTCCTTACCCATGCTTCCCTACCTTCCCATTTCTGGGTTGAAGCACTTCACACTGCCGTCTATTTACATAACATTCTTCCTACCAAACTCCATAACTTTCTAACCCCCACATACAAACTCTATCACCGGCATCCCACCTACACTCACCTTCGCACCTTCGGGTGTGCTTGTTTTCCAAATCACAATGCCACTCGACCCCACAAACTAGCCCGCCGTTCTACACCATGCATCTTTCTCGGATATCCAATGAATTATCGTGGATACCGATGCTTAGACCCCTCAACTGGACGTGTCTATTTATCCCGTCACGTCACCTTTGACGAATCCAGTTTTCCTTTCTCTACCCCACCTACACCTCATACCACCCCAAGCTCTCACCCTGATTCGGAACCTTCACCCATGAGTACCCCGTTTCATTTCACCTCCTCTCCTCCCACAACCGACACCACTACTACTTCCAAACCATCTACCCCACCCATAACCCACACCTACAGCCGACGAAACAGGTCTGACCCAGCAACATCCAGACCCATTTTTTTATGAAACCCTAGAAACCTAAGTTGGGCCCGTGGGCTCACACTAATAATATGGTCTAATACATTTAACCACCACCACATTCAATCTCCACCACTATCCCAAATCCACCACCTGCCACCACACGCTCCGAACGCCACCGCCGCTTCACGTTTTCCGGCAACAATAACCTCCACCACCGCTTCACGTTTTTCTATGACAAAACTGACTGAAAACATGTTTTTTTGTTGGTTTAGAGGAGTTCACATAAAAGATCATCAGATGGTAGAAAAACTATGTGCATTTGAGTTGTTGGCAGCCGTAGCCGACAAGTTGTTGCAGGAAAGTGAGAATTTTACATCAAGCATTGGTCAAGAACCGAAAGAACAATCTACATTTCCTGTTGTCAAGCAGGAAGAACTTGAAGTCAGAGTCAAAGATGTAAATTCAGATCATGTTGATCATGGATGATCAGCTGAGGGTGAGTCTAAGCTAACATTAAAATTAGATCCTCCATTGAAGGAATCACTGGAATCTGATAACAATTCTGGTCTGGTGTGAGTTTGGAAATCAGTGAAGTGAAGAGATATGATAACTTTGCACTAGGGAAGCTTCTTGTAAGTTGAATAAATGCAGGAGGGTATCAATTTGCAATCCAAATGTATGGCCTATGTGAAAATGTGAAGTTTTTAATGACTTAATTATATCCAGCGGGGACCTCGGAGGCCTATGGTGGTGATGACATGTAGGAACAGTGGAGGTTATTGTTGCTGGAAAACGTGAAGCGACGGTGGCGTTCGGAGCTGTGGTGGCAGGTAGTGGATTTGGGATGGTGGTGGAGATTGAATGTGGTGGTGGTTGAATGAAGGTGGTGGTGGTTGGATGGTTTAATGGTCGTTTAACATATGTTTAAAGATAAACGAATGGAAGCTTATAACAAAATGAGCTTTGGCACGCTGGTTAATTCGTTTCCTTCCAACCGAATGGTCACGGGTTCGAGCCCGGCCAACTGCAAATGTTTTTGCCCTTCATTAAACTGAGGTTAACTCTTTGGACTGAAATGGCACGTTTCTAGAACGTTTGGGAGGAAAATGGCGCATTTTTGAAAATTGGATTGAAATGGCAAAAGTGAACAAACCATAGGGACGAAAATGGCAGTTAACTCAAATAGATGTTATAGAAAGCAAAACATTAGTTTTACTTCTATTGATTTTTTTTCATTTGTTGAAGAGCTTTAAAATGTTGTAGGCTGATATGGAGGAAACTAAAAATAAGGACAATGCAAAATTGCAGTCGACTATAGAAGAAATGGAAGTTCAATTTCAAGAAACTAAAGAACTGCTTGAAGCTGCAAAGAGAGAAATGGAGCAAGTGCGTGTTGCTGACAACGAGAAAATCGAAACTCTTACGAAAGAAATGGAGCAAGTTCGTGCTGCCAACAATGAGAAAATAGAAACACTTACGAGTGAAATGGAGCAACTTCGTGCTGCCGACAATGAGAAAATAGAAACACTTACGAGTGAAATGGAGCAACTTCGTGTTGCTGACAATGAGAAAATTCAAACGCTTACTACTGACAATGAGAAACTCAAGGTCAAGTTTTGAAGTCAAACATGTCTTCTTTTCCCATAGAATTAAGTACACGGATGGTCCCTGTGGTTGACCAAAATTTTGGATTTGGTCCCTAGCTTTCCAAAACTATACGAATGGTCCCGTGGTTTGCACTTTGTAACGCATTTAGTCCCTAATTTTTGTCAAAAATAGATGGATGGTCTCTGTGGTTTGCACTTTTTAACGCATTTAGTCCATAATCTAGACCTGTGGTTTGCACTTTTTAACGCATTTAGTGCATAATTTGGACCTGCTGAAACCTTTAGATTTGTTAGCTGGGGATTAAATGCGTTACAAAGTGCAAACCATAGGGACCATCTGTCTACTTTTTAAAAGCTAGGGATCAAATCCAAAATTTTGGTTAACCACAGGGACCATCCGGGTACTTAACTCTTTTGCATATTATAAAGTTGACTAGGTTTTTTAAATTATCTTCCAAAATATTAGAGTTAATTACTGTTTTCGTCCCTGTGGTTTGTCAAAAATCACTATTTCAGTCCATTAGTTTAAAAATTGCGATTTCAGTCCCTGTGGTTTCACTTTCGTAACCATTTCAGTCCACCTCGCAACCATTTCAGTCCCTGTACTTACAGAATAAATGGATTGAAGTGGTTACGAAAGTGAAACCACATGGACTGAAATGGTTACGAAAGTGAAACCACAGGGACTGAAATCGCAAATTTTAAACTAATGGACTGAAATAGTGATTTTTAACAAACCACAGGGACGAAAACAGTAATTAACTCAAAATTTTATTTATTGTATTTCATGTGTCTTGATCTTGAACACTCGCAGGATGTGGTTAATTCATTGGAATCGGAAATTAATGAAACACAAAAGAAATATGAAGAGACAAGTAAATTAAGTGAAGATAGGTTGAAAGAGGCTATGGATGCAGAAGCAAAGATAATTGATTTGAAGCTTGACATGCAATGGTTATATTTTTATATCAAAACTTAATTATTTCACTTCTTAGCTGATGAAGTGACTTGCTTAGTTATATGTTTTTGTGGTTCTTTTTTAGTCTTCAAGAAAAGATTGCTGATATGGAAGCAGAGGATCAGATTCTGAGGCAGAAGGTGATGTTGAAACAGCTAATAGTGATATGCGGTTTTAAAGATTGAAAATATTTATTTTAAATTTCCATGTCAGCTGCTGCATGGCGTCTTTGTAAACAAGACAACACAGAAAACCATAACAAATCAAATAATTATGGGTTACGGGCTAAAGCTTTAACTCATTGCTATAATGTACAATGCTATTTATGCATTTATCACCATAGTCTTACTGAAGACCTATCATGAAAATGTTTATTATGAAGAAATTACTCATTTAGCCATAAGATACGGGACTAAGAGTCAAATTGTTCTTTTACTCATTTACTAGACTTTTAAGTTTTAACCCTCAATAATGACTTAATTAGTCGATATGCGACACCATATTGCATATAGATTCGTATATGTTTATTATTCACTTATTATAGATTTGCATATAGGATGAAATTATTTAAGGTTTAGACAGGTAAAGTAGACACGTAGGTAAAAGTAAATAGGCGACCAAAGATTTGCGTCTCTCATGGCTATATGCGTGAAATTGTACCATAGGGTATGAGTATAACACACTACTTTCATGATTATTTTTTAAATCTGAATGGCCTTTAGGTACAATTTCATGCGTATCTCATAGTGTTTTCCTACTTTATTAGATAAGCTAAAAGGGAAGTTTCAATATGCAGGAACATCAGAGTGGCAGTCCTTCAAAGAAATTTGATAGCAACTTGACACAATCCACCATAGGAAGGGAACGTGTATGTTTTGACATTCTTATTTTACATATACTTCTTTATGTTTTTCTTTAATTTAATTGGCTCTGTGATAGAGTCTAAATTTCTAACTGGATACAGGATAAAAAATAAGAACATTACAGATAGTGACCCAATTCGAGATGGGTTAATCTCCAAATTACACTGAGGGGCTGTTTGTTTCAGCTCTGAATTGGCTCTTAATGGTTCAAACCTCTTACTGGTTCAGCACTAATGGTTTAGACAATTTGTTAAGCAGATGTCTGAATGGTTCAGACATTTGCCTCTGAATGTTTAAGGATTATACTGAGTCTAAATGGTTAAGACCTCTTATCTGAATTGGTCAGACAACCTCTGAATGGTTAAGCACTATACTGGTTCTTAATACTGGTTTAGCACTTACTTATTCAGAAGTTGCCAAACAGCCCCTGAAACTCAGTTAAACAAATAACCAGACCGACTAAAATCTAAAACATCAAAGTCTATAAAAAGAAAATATGCAGCAGTTACTTCCTAATTTCTCAACCCACCACTCCACAAATGCTATGCACATTGTCGTTAGGCGAATAGCGACAAATAGCGATAAGTTACCTATATGCTACATAGCGAATAGCGACAAATACCGGGCACTATATTATAAATGGTGATACGTTAGAAAAAAATATTAAGAAAAATATGTGTATATTATATCAAAATACCCTTGTGTATACTCTATTTTACATGTATATTTAACAAAAACCTAAAATCCAGCTATATTTAATAGCTATTTATATTTTAAAAAACTGCCGATATTTATCGCTACATACTATTAGACCATATTATTAGTGTGAGCCCACGGGCCCAACTTAGATTTCTTAGGGTTTCATATATTCTCTATATAATGTAATCCTATTGAATCAATAAAGCATTCAGTCTTTCATTATCTTACATGGTATCAGAGCCAACCCAGGCTCTATATCGTTTCCGCCGCGTCACACACAAATAACCAAACCCTAGACAGGGCGGTGTGCCGCCACTGCCGCCGCCGCCCTGTCCAGCTGCGGTTTTTTTCTTCCCAGTTTATATTTTCTTATTTTCCGTTTAAAAAAAAAGTCCCGGCTTCGATTCAAGATTTCAGCCATCTCACACGTGAGAATTTATTATTCCAATCGCTACCACACATATGATGCTACGGCCTCATCTTGTTGATTCCGCTTCTCCGTCAAGCTGCTCCTTGCCATCGCGCTGCCGCCGCTTAATGGACTACGGTCCCTCGCCGCGCCGCCTGCAGGACTACGGTCCGCCGCGCCACCGCTACTTGCCGCCGCCGCCCTGCCGCATTGGATGCCTCTTTTAGGATTACAGGATCATTCTAAACAGTGGAGTCTCTTGAAGATTATGGATCGCACGGTTACAGAATTTTGGCAGAAGTTTTGACCGAATCTCAAGACCACTCTTTTTTTATCAGTCATAGCTTTCGGTTTCCTTCCGCTTTGACTGCGGGGGAGTATTAGACCATATTATTAGTGTGAGCCCACGGGCCCAACTTAGGTTTCTAGGGTTTCATATATTCTCTATATAATGTAATCCTATTGAATCAACAAAGCATTCAGTCTTTCATTATCTTACACATACCCTATAGCGACCTTCAATCTATACGGTACGCTATAGCGACCATAGCGACCGCTATTGACAAATGGCTATGAATAAGTTATTTTATCAATATATTAATATGATCACTGAACACTACTTACTTATCTTGCTAATCTATGATCTCTTCTAATTTTAAAAGTGTATAAAGATATATAGATCACTATTAAACATAAAGATTTCTGTGTTTTATTGATGTACATTAGCAAAATACATAAGGAGTATAAATAGAGATGATTACAAGTAAATACGAAAAAGGTAAAAATGGAAATCTCTATTCTAAAGCTAAGCATAGGTCTAGGCTAACATTATTCTAATTATCATAAGTCTCAGCTGATTGTTAGGGCTGATTGTTAGTCTAATATCCCCCCGCAAGTTGAGGGCGAGGAACGACCCGCAACTTGGACCGTAAGAACTGGAACCGCTGAGAAGATAACGGCTTGGTGAAGACGTCAGCGATCTGATCATTAGTAGCTATGAATTTGACATGCAGATTACCTTGAGCCACCTGTTCTCGAACATGGTGATAGTCCACTTCAACATGTTTTGTGCGAACATGAAAAACTGGATTAGCAGGTGGCTCCTAAGTTGTCACACCAAAGAGCGGGGAGTAATTTTTGGCAATACCAAGTTCACGAAGAAGGGCCTTTAACCATATCAATTTTGAAACTGTATCAGCAAGGGCTTTGTAAGGGCTTTGTATTCTGATTCAGTAGATGAGCGAGACACAGTGCGTTGTTTTCGGGCTATCCAGGAAACAAGATTCGATCCAAAATAGATAGCAAATCCCCCCGTGGACCGACGGTCAACGGGGTACCCGGCCCAATCAGAGTCAGAATATGCCTGTACCGAGTTGGTCCAGTGAGCATCAGTAAAGGCATGAAGAATAGAGCCCGAGTCGTGACGAATACATAAATCCAAGTCAGTGGCACCCTTTAGGTATCTCAGGATTCGTTTGACTGCTGTCCAATGGTTCTCAGTAGGTGCATGCATAAACTAACAGACTTTGTTAACAGAGAAGGCAATATCAGGACGGGTCAAAGTAGCATACTGCAAAGCTCCAACAACCTGACAATACTTGGTCGAATCAGGCAGCAAGGGACTATCATCAGGCATAAGAACCTGAGATGTACTCATAGGTGAATTGACCGGTTTGCAGTCAGATAACCCTGAACGCTGTAAAGTATCCCAGATGTATTTCTTTTGAGATAGGATAAGATCAAGACCATGGCGAATGACTTCAATGCCCAAAAAATAATGAAGAGAGCCCAAATCTTTTACAATGAACTAAGAGCTTAGACTTTGAATGATGTGATCAACGGCCTGGTTGTTCCCAGTGATGGTGATATCATCAACATAGACCAAAATATAAATAATTGTACCTCGTGAGTTGAGAATGAACAAAGACAGATCTGTTTTGGACCCATGAAAACCAAGCTGTTGAAGAGCAGTGGATAGCCTATGGAACGAAACCCGAGGAGCTTGTTTGAGTCCTTACAGAGACTTATGAAGGAGACAAACATGATGTGGTTTGGAGGGATCAACAAAGCCCTGTGGCTGTCTCATGTAAACCGTTTCTTGAAGATCACCATGCAGGAATGCATTCTGAACATCCATTAGCGTAGGGCCCATTTGTGAGTGACAGCAAGAGATAGAACAACTCGAATGGTAGTAGCCTTAACTACTGGACTGAAAGTCTCATGATAGTCAACCAAGCCTGTTGATGAAACCCTTTGGCCACAAGACGAGCTTTGTAGCGAGTCACATTGCCTTGTGCATCCCTCTTTAACCTATACACCCACTTACAATCAACCACATTAGAATTATCAACATAAGGAACTAATGACCACGTCCGGTTTTTATTAAGTGCATGAAACTCTTCGGTCATGGCATGACGCCACTCCGGAGACTTGTTAGCGACGGTAAAGGAAGTGGGTTCAGTGAGTTGATCAGGGGAAGTGGTTGTGTAATAGGTTGATGGGTTACAGTGGTTCGGACGTTTGGGTTAGGACGAAGATGAGCTGGGCGAGGTCGAGTGGGAGAGTCAGATTGGGTAGCATTAGTAGGTGGGTTCGGGGCTGATGTGGTCGGTTCTGCTGGACCCGGTTCAGAAGAGGAACCGAAGGGTGTGGGCTGGACTAGGTCAGCTGGTTGGGGAGGCATAGGTGTAGGAGCAGAAGGGAGCTGGTTAGTGTTTGGGCTAGAAACTGTGGAAGTAGGGCTGTTTTCGGAGTTGGACAGGTTGGGTGGTGGGGACGGGAAGATGGAAGTGTAGGATGGAGAAGGTGGGGCGGATGGTGGTGATGTATGAGATGGAAGAATATGTTCATTAAAACGAACATGACGTCGACATAGACACGTTCGGAGACCGGGTCAAAACATTGGTAACCATGATAGTCTGGGCTATAGCCAAGAAAGATGCATGGAGTGGAGCGGAAGTCAATTCTGTGACGATTGTAAGGACGAAGATATGGAAAACATTGGCAACCAAAAACTCGAAGGAAGGAGTAATCAGGTTTATGTTTGAAAACATGTTGATAGGGAGACATGTTAGAGGACACCCGAGAAGGTAGGCGGTTTATGAGATAGGTAGCAGTGTCAAAAGCAAACCGCCAAAATCGTAGTGGAATATTGGAGTGGGCTAGAAGTGCTTTCCACAACATGACGATGACGACGTTCAACAATTCCGTTTTGCTCGCTTGTGTGAGGGCATGAACGACGATGAATGATGCCAAGCGAGTTAAAAGATGAGTTGCATTCCGAAATTCACCACCCCAATCGGTTTGCGCACTTTTTAGTTTAGTATTAAATTGACGTTCGACTTGTGTGCTAATGGATAAAACCACATATAGCGAGAGTGATGATCAACACATAAAAGGAAAAAAATGATAACCATCAAGAGATAAAGTGGGTGAGGGACCCCAAACATCACAATAAACTAAATCCAAAATATTATTGCTTCAAAAAGTAGAAAGTTTTAAAGACAGCTTGGATGATTTTCCCAACTGACATGAAGTACATAAGCAGGATGATAATTTGGTGGAAACAGGTAAAGAACAACTAGAAATAAGTGACTGAAAAACACGAGGATGAGGATGTCCAAGACGATGGTGCCAAATGGTGGAGGACTCTTTTGTTGCTGTGAAGGCGACTTTAGGAAGAGACTTGAACGTAGGAAGGCGGATGGAATAAAGGCCTTGCTCACTTGGTCCCGTTAGAAGGATAGTGCGTGCAGACTCGTCCTTCACAACAAAAAAGAAGCATGAAACTCCAAGAAAACATCATTATTTAGCAAAATTTTTGAACGGAAAGGAGATTTTGTTTTAGGGCAGGAACATGAAGAATATTAGAGATATTGAAGGTTTTGGGTGGGGTGTAAATTTTTGAAGAACCAATATGAAAGATGGGAAGGGGTGTACCATCGCCAACGTGGAGAGAATCATTACCTTGATAAGCTACAGAGTTGTCAAGACTTGCTAAATCCGGGGAGGCATGATCATTGGCTCCAGTGTCGGGCTTCCAAATGACATCATATTGTGAGGTGGTATCCGAAAAGGCAGCAAAGTTGGCCTGAGAAGGCTACCTAGAGGGACTAGCCTGATTGGGGCATTGAGTTGGTAAGTGACCGATCCCGCACCTGTTACAATGGCCAAAAACAGTGTTTTGTGTAGCAGCCCAAGAAAATTGTCTATTGTTACCAGAAAATTGTCAATAAACCATATAATTCGTTAAACTGAATGGGTGGCTTACGAGCCAGCAGATTACCTTTTAAGCTATTGTACTCCTCACGAAGACCCGCAATAGTAAGCATCACCACATCTTTGTCTTTCTGGGGCTCCCCGATGTTAGCCAAGGCTGTTGCATATTCTTGAGCACGAGTTAAATAGTCAACAACTTTCTCATCGCCTTCCATGGCTATTTTCAAGAGTCGGGTCTTCAAGGTATACTCATGTGAGGCGGTTTGAGGCGCGTAGGCGCGTTCCAGAGACAGCCAAACGTCTCTAGAAATATTGCCCTCGCATGTTGGAAGGAGGCTTCAGACACGGTTGAGATGATAAGCATACGGGCATGGGCGTCGTTTGCAATCCACCGGGTGTAGTCCGGGTTATCAGCAGCAGTCGCATCAGCGGAAACTTTGGGTGATGGGCAGGGTATGGAACCATCGATGTAACCAAACAGGGAATCGGAGACAAGGAATGGTTCGACCATTGCTTTCCAATAGCCATAATTTAAGGGTGAGAGGGTAAAGGCGAACTTGTGAGAGTTGTGAATGGTATTTTCTTGGGTGATAAAGAGGCAAGGGTGGCCATAATGAAGACAGGAATGGGTGTCGCTGCTGTTCAAAGATAGAGTTTGTTGAGTAGATGGCCGGAGATATTACTCACAGCTTGTAGAGCTGCTGTCCGGCGGTGGCCAAAAAAGAAAAAAAGGAGGCGGCAGCTAGGGTTAGAGACAGGCTCTTGATACCATATTAAACATAAAGATTTCTGTGTTTTATTGATGTACATTAGTAGAATACATAAGGAGTATAAATAGAGATGATTACAGGTAAATATGGAAAAGGTAAAAATGGAAATCTCTATTCTAAAGCTAAGCATAGGTCTAGGCTAACATTATTCTAATTATCAAAGTCTCAGCTGATTGTTAGTCTAATAATCACTTGAGAAAGATATATAAAATGTGGATTTTTTTAGTGCAAGAGGGTACTCTACATGTGGTGATTAGATTGCATAAATAGTGAATGAAGCAACTTTAGTATGTTTGTCCAGATGACACAAGGTTGATCCACGACTTTAGCAACATTAGTCAACAAGAGTTTATCCACAAAAAAGAAAGCATAAATTATCTTGCAAATTTCTTTTCTTTCTTAACTTCCAGTACAATAACAAGATTATTATATCAGATTTTTAGGGTGTTGCATGACGATCGGTCAATGGCCTGATCATGCATCGTCTGTCTGTATCCTTTCATCAAATGCATAAGGTTTTGTCTTGTTGACTTTCTTTGAGCTGAAGACACCAGAATTTGTTCACATCACCGTACAAAGTTAAAATATACATGTAAACTATTAAGAGTCAAAAATAATTTCAAGAGCATAATGGAGTTTGATGGTAAAATGACATCACCTAATTGTATGCTTTGCATATATATATCTATAGGAGCTGGTTGATAATGTTATGAAAGCTGCTACAGAAGATCTTGGGTTTTCACAAGGGAAGCCAGTAGCTACATATGTTATATACAAAAGTCTTTTGCACTGCAAAGCTTTTGAACCAGATATAACTACCGTATTTGATAGGATTATCCAGATGATGGGTTCTGCAATAGAGGTCCATGTTTAAATATGTTTATATTTCACATATATCATGGTTAGTTTTACAATTGATATTTATATAACTTAATAATTGAATTAAATATATTATCTTTTTCCAGAAAAGTGAGGAGATTAAGCATATGGCTTATTGGCTCTCAGTCACATCTACGTTGCTGTTTTTGATTCAGAGGACTTTAAGTCCAAGTCCTCCGAAACCCGAGCAGCCAACATCATTATTTGGAAGGATGACCAAAGTACTTTCTGTTCCTTAATAGGGCTGTAATCGAGCCGAGCCAGGCTGGGCTTGAGCTCGAACTTAAACGAGCCGGCTTGGCTCGGCTCGTTTATTTTTTGAGCTGAAAAGTAGAGCTCGAGCTCAATCGAGCCGGCTCGTTGATTTTTTATTATTTTTTGTACAAATATTGATAACATAAAAACAAAAATAAAAAAATAACACACTTTTATAAAATACACACACACATACATACGAGCATCGGGTCGAGTCACTGAGCCAAGCCATACAGTTGAGCCACGAGTCGAGCCATTGAGCCGAGCACTCCCTGGTCGAGCTCGGCTAGATTACAAAAAGAGCTGGGCTCGGCTCGGCTCGCAAAAAAGAGCTTTTTTTGAACTTTTATCGAGCGAGTTTCGAGCTACCCGCGAGCTTTTTGAACACTCCTATTCCTAAATACAATCCCATTTTCTACAGGCAGGTTGGGTAATAGGTTGAAACAGGTTCATGTTGAAATAGGTTCATAGTTCATTTTTAGTACGAGGTGGTTGACTGCAAACACTTCTGTTGATCTTTATAACTTTTATAACTATTATGATTACAAAACAATAAAATTACAAAGTAATCTAAATCTTTGAATAAAATGATTGAGAAAGTTGTATGCTTTAAATACTCAACTTTTGGCAACTTTCAACCTGTTCGATCCATTTGACTCATTTGACCCTTTGAGATAAAGAGAGCCCATTTTGACCCATTTGTATGTAAATAGGTCAAGATCTCCATCTCTACAAAACTCCTTTGTGAATCATTTATAAGAAGTGTTATTGTTATTGTTAATATTTTTACTATAATTATTATTACTATATTTATAGGGATTTCGAGCAGCATCCATCATTAGTATAGTGTGCCATGTGGAGGTCAAGTACCCAGCTTTGCTCTTTAAGAAGCAGCTCGCTGCGTATGTTGAAAAATTATATGGATTTATTCGTAATGACTTAAAGAAGGACATGTCACAACTTCTTGCCTCTTGTATTCAGGTATGACTGTTACTCTAGCTTCGATTGCAATTAAAAGCATCATATGATGATAATATTACAATTTGTAAACAATTCAGGCGCCAATAACATCGGATGGTAAAGTTTTTCCAGTTGAGTTTTGGGATAGCATCATTGAACGCTTAGATGGTCTGCTTGATACATTAAAAGAATGCAATGTAAGTTTTTTTTATTAAATTTCTTATTAAGGTTTCTAATGAGAATTGAATTATCACCTACATGCTCATTGTTTAACCATCTCAACCTTATTTTTTTCAGGTGCCATTAGGCATTATCCAGAAGATATTTTCTCAAGTTTTCTCTTTCACTGATGTACAGCTTTTCAACAGGTAGCAATTATTTTATTATAACTCGTTAGTAACAATTATTTTATGATAACTCGTTAGCGTATGATATATGATCACAGGTGTCATAGTAATTCAGTAATAATCTAATTTTAGAATAAAAAACTGGAGTAAAGTATACGGATGGTCCCTGGTTTACCAAGATTTGGGATTTGGTCCCTAGCTTTTCAAAAGTACACGGATGGTCCTTGTGGTTTGCACTTTGCACTTTGTAACGCATTTAGTCCCCAGCTAACAAATCTAAAGGTTTCGACATGTACAAGTTAGGGACTAAAGTACTAAATATTAGACCATATTATTAGTGTGAGCCCACGGCCCAACTTAGGTTTCTAGGGTTTCATATATTCTCTATATAATGTAATCCTATTGATTCAATAAAGCATTCAGTCTTTCATTATCTTACATGGTATCAGAGCCAACCTAGGCTCTATATCGTTTCCGCCGCGTCACACACAAATAACCAAACCCTAGCGTCACCACTTGAGAAAAACCCTAGACAGGGCGGTGTGCCGCCACTGCCGCATTGGATGCCTCTTTTAGGATTACAGGATCATTCTAAACTGTGGAGTCTCTTGAAGATTATGGATCGCAAGATTACGGAATTTTGGCAGAAGTTTTGACCGAATCTCAAGACCACTCTTTTTTTATCAGTCATAGCTTTCGGTTTCCTTCCGCTTTGACTGCGGGGGAGTATTAGACCATATTATTAGTGTGAGCCCATGGGCCCAACTTAGGTTTCTAGGGTTTCATATATTCTCTATATAATGTAATCCTATTGATTCAATAAAGCATTCAGTCTTTCATTATCTTACACTAAACGCGTTACAAAGTGCAAACCATAGGGACCATCCATGTACTTTTTGGCAAAGTTGGGAAACTAAATGCGTTACAAAGTGCAAACCATAGGGACATTCCGTGTATTTTGGAAAGCTAGGGACCAAATCCAAAATTTTGCTAAACCATAGGGACTTTAGGGGATTTTCTACCCTCTTACTTTTTAAAAAAACTTTGGCCAGTTAGAGAAAATACAGCCTGAATTTTTTTTTATCAACTTATACGTAAATGGGTCAAAACTGAATACGGCCTATAAGTCTGGATATGTCAAACTAGTTATCTCATTTCTGAAATTGTAATTTTTTTACATGCCACCTCAGCCTTCTTCTACACAAAGAGTGTTGCACGTTCGCAAACGGGGAGTATGTGAAGGCAGGATTATCTAAACTAGAGCTTTGGTGCTCTAAAGTCACAGCAGAGGTACTTGTTTACAGGCCTTCACTATTTTATATATTGGTTGACCTGAAAACACATGTTTGTCCTATTATATATGGTTACGAAGAAAATATCATTACGATAATAATCTAAATCTTTCAATACAGCAGTTAAGGAATTTGTATGCATTATGCATACACTACGGACGACTTCAGCCCCTTTCCACTAAAATTCTGTTGAGTAAAATGCCAAAATTGTCCCTGTAATCATATTTGCTTGTTCCATCCAAAATGACTTTTTTGTGCATTTATTCCTTCAGGTTTGCGTTTTGTTGCCATTTCCATCCAAATCACTAACGTAGTTTATTTTTTATGTTAAGGTGAAGGGCATTTTTGTCGTTTTGGATGGAACAAACAAATATAACCAAACCTCAGGGACGATTTTGGCATTTTACTCTTACATTTTTGTTTTATATAAAGGGGAAACAAATAATTAAAAAAATATAAAACAAAAATGTAAGAGTGAAATGCCAAAATCGTCCATGATGTTTGGTTATATTTGTTTGTTCCATCCAAAAGGACAAAAATGCCCTTCGCCGTAACATATAAAATAAAATACGTTAGTGATTTGGATGGAAAGGGCAATAAAACGTAAACCTGGAGGACTCGAATGCACAGAAAAGTCATTTTAGATGGAACAAGAAAATATAACCAAACCTCGGGGACGATTTTGACATTTTACTCATTTTTTGTTTGATCCATTTGTGATAAAAAAATAACCCCAAGTCGAAATTTTCTCTAATATTACTGTTGTAAGTCAGAGTAAGTAGGCCTAACGACTCACTGAATCAGTATGCAGGCTCATCATCGGATGAACTTAACCGTGTAAGGCAGGCAGTCGGGTTTTTGGTATGTAACAATTTTTTTTTATATTTTTTGTTATGTACTTTTCTTCAATTTCCAGTAACGATTCTTTTAAAATTTGGATTTACCTTTCTTTTCAGATTTCAAAAGAGAAACCTAAAATTTCATACGATGAATTCACAACTAAACTATGTCCTGTAAGTCTCCCACTGTGTTTTTCTACACCATGAACGGAAGTGTCTTAACTTAAGTTCGACATTTTCGGTATCAGGTTCTAAGTATCCAACAACTTCACAGACTCTGCACTTTTTATTCAAATAATAAGGTTGCCACAGATAGTGCCGCCCCAGATGTAAGGATAACACTATTACGTTTGTTATCCGTTTACGTACTAATTTATAATCGATTTTCAACAGCTTATATCCAAGTTAAAAGGTCTAATGTCAGAGGACTCCAATGATCCTGATAGTGACTCCTATTTGGTAGATGACAACACTTCTAGGTATACACTAAACTATATATACAGCAATGAAATATAATTTACACTAGGGATGGGATCGGTACAGTACATACCCGTACTGAAAATACCGGTACCGAATTTGAACAAAACTGGGTACTGAGTACCGTATCAAATATATTGGTACAGGTACCGGTATTTCGGTACGGTACCCGCTTTGGTACCACTTTATTTTTTCAATATTTTGAGCACTTGTATGGGTAGCAAATAGGTAAATTCGGTACGATTACCAAATACGTAAAATGGGTACGAGTACCAATACGATACGGATACCAAATAGGTAAAATTGATATAATAAGTATCATAAATACCATCATACGAAACAAAATATAATATAAAAAAAAACCCTCTAAAGTTCTAATATAATATTCGGTACCAGTATCATTTTTACCCATACCCATACCTAGGGTTGTTCATCGGGTTTTTTCTTCGGGTTTCGGGTTTTTCGGGTCGGGTTGTTCGGGTTTTTGTCTAGGAAAAAGTAACCCGATAACCGACCCATTTAAAGTTCGGGTTAGTCGGTTTTGGGTTATTCGGGTTCGGGTTAGTTCGGGTCGGGTTATTCGGTTTTCGATTTTTGGTTTTCGGTTTTAGATGTAAAATTAAAAATAAATGTTTTCTTTTACAAAATATCATTAAAATTCATATTACTACTTTAAAAATATCCTCAAAGTTCAAACATTATTTGACAAAATGTTATTATAATATTTAAAAGTCCCAAAACTTAATGTTCCATATATTAAAGACTCCAAACCAAAACACTTTTATAAGAAGAAAACAATGAATGTTCGGGTTTTTATTCGGGTTTCGTGTTTCGGGTTTTTCGGGTCGGGTTGTTCGGGTTTTTGGTGGGGAAAAAGTGACCCGATAACCGAACCATTTAAAGTTCGGGTTGGTTGCGTTCGGGTTTCTCGGGTTCGTTTTTTCGGATATTCGCCAATTCTGGTTCGGGTGGCTTTGAATTCGGGTCGGGTTTCGAGTTTTGGATAAAAATGAACAGCCCTACACATACCGATACCGTATGGGTATTTGGGAAAAAAGATCTCATCCCTAATTTACACTGTCAAAGATGGGTGAATTGTTTTTATTTTTGTTATTTCAGCATGGCCTTCCCAGTTGAGGAGATTGGTAAATCCATTAATGAGAAAGATTTTTCAAACATGAAACCAAGCCCTGAACTCCTTGAAAAACCCGAATTTCAATTTCTAGTGGAGTAAGGCTTGTGGGTCTATTTGCATCGCTTCTAGTTCGGTTACTCTTGTGATCGGGTCACGTCTACAAGTCAAGAAATATTCCTGACCTGACCCCAAACTAAGGAATCTTGGTGCGCTGGGCACCCATAAGATAACACAACAGATTTCATATTTCTCGAGCCGAAATATGCCATACATACTTCTTTCGGTCTGAATCTTGGTATGTGCCTCAATCAATGTTTATACCTCCAAAACCCCACGAACCCACCAAACTTCATGCTTTTGTACATAGCATATCTTGTTGACCTTGATCAAGGTCTTTTTGGTCTTTTAACAAGATCATCGGGTCCATTAGATGAAACATGATTTCATCGGTTGCACTGGCTATTGGCTCTATGATTCAAACTAAGGTGGCAAAATCAATCAAGCGCTGGGTATACAACATGAGTTCCTTAAATGCTACAAAAACCAGCAGCCATTGTAGATTGTGAGAGCTCTTCAAGAATGCGTGGAATGGAGATTATCAAATAGTTTTTGCGAATGCGCAACCGTCAGAGAAGTTGAGGTCTAGATCTCTTATGCAGGAAAGGTTGGTGAAGATAACTTCCCCTGTAGAGGAAGAAGTTTATAGTAATGCAATTGAAGTTGTTTATTTGTCAATATGTTTATGTCAATTTCTACTTGGGGCATACATATCATGTTGTACTAATAATCTTGAATTGTAATAAGTCATATTGTATTGTAACGAGTTATCATATTGGCAGGTGCTCTTATTGAAGTGTGATCGGCTTTAATGTTATATTGTTATATTAGGTCTTAAAGGGTTACTACAACATGCTGTAATGAGTTATTAGCTCTTAATGGATTATAATTTCTAATAGCCCACATTTGGACAAAATTCACTTTGTTTCTGTAAGTTTGACTTTGATTAACCAATAGTGACTTTGGTTGACTAATGTAGATCATAATAGGTCATACAAGTCTTCATGAGTCAAAAGGGTCATCACTGTTTTAGTTGAGGATGATGTGCCTTGTTGGGGATTATAATAAATTAATATTCTAAACATTATTTTCTATGATTTGTCTACGGATTTCTTTTGCGACAAAATATTTGTAGTTAAAACCGTTTAGCAAAGATATCCATTCACAGAAACATTTGGGACAAACTTTTTCTTAGTAAAAATCCATATCAAATACTTATTTACTATTCTGGTGTACGCCGTTAAAAAAAATACTTATGTTTTAAGAAGCATCACCTTTTTACATTATAATAATGATATAAAAAAGAACAAGCTTATAAGTAAAACAGTAAGAAAATATAAAAGTTGGATGAGAAAAAAATATATTAAGATCATTATACATTAATTGATGATTCATTATTCAGAGTATATTTAGCATCAAATTGATTTAGGTGAGTCCAAATCCTTGCCTTATTCAAATAACAGTCACCAAAATTATCGTTCCTTGATTAAACTTCCAAGTATTCAATTCATTTTCATTTTAGGAAAGATTTGAATCCCAATCAAAATTTGGTTTTTTTTGGTCAATAACATGAGATGATAACATTTAAGGTAGGAATTGAATCCCAGTCAAAAGTAGTTTTTTTTTTTTTTTTGTCATTAACATGAGATGATAACATTTAAGGTAGGATTTGAATCCCTATAAAAAATATTGTTGGTTACATGAGACGACTTTTTCAATTGGAGCTTTTTTTTTATGAACAGTGGTGATATCATTAAAAAGACTAGTAAAACATTAGACAAAGAACTAATACGATATAAATAACTGGAATTGAAAAAATAAGGATTGACTAGTTATAGAAGATTGATTTAAAATAATTAAATAAATGTATTTATTGAAATCCCCTTTTAAACAATGGTAAAAGTAAATAAAAATCTACAATTCATTTCCTTTTAAAATTAGTACATTATTTTAAAAAAACTATTTAATTTTGCATTTACTTATTTAATTTACACTTATCTTATGAAAATTTTAAAATAAGTTTAACAAAATACTTTCATTATTTATAACTACCATCATTAGTTTCCTATAATTCAAGGTATTACACGTGTTGGCCTCATGGCATCCTAATCTTAATTATCTTCTCAAGAACATCCTTATTTGTTATTATCATATCATTAGTTTCCTAAAATTCGAGGTGTTACATGATACAATCCAATATGATTTAGTGGTACACTTTTCAAATCCTTAATTACCGTTCATTCTTCATAATTTTTCAAGAACATCCGTTAAAAAATCATGGTAGAAATCCCGTTATCAAATTTTAAAATAACTAAATAAATGTTATTCATTAAAGTCACTTTTAAACACTAATAAAAATAATCAAAACTCGACAATCATTTCCTTTTAAACATCCATAAACTTCAAATTTAGTACATTTCTTACTCAATAAATACTATATAACTTGACATTTATTTATTAAATTTAACATGTAAGTTAATAATTTTTTGAATAAAGTGTCAAAATAATCCCTGTGTTTAGCACTTTAGCTCACTTTTACCACATCAGTCCAAAAATAAATTTTTTGTATCTGGGTCCCTGATGTTTCATTTTTGTTGTCATTTTCATCCAATTGGCAAACTGGATTAGAAATTTCTGTCCTTTTTGTCGTTTTCCTCATTTAAATTATGGAGTTCCTCATGGAGTTCAGGCATAAAATGACAATTATACCCTCTATTTAAATGAGGAAAACGACAAAAAGAACAAAAATTTCCAACCCAGTTTGCCAATTGGATGGAAATGGCAACAAAAATGATACCTCAGTGACTCAGATACAAAAGGTTTATTTTTGGATTGAAGCGGCAAAAGTGAGCTAAACTCAGGGGCCGGTTTGACATTTTACTCAAAATTTTTAAAACAAATTCAACAATATACTTACCTTCTTTATAATTATCATTACTTCATTAGTTTCCTAAAACTCTTGTGTCACATTTATAGACATGATAGCATTCTAATCTTTTAAAAATCCTTAATTACCATTCAATCTTCATAAACTTTTCAAGATTATCCGTTACTATACATGGTAAAAAACCTTATATATTCTCAAAAAAATCCCACATTTTCAAACCATAAACCTTCAACAAAACACCATGAACAAACACATAATCTTCTTCACAATATTTCTTTGTGTCATCACATTAGCAACTGCTGCAAAGCCATGTTGGTTAGGTGGTTGGGCCATCAATGTAGTCAACCAGGTCAACTCCACAGACAAAGACCATGTTTATGCCCACTGCAAATCGAAAAACGACGATATCGGCTTCCACAAAATAAAATATCAACATTCAACAACCTGGAAATTCTGTGAGAATATTTTTGGTCCAACTACTCTTTTCTTTTGCCATGCTTATAAGGGTCAGCATAAAGAACTAGTTTTCGAGGTGTTTACTCAAGATACGATCAAACCGCTTTGTCGTGAGCTGGACTTTAAGGCAAATTATTGGAGATGCAGTTGGTTGCTTAGGGATGATGGGATTTACCTTGTGGACAGGAGGGAAAAAGGCAAGGAAAAGAATGTGAAGATGCATGATTGGAAGTATCGAGCGTAGAACAGGCAATGTGTACTGGCCCGGGTTTAAAACATTGCTAGTTAGGGTATAACATGGGTACCTTAAAAAGTTTCATCGGGTTTTAGTTTGTTTATGTGGTGAATAAAATTTTAGTAACTATGTTATTGAAGTGATGATTTTAATCTTTGGAATTCACATGTGAATTTACATTATTTCTCATATCTATAAATGTTACATTTTGTTCTACACATCATGAGATCTGAGTATAGTGAGAGAGGTGAATACTCGATCCGAATTTAGACAACTTTTCTGACGTTTAATAATTCTTATTGATCGTAAAAAGAATTACATGTTTGTTTTAGTGAAAATCAAACAAACAGTTGAACATGTCAAACTAAGATTAGATGAAACACTATGGTTCTAAAACCTAGCCATCTAAACTTACTCGATTACGCGATTTAATCAATAACAGATCAAACTCGATTACATTTGACCGGTGTTTAGGAGTACCGTGACGGATTGACATGCAATTTACTAACAAAATATATGCACAACTTGACATATTATTACTTTTTTCCGCAACATATGCATAAAACTTGTATGTATTGGTGAGTTTTGAGTTTTTTATCCTCATTTTTCATCTATTCGCCGAGTCGTCTGAACCTTTTCGATACATGTCGAGCCACCAGTGGGTCGGCAAAACAGGTAGCTTGAGTTTCATGAATAAATCATGGGTTCAGTCAGCTGTGATTTCCATCAGTCTAAAAAAACCGACCAACATCCTTTTAATCGGTTTGATCAAGATTCGGGTTATTCAACTTGTTAACAGCTTTGAATACAACTTTAGATGACTCTTTAACCCCTTTGATCTTCAACTTGTTTTTATTTTAGCTAGTTTTAGGTGAATAACCTGGATCGACCCATTTACCAATAAACGGGCCAAACTCTTCGGTACTAGTATCTCATACTAAAGGTTTAAAATAAGCGGAGTTTATTGCTAATCACCAAAATGTAATACAAAACATCAATTCAAACCCTAAAAAGGCACAAACCCCAAGTTAACTGATCTTCAGTTGCTTCCTATAATACCAGAAAGAAAAAAAAAGCACACTAATTTATTTCCCCTTTCGCCGCTTTTGCATCCCGCTGCAATCGCTACAGTACCATTTTCCTTTGGGTTGCTCTTTCAGACCAACACAGCCATAATGGAACCATTCGATCTTGCACTGTGGAAATATTATCACCTGGTTTGGTTATAAAGTGATAAAAATGGCAATTTGGACCCATTTACTTATAAATGGGTTGATTTGGTTATATTTTATCTCTAACGGGCTAAATGGTATAAGAAAAGAAAAGGTAGATTAAAGGAAACGGGTCGAAAATTGACCATAGTGATACATTTAATTCATAAAAAAACCCTGGATCATTTCCAAAACACAGATTATTTATTATTAAAAAACTATTGATGATCATTGTATTTCAAAATTAAATTGTACATCACATTCGACACATGAATTATATAAAAAAAAGAGTAAAATGCCATTTTCGTCCCTGAGGTTTGGCCAGTTTTGCAACTTTCGTCCAAATGTGTGTTTTTCCGCATCTGGATCCAAAAGGTTTGAAATTTTGCCATTTTCATTTGGCTTGTTAACTCCATCCGTTATTCTCCATTAAGTCAGGGGTATTTCCGTCTTTTTTGTTAACTTAAAGGGCAATTCGGTCTTTTCACTTTATGTAAAAGACCGAACACTGCTGAAAAGACCGAAGTGCCCTTTAAGTTAACAAATAAGACGGAAATACCCCTGGCTTAACGGAGAAAAATGGATGGAGTTAACGAGCCGGATGAAAATGGCAAGATTTCAAACCTTTTGGATCCAGATGCAAAAAACAAACCTTTGGACGAAAGTCGCAAAACTACCCAAACCTCAGGGACGAAAATGGCATTTTACTCTAAAAAAAAGGTTTTTTTTACACCAAAAGTACGCATTCTAACCCGTTAGTACACCTATTCATTTTGCAATCTCCAAAATACTTACATCAGGATTGTCACACGCAACCATCTCCCCATAGCTAACTTGGTTGCAGAAACAATACGTCGGTTCATTAGGATCAACGGGTAGATCCAAATCCATACTGGGCAGGTTTGCAGCCGCTACTTGAGCAGCAGCCGCAGCGGCAGCAAGGCGGGACCTGAGTAGTAAAAAAAGTCAAAACTTTGACCATTAAAACTCCACCCAAAGAGGCATCTGTGATCAGATTTAACAACTTATTGCAAACAAATAACAGTTTATGTTAAAAAGATTATTACTTTTTCCGTCCTCCTCTTCCACCCTCCTTTGCAGGCTTCCCGTTGCCATCAGAGTTCGAACCAGGTGTTCCAGCTGCAGCAGCAATATCCTTTTCTGGAACCAACACAAATGAAATGAAAGTGTGTGTCAAATGGATCGATCTGTGTTGTGTGTTGTGTTTTGTTTTATCTCGATCACATCAAATAAAAAATTTAGCTTGAAGGATGACTAGTCACACAAGAGTTCAAACGGGTTGAAAATAATTTTTTGTCTAATCTTAATGCACAACCTTTAAGTTATTATTCAAGAAATTATATTATTAATAATAATTTTGTGTTTGTAATTATATATTAACAGTGTTTGCGGTCAACCCAACCGACTTTTCGATTTCCACCAATACCAAAATAATGACCCGTTTCAACCATACCCATACCCCCCCACCCACACGCACAACCTTGCCGCCTCTACATCACACAAACAGCGGCATGAAGCATAACAATATAAGTATATAACATCTGTTTGTGACAGATTTAAAAAGAATCTACCGCGTCGCTGCTCTTCAAATTTTTTAAGATACTGATCAAGTTGTTGAATATGAGCATCCACCTGCGTAAGGAATATTTTCAACACTTCACTTCAAATAGAGGAAATAACCTCACAACAATATTTTTGAATCATACAAATATCTCAAATATCTGGCATGAACTCAAGAACAAAAACGACCAAAGAAAAACGTTCATCGGTACCAAATCATATGCTTGAACAGCCAGAGCAACCTTCTCATCCGCAATTCTAATGGCATGTTTCTGCTCATCCTGTGCATCATCTGAGAACTTGTTAAGTGAAGTACCCGGTGCAATGTTCCCGGACTTAACCCCCTCTTTAAACTCCTCTATTTCCTGTAAACAACGCTGCTCATTTTGTCGTTGTATACCTGCAGACGTATATCAATATCGCTTAAGTTTGTTGTATTTTACATAAAACTGCAAAAAATAGGATACATATACATGAACTCAATAGTCTGTGTATAAACTATACCCTGCAAACTTTTATCCAAATCGCGTAATAACGCATACTTCCTCTGTAATATGTTTGGCAGTGGCTCCAAACCTACATCAAAAATAATAAATAAATAAAAAGAAAACCCCAATTTAACAACTCTGGTATGAAACCCCAGTATTTATATTCTACACAACAAAAAAAACCAATTATGAAACCCTAATATTTATATTCTACAATCAGGCATCAAAATCACTCAAAATTCTCCCTTAAACAAGCAAATAGAATCAAATATAACGACATAATAATAAAACATCCATCAATTTAACACTTTGGTAACTATTCAAGAACAATTCATAAACCCTAAAAAAATAGGGGTCGAATAAATTTTCGATTTTTTCTCAATCAAACTGTAAATTGACAACAAGGGGTCTTTTGCTAAATTAAGCACTTTATAACTCGAACAAACCGAAATTAAAAAAATTGAAGAGGATGGAAGATTACTAGCTTGAAAATCCTCAAGAAACGACATTTTTGCGACGGAGAATTTGGGGGAAATGAATGATGTTAGTTGGTCGTTAAAAGCCCGCGTGAAGTTTAATCGTGAACGGATCTAACGATTATTGGATGCTGATTCATTGAATTTTGTGTAAATTGGGTACCTTGTCACATGAATGATGTCATCATATTGCTTTCATCCAAATTATTTATAGGTTTTGAAAGTTGGTTTGATGATTCACTGGATCTATTCTCGGATAAAAAAAATGTTTATTGGAGATATTTTTACGCAATTCCCGAGTGGCACGCTGAAACAGCAACGTCGTGTTTGTGACTTCCTTGATACTGAACGATGACAACATAAACATGTGATGCCCATACGTGACATTACACGTTTTTTACTTTGTTACACAACGTATGTTCGTGATATTAACGTCATTAAACATTGATAAAAAAAGCATATCTCAGACATTGCAGCGTAAAGTCGTAAAGGTAATTTAGACATTGTTAGGCATGGATAAAAATATAGAGTAAACCTCAATTTTTTCCCTATGGTTTGCTGATTTTAACAATATTAATCCAATAGTTTTAAAATTGTATTAATCATCCAATAGTTTGCCTATTCTAACGCTTCTAGTCCACCACTCTACTAGATTATAACACTTCTAGTCCACCACCCTATTAGATGGCTATTAGAGTGGTAGACTAGAAGTGTTAGAATATGCAAACTATTGGATGATTAATGCAAAATTTAAACTATTGGACTACTAGTGTTAAAATCAGCAACCCACATGGACGAAAATTGAGGTTTACTCAAATATATATATATATATATATATGGGATGAGTAAAATGAGAACCACCTTGAGTTGTGAGAACCATAGGAACCAATATAAGCCATTGATCAAAATGGTTTTAATGGATGAGATTAAAAGACAATAAAGTAGTTGTAATCATTATGCTTTAATTAATGACTTTTTGTTTTTAGTGGGATAAGGTAAATTAGTATTTTTACTAAGCTCTTTAATGATTGGTAATTAAATTTGTAATCATTGTGCTTTAGTTAATGTTTATGATTTAACGAGTTTACGTTAACCCGCGCATTGCGGCGGGATGTTGATTATTAATGTAATTATTATAACTATATAAGATGGGAAAAAGATTAGTAATGGACGCTTGAATCTATTGAAGAAAGTTTAAGAATATTGTTTTTTATGTAAGAGAAACAATCTATCTTTAAACAAAATAAAAGATTAATAGTTCATCCCTATGCAATACCCTAAAGTTATTAAAGGATGAAAAACCCATTAAACATGAATGGGATTTTAATGTTTTTTTTTTATTTCTTTCGGTGAGTTCCAAACAAAAACAGAGACTTAGTAATTTGGGTTTTTATATTGCACAACAATCTTCTTGTATTCGATTATTATTAGATTATCAGTGGGTATCTGAGGGATTCAGATTTTAAACGCTAGTTGGTTTTTCGGCAATTCACACTTCATACTTTGAATATAGAAATCTTCCACGGTATATGAGGGAATCGGATTTGGTTATGAAACAGTTGTGGTTCCTTTATAATATATTGATGATGGTGTTCGAGTATGAATAACATATGTGCGTCGGAATTTGTGTTAGAAAATGAATCGCATAACATGATGTTATGGATAGATATTAGAGAGAGAATATGCAAATACAATTATCAAGTTGTGAATGGAAAAAAATGTAAACAAACAGAAGTTTGTAAACATGAGATTCAAGTGAGGGAGGGCTTCTTGGAGGCAATTACCATTTTTGTGGGAACTTTCGATTTGTTAATCATTATAATATCAGAAAAGGAAGAGTTCTAATAATAACAGAAATTAAAGAGATACATGTCTTATATTATAAAAGTTACCGAATGGTGGTATACCACTTTGTGAAACATTGTAATGGTTTAGATTGAAGTTGTTCTTTCTGGGATGAAAGCTTGGTCATATCATCAGAACAAGGGGAAAGATCATGTAAAATGAAGATGCATGTGTCAAAAAAAAGGTATGTGTTAATTAACGGGGTGTGTGTTAAACAAAGGGGTGTGTTGATCAAAGGGGTGTGGGTGTTATGTTAATCAAAGGGGTGTGTGTGTTAAACAAAGGGATATATGTTAATCAAGGGTGTGTGTTTGTGTTAAACAAAGGGTATGTGTTAATCTAAAGGGTGTGTGTGTTAAACAAAGGGGTACATGTTGCTTTTGTATAAGAGATATAATTAATGTTATTTTTGAATCATGATGTAAGAAAATCAATTTATATGGGGTTCAAACTTTTTTTGCGCGCCGGTTTAAACATTTTTACGCGTGAGTTCAGACTTTTTTACCGTGGGTTCAAACTTTTTTACGCCGGGTTTAAACTTTTTTTACGCACCGGTTTTATTTTTTTTTTTTACACGCGGTTTTAAACTTTTTTACGCACCGGTTTAGAACTTCGTTTATCGCCAGTTTTAAACTTTTTTTACGCGCGGTTTTAAACTTTTTTAACGTGCCGGTTTAAATTCTCTTTGCACGCCGGTTTAAACTTTTTTACCGTGGTTTTAAAATTTTTTACGCGCGGTTTTAAAACTTTTTTACGAACGGTTTCAAACTTTTTTACGCGCGTTTAGAAACTTTTTTACGCGCGGTTTTAAACTTTTTTACGCACGGGTTCAAACTTTTTTTACGCGCCGTTATAGAAACTTTTTTTACGCGCGGCTTTAAACTTTTTTTACGCATCGGTTTTAAAAGCTTTTAATTTACGCACGGTTTTAATTTTTTTTATGCGCCGATATAAAAGTTTTTTTACGCACGGTTTTAAACTTTTTTTACGCGCCGGTTTTAAACTTTTTTTACGCGCGAGTTTAAACATTTTTTACGCGTGGTTTTAAACTTTAAAACAATTTTTTTTACAAAATAAAACAATTTTTTACAGTTTAAACTTTTTTACAAAAACTTTTTTTACAATTTTTTTTCAAAAACTCTTTTACAAAAAATTTTTTACGCCAAATATCTTTTTACTCCCCCGACACCCCGATTTCGGGTTTAACGAAATTTAAGGATCTTACCAAACGAACTCACCCCAAAAATTACGACTCTTTAGATGTCTCATGTTGAATTTTAAATAGAAGAGAAAGAAAAGATGTGAAATGTTGAGTTTAAATAGAAGAGAGAGAAAAGATGTGACATGGGAAGTAAAAGACTAAAATACCTTTTGATTTAATTTGATTATAGGTGATGTGTAAATATGTTATTGGATGATAAGAGTTCTCATGGTTCTTGCAACTGGGATTGGTTCTCTCTTGAAACATATATATATATATATATATAGGGTAAGGTTCATGCGAGAACCACCTTTATTGTGAGAACCGCGAGAACCACCTTTATTGCAAAATAAAATCTAAAAAAATCAAAAAAAGCACTAAATATTTTTTTTATTTTTTAATAAAAATCGTTATATTTTCGTTACAAAAAAAAACTTTTTTTTTCGAGTAACAGTTATCCATGCACATGTGCATATGTATCATAACTTCGACAAATTCAGTAATACGTTATCACTAGTAGACAATTGCACTTTAATTTACAATACCATCCATAATACACTCAATTTTACATTAAATGCACATGTGCATTATTATGTATAACAATTATATACCGTGTTTTGGTACAAAAGGTTTGTGATTTTGAATGTGATAGGCTCATATATATGTTTTTTGGTTAGTTATATCTAGTGGTTGATGGTTTATTATAGTTGTCACTTTATGATGTAATATGTTGATTGGATGGTATAAACGGTGTTGATATACATGTAATAAAGTGAAAATATTGGTATTGTATTATAAATGGTAGGAGGTAATAGTATTGTATTATGGATGGTAGGAGGTAATGGAAGTGTATTATGGATGGTATGATAGATGAAAGAGAAAGTGTATTCAAAGTAATGTACCAAAACACCTTATTTCATGTTGATACATATAGATGCACATGTGCATTTCTTATATTGGTAACGTAAAAAGTAGTGTATTACACATTAGTAGTGTAAATGAAAGTACAATTGTCTATGTTTGTAAGGTATTACGTAATTTGTCAAAGAAATGATGAAAATGCACATGTGCATGGTAGTGTATTATGGATGGTATGATAGATGAAAGAGAAAATGTATTCAAATTAGTGTATCAAACACCTTATTTCATGTTGATATATATAGATTCACATGTGCATTGCTAATATTGGTAACGTAAAAAGTAGTGTGTTACACATGGTAGTGTAAATGAAAGTACAATTGTCTAATGTTGTAATGTATTATGGAATTGTCAAAGAAATGAGAAAATGCACATGTGCATGGATAGTTGGTACTCAAAAAAAAAAAATTTGAATTTTTTTTATTGGTGAGTAAATATAGCGACTTTTTAAAAAAAAATATTAAAAAACAAAAAAAAATTTGGTATTTTTTTGGATTTTTTTAGGTATTACTGTTTGTGTTTACACTGGTTCTCGCGGTTCTCGCAATAAAGGATGGTTCCTAACGGATCCTTGTCCTATATATATATATATAAAATATGTCGCACGTTGCAGTGTAAAGTCGTAAAAGGAAGTTAAACAAAATGAAGTGTCGAAAAAGAGTCAAAGTTGTCAATTACCAAAAGCTAGAAATGAAGGTGTAACTTACTCATTTAGGTAAATGAACTAAACGGTTCTAGTAACATGATTTTAGGTGTGTCCGGGTTAGGTTGATGTTTTTAACACCAATATATATGTGGGTCATGTTCAGGTTCAACGAATTAACACGACACAGTTGAACCTTTAGATGTAACAAAGTTGTTGAAGTCATGTAAATTAAAATTTGAAATAACGGAAGTTTCAATCAATTATTGTCGGTTGATTATGTAATTTTCAGCAAGACAACTGATGTTACATATGAAGAATAGATGAACTTGCATTTCATGCCCCAAAACGCAAAGATTTCTAGTTACAACTGTCATAGTATCAAGCATACAACAACATACCTAGTAAATCCCACAAATAGCAAAATTATTGGTAGGATCTGAGGAGGGTGAGATGTAAGCAAACCTTACCTCTACCTCAAGAATAGAGAGGTTGCTTCCAAAGAAACTCTCTGCTCTAAACAAACAACAAACACGTAGACAAATGAAAAGAAAATAGCCAAAAGGCCAACGGGTCAGGTCAAACAGGTCGAAAGTCGTCCAAAGTCTATATGTATCGCATTCAAACTTTGAATCAATTTTATTCAAAGATTTAGATAATCATGGTAGTATTATTGTTTTTTTAACCATAATCAGCACAAACTTATAATAAGAAAACTGTAAAAATGGACAAAAGGTATTTACAATAAAACAGGCCCGGACTGTTTCAACACCCCGCACATCTTGCCACATCTAATCTCCATGATTCTTGTGCTTGCAGCATAGATCATTTGACAAAAAATATCAAAAAATGTTTATTTATATGTTGATACATTTCTCATTGCTCAAGAGCTCTTGCATTGGTAAAGTCCCACATTGCAGAGGCCGGTAATGTATTTGATACGTAAGACTATGTGTTTCCATTGGTGTATTAAACATTCGTATTGATATGGTTGCGAGACGGTTTTTTGGGCAAGTCCGTCCATTTGGGATAGTTCTCATGACATGCTTTGTTTGTTGGTACCTTATGCACGGTGAGTTGTACGTCAATAGGACAAAGTTGTCACTATGTCTCTTGATATCTTCTCTATAACCCAATGGGACAAAGTTACCTGTATTGTTTGAGAGATCTGGATCACTTTCATTAGTACCTTGTGCATTTTTTTTGAACGTCAACGAATCCTTCAAATGGGCTACTGGCGAAATTCACCACATCGGAATACATCGTCTTCCAAACCGGGGAAAACCATCACCTAGGGCCAAAGCCCGTGAAACACTCGCCCGAAGGCACGACAGTGCGGTGAGGTAAAACCCGCTCAATTCAAGGATCGAACTAGCTATCGCCGCCTACTAGCTTAGTCTCCCATAACCTGGTGCCGCATATTCTAAATGCTAGAAGAAGAAATTGAACTTGAGTCACTTGGGACACTAGGTCTGTTGGGTATTTTAGTATAATTTGAGATTGCGTGTGACGTTCATATAAGAGTGCACGCTTATTTGAATGTCATCGGGACTAACGAGGGATCCAAGGGGCGGCAGCCCCTGGCGTGGAGTCGAGCTGAAACTGCAAGCTGGAAATTTTTTATTTTGGACAAAAGTCCTTTATCAAAAATGCATCAGAAACTCATTTTTGGGCTAAATGTGCAATTTTGAAACTTGAGGGACTAAAGGTGTTTTTGTTCAAAATTGAAACTGCAAGCAGTTGTGAAAAACTGAAAATACGCTCCCAAATTTTTAGAGAAAACCCTTGGACGAATTTTTGATTCGTAACTAATCCCCAAAATCTCACAATCAAAATCCCATACAGAAATCTAGAATTAAATCTGATTTTATCCGATCAAAGATTGGTAGCCACTCCAATTGTTTGATCTGAAAGTGATTACACGACTTCAGATTTATCCAAAGCAAATTTCAATTTCCCAACAAGGTCTCTCCCTTACAACTCCACCACCATTGTGCATTAGTTTGAAGATCTATGTATGACAAGTTGAATAACGAGTCAAATGGGCTTGGACTTTGGGTCAAAATTGCAAAAATCCAGTTTGGGTCAACAAAAGTCAAATACAATTTGGAGGAAAATGATTGTGTATAAACTGGATCCAATGTCTTAGACAAGATCATTACAAAGCTTTGACAGTTTCTGAAACCTTTTGCCTTTTTGTGGCATTCATCATCATCAAACCAACACCATCACCATCACAACAACATAATAATATGTATAATACCCACACCAAAATTTAAAAAAAATTATTTTCATTTCATGACCCAAGTAGCTTCAACATTACAACTCGTATCGACTCAAGAAACCGAAAAATTACACTCTGAAAATTAGGAAGAATTAAAAAAAAAAAAATTCAGATCTTGTAACCGAAAACCAATATACCTAGTTAGATCTAAAAACACAAAGTAGAGCGCGGTGAACAACACTTCGAACTTGGCCGAGGTTGCACGACACAACACACAACAACGTGGTAATGAACATAGTGTGAAAAAAACGACGCAGACCAAGAAAAACAGGGCTTGCTATTGCTAGCATTGGTGACCCCTACGACATTTGAGAACGCCAGCATTGGCGGTAATGGCGGCGACCATGCTAGATGATTTAGCCCCTAAACTTGAGGCTTTAGCGTAGCTTGCAGATGCACCGCCCCCGGATGGAGTGAAATAAGCGCCGTTAAGAAGTAGGTCACCTTCTGATCTCCAGTTCCACCCATGCCATTTGTGTATATCAGTATCCACCCTCTTTGTAACCTGTAATTACCATTTCAATAGCAACATTATTCAAACCTGCCAATTTCATCTCCCTAACAGTTGTTATGTTATGTAGTTTTGTGGCACTAATTAAATGACCTATAAGGACTTATCAGGGGCGGACCTACCTGCACCTACTACTCCGGCGGTAGTGTAAATTTTGGAAAATTTTGACGTTTTCTTGACATTTTTTCGAGTTCGTTACCTCTTTTTTTAAACGTTACCCCTATAAGGATTTTCTAGATCCACCACTGGACTTATATTAATGGTAGATAGGTATTTTTTAGTCACTTGACCGACTTTTTTAAAATATAACCATTTGAGCGATACAAATAATAACAGATATTTACGGGGTTTTGGCCTTAAAAAAATGGCGTAGTCGAGCAATCAATCAAGTGATGACATCTCAACCTTAAACCGAAAATAGGGCGTTTAGACTTAAAAATATATATCGCCTAGATTAAAACGGTCATTTCTTGTTAAAAATAATTAAAAAAATACTGTAATTTTTAGGTAAAAATCCTAATCGTCCCACTTGAAAGTTCAGTTAAACCTCCGATTCCACCTCAGAAAAAAAAATACAGGGTCCGCTACCGAAAATTCTGTACCTCTTTTGCAAAGGGATTGTTAGGGGCAAGATATCTGTTGCCTTGGCTATTGATGGTGGGGCTTGCACTTCCACCAATGGCATACATCTCCCAGTGAGTGTAGTCATTGTTCACCACGTGGAAATACCCATGTCTACACCTGCAATTTTATTTATTTATTTTTATTTTTAACAAAAAGAAAATGAGTCAGATAGATGCACCATCTTACACAAAGTCACAAACAGTGAATTAATTAAATACATTAATATTTAATAATGATATACCTTGGCATTCTCTGAATTAAACCTTTACCAAAATGGTTATATGCTATAGTCACTTGCATCATCTTGTCTCTATAATAAGAGTCACTATGCCCCAACAACATCACCTGTTTTACAATAACTAATTATTACTAGTATATAAATTATTGTTTTTAATCATGAGGTAGGTGACAATTATGACAAATTTAATTTTTATTAAAAAAATCAACTTTTTTTATAAATGACATTTCAGGTCAGTACAGCCCGATTAGGGTGTTTACCGTCCAGTTCAGCAAGAAACCACTAACCAAACTGACAGAGTTTTATGGGTCGGCTAGACCATTTTGATTTGATTTTATTTTTTAAAATCATTAGTTTCTTTTAAATTTTATAAAATGATAAAAAAATGTTTCATAAAAGTATATAAAAAAGGTTAAAAGGGCGGACCATTAAAACGTCAAACCAGCTAAGCCTATCGATTTGCTTCGATTTAGACAGTTCGATCAGTTTCAACCGTCTATAAACATCATAACCCCATCCCATCCCACAATTTGTCACAACTTATAATCATGATGTAAAGATTTACTAACCTCATTGTGGTGAGCAAAATGATTATTGGAAATAGTGATGGCAGTGGACCCCATAACAGCATCAACAAGCCCATCAGCACAATTAGAAAGAGAGTTATGATCAATCCAAATATGACTAGATCCAAAAATGGAAATAGCATCACCATCAGCCCTTGTTCTCCAACCATAATGTGAAGGAGAGCTTCTAACCAAAGCATTACCAGTTGGTTTACAATCATGAATATGCAACCCATGAATAATAACATTAGTAATAAACTGAAGAGTTAAACAAGCTCCATTAGCTATGTGCACATTAACTCCGCGTGCATCGATCGTTTTAAAGCTGTTCATAATAAGTTCTTGGTTAAGTTGTATCACCATGTCGCGTTTGAACACGATCCAGAGGGGGGCGGTTTGTATGACAGCGTGGCGTAGGGTCCCGGGCCTTGGATTGACTGGGTCATCGTCTCGGTGGTCGGTGACCACGTAAAAACGACCTTCACGGCCTCCGATTGCGTTTCGTCCGAACCCGATGCCGCAGTCAGCTAGGCGCTTGCGGTTACGGTGCCAGTTTGGGTCGCAACGCCAGCAGTCGTCGATCGGGTTACCCGTCCCACATGAGAAGTATCCTAGGTTCCTTCTGTCAGTGTTGTTTCTCATGCTCCTACACGTTACATAATCACGTACTATGTGAGTCAGAATGGTGAAAGATGTGACAAATTTATTTTTATTGTAAGTTTGTTTAAATAATTAGAAATAAATGAATTGACAAAATTTTTGGAGTGTAACACAATTTACCTGTAACATGTTACTCAGATGACCAACCAATATTTCTTTATATGTAATCATCATGTTTTATTTACGCAACAAGCGTCAAAATATGTCATTATATTATGATATTATATAATATATAATAATATTTAAAAGACCAGTTAGGTATAATACCTAATACCTATTTTGTCTTTTTGTGTGGTTTTTTTAGAGCGTAGTAAACTTTAGATTTTCCATATCTCAACAAGACTTTAGTTTTGTTTTATAATATTACCACAAAAATTAAACATGTTTAGTTTTTTTATTAAGCTTTAGGGTATTGGTATAATCAGGGATATTCATTTTTATGGTTTTTGATAAGTTGAGACGATAACGACAAAAGTCAAGCCGTGTAGCACGAGGGAAAACGACCAAACTCTGGTCGCGTAGCACATTAGGAAAATCCTAGTTGAATTTCAAAAGTGAACAAATTGAATATAACTTTTATCTTTCTTTGGAAGCACATGAATGGCACATGGTAAAGATTAGTTTGTTGAGTAGTAAGATTTTGGAGGGATGGGTAACTTAAAAAGAAGACTATTTGACATACGAAACGAATATATGGGAGCATAGTGACTTTATAGAAGTTAAACGACTAAATCAGTTTCTAACATATGAAAAAGTTAAAAAGTACAAAAAATTACATGTAAAGGAAATGCAATGGCCAATAAGGTCATGTGTAGTCAAAACGTGTCTGACACGTGTCGTGCCACGTCAGCAGGGGGCTTTATAGGGCGTTATATCAATAGAGCCCGTAGTCAAAACGCTCCTACCTCATCATTACCCAACTAATAAATAAACCCTTTAATTATACATATTAATATATGTGTGTGTGAGTGGAGAGTGCTGCAAAACGCCGGCTTGAGTGTGGCGCCCATCAAACTTTTTTACCCCAAAACGCCCCCCCGTCAGCAGGGGCTTTATAGGGCGTTATATCAATAGAGCCCGTAGTCAAAACGCTCCTACCTCATCATTACCCAACTAATAAATAAACCCTTTAATTATACATATTAATATATGTGTGTGTGAGTGGAGAGTGCTGCAAAACGCCGGCTTGAGTGTGGCGCCCATCAAACTTTTTTACCCCAAAACGCCCCCCCGTAGTGGTGTTGGGGGCGCTTTGAGGCGTTTTTGGCATCAAAAAATCACTCAAGGCGCCCCACTACAGGTGGCCTAACGGGTTGGTTTAAAACCGGTTGCAAAGATGTCAAAATCGATCAGAAAACCATGTGTAAGGTTATGTAGACTGATTTCTTTTAGGTCACAGTAGGAGCACATGGGTTGGTTCCTTTGTTATGGCAATTTAGGCACACAAGTAAAAAGGCTAATTTACTCTTTTATATGTGTATTGCATAAACACATTTGCCAAAAGGTTTAGGTTGTTAAAGAGTAAGAACATATAATGGTCATATTATAATTTGCAATATAATGGACAGATACAAAGTTTTAAGTTGACATTAGTTTTTTTCTTAAATATTTAGATACGGTATTGTACAAGTTTCTTTTTAAATGTGTATGAAATTATCCATGACAAAAAGTAAATACCGATAAAAGAATGCTATATTTAGTTTTCACCAAATTTAATTACACAACTATTAAATAAACATGCCCATCTTGCCTTTTCACCTTTACACAACTACTAATTTATTTTGTTTTTTAAAAGATATGAAATCGGTTCATCGTACATTGAATAAAACAAAATTGGTTAGATTGTAACATAATAATACATTTTGATCGCTTAAAATAGTGAAACAATTCTTCAAATCAGTTCTAATTTGTGTAATTAATATGGAATGTCACTTAATATTACAAATAAAAAAGTTCTACTTTTGTGTGACGCCGAACATAGGAAGAAAATTCATCAAATCATTTGTTTTAGGTCTACCATCACCATGTCACTAAAAGCCTTTCAAAATAGTTACTTTCTCCGTCCCATTAGAAGTGTCCTATTTTAAATTTTCAAAGTCTTTATTTATAAACTTTGACTTTAATTATATATTTTTTGAGTTTTATAAAACTTGATGAAAATTAACCCGATAAAAACATATGTAAAACACACTCAAATCATATAACTTTCATCAAGTATTA
The DNA here is from genome assembly GCA_947069175.1 of Scalesia atractyloides. Lineage (NCBI taxonomy): Eukaryota > Viridiplantae > Streptophyta > Magnoliopsida > Asterales > Asteraceae > Scalesia > Scalesia atractyloides. The sequence goes on along the minus strand of CAMTDV010000021.1, from coordinate 93,620,373 downwards.
ACTAACGCAAACAAAATTATTTAAGGTCAAAGTTTATAAATAAAGACTTAGAAAATTCAAAATAGGACACTTCTAATGAGACGGAGGGAGTATATATTTAGTTGTACTGTACATAGAGAGAAATTATCATCATTTTTCTTTAAAACTTTTAAAACTTTAAACATGAATTATCAAATCACTTCTACATGTATGTAAAAAAAATAACTTACATTTCAACATGGGAGACAACCTCTTGTGGATCTTGAACTGCATTATCATTCAAAGCTTCAATCTCATTTATTCTGCGTAACTCCACACACATAATAACTCAAATTAATTTACTTTTTAAAACAATTTACACTCGTATTTTAATCCCATTCATAAAGCAACCACGCACGGCCATTAATTAGCGACAGCGTGTGCAGTGAACAACAACCGTACTGGAGTCACTAACAAAAAGTAAGATGTATCTGTGCGTTTTCAGTGTGTGAGAGAGAGAAACACAACAGTGCAACTTTTTTACGGTTATAACGGTCTAAAAGTAGAGAGAAACAAATAACAAAAACGGTTTTTAGAATCTGAAGAAGGAGAAATGTTAACAGGATCCAATGAATAAATGGAATTGTAACATGAACAACTGCAATTAACCGTCCAGATCTCAAAATCCGGTATCTCAACGGTTGTGATTTGTTTCGTTTACACTAATAAGTTGCAACCGTACTGTAATGAATCTACTCGTTGTAGAAGATAAAAACTCTGATGAAACTACAAAAGTTATTTCTTATCAAATGTCTATTGTTTTTACCTTGCCGCCATTGATGAGTCATAGAAGCTCTGGTTCTGCAACTTCTCTGTTTCCGCAATCCTGTTCAGTATATTCGTATAACACACATGTAACGGTGTAAGCTTCTGATTTAACTAATGAACAACTTTGAGAGGCTAATTAGCTCATATAATCAAAAGAAACACTGTGTAATTTTGACCTAAAATAGCTCATAAATGCAGTTGATGAATGTCCAACAGCAAATTGAAAAAAAAAAACACTCTGTAATTTCGAGTTAATTTAGCTCTGAAGCACGAAACATTGCTGTCATTTTCCACTTTTTCTAACAGAATTCACAAATGTAGATGATGAAAACAAACTTTACGCCTAATTAGAACAGCTAATCAAAACAAAAACTCTGTAATTCCGACCTAAAACACGAAGCAGTGAGTTCACTCTCCACTTTTCTTACAAATTTCAAAAACATAAATGATTCACAATAATCAAGCTCAAAAACATACATACCTAAGGTTTGAATCATTATCAATGTGCACAGCGGCAACTACGGTAGCAATCAACAGCATTAGAACCAGAAATGAACAAACGGCGAACGGTTTCTGTGGAGTTTCCATCGGCATTACACACAGTTAAGTTTCAACCTCCTCTGTTCACCGGTGAAGATGACTGTTTACACACTGTCTGTGTGTGTTTCAGTTTGGTGCACAGAGGAAGTTAGAACGGTAGCTGCAATGTAACTGCTTGATTTATAGAGTTGTAGCAGAAGATGTTAAAAGTTAACGGTCGTTAATTGTTGTCCATTCGTTAGGTAATCCGGTTAACTCGAAATGTAACCTTATTTTCACGTGGCATTCTTTTTCCGTCCGTTAAATGTAAATGTATGTAGAGGGAATTTTTTGTTTACATGGTTTTTAATTTTTATTATTTGTTTATGGTTTTTTTTAAGGTGTGAATTATTCGCGAATGTCGGGAGGTCTAGCATACGTTGTCTTAACCGGGTCCGCGCTAGAGAGTCTCTTCGCACAATAGATCCCCAATTTAAACTCTCAATGAGAAACCGCTATCACCAAGACTTGAACTTGAACCTTAAGGGGAAAACTCACCCGGGCGCACCATAGGTGGAATTTAAATACCCGTGCCACCACTAGAGCACTAGTGATGGTTTATTTGTTTATGGTAGAAATTACTTTGCGTGATGCAGTACGGAACATGAATTTATTACAAAACTAAAAAAAAGTCTATATACCATGTTATTAAGATTAATTACACAAAAGTTGTTTATTGGAAATATCCATGCATGTTATACATCAATTAGAAAGCATAAAAACAAATACCGGTAACGTATCGATGTTGTTCAATTGATATTGTACGGTTCACAATGGTACGAATCACTCTGTATAGTTTACGATAAGAAAGATAAATAAATAGTTTCAAATGCCACTTTGTTATTGATAAAATTTATGTTTAAATGTTACCAAAAATTTTTATACTAGTACCGAAAATATTAAAGTTAAAAAATGTAAAAGCACCAACTAAATATTCTACCGATTATGGCAATACAATATTGGTTTGTTACCAGTAATGTAAAAATATCTTAAAATATCGAAACCAACTCGTATCGTAACATAAAAATAAATATGGGTACCGATATCAACATTGTTTGGTCTTATTTGGTTTGATACGATAATGTTACAAAGTGATTACGCGAACGATACTGATATAGTTTACGATAAAAAAAGCTTTATTCTAAACTTGTTTGATGTAATTTATGTCGAAATGGTAAATAATTAAACGTAATTATGTATTTAGATTATTTTCTTTTAAAGATACCGATGATATGTAATCAAAGAAAAATCAAATCATAGCCTGAAATTTCATATTCTTAATGGACTTCTTTTTGACTTTTTTTTTAACGGCAATGAACAACATGCCAACCACTGTGACACCGGACGCTGGGCAAGGTCGACTATCGACCGTCGTTAGCTCCTTGGCTCTCCCAGATGCGCGGAAACCCGACCTTCACCTGTCCGAAGGCACGAAATGGAATAATCGGTAAAACCTCGTCCTCCATCCAATACGAACCGCGCCACCCGTATTTGCTGCAGAAAATAATTGAGAGAGTGGGTGTCGAACCTGAGTCATAAGAAATACCAAATCTTTTCCCAACCACTACCTCATTGGCTATTCTTAATAGCTTAATAATTTAAACTGAAAAGGTGATAGTGTCAAAAAAAAAATTGGGAATGAACCCTATGCAATAATACAATATTTATCCTTTAGTTTTTAATAGTAAAAGTAATATAGTAATGTAAATTTTTCTTTGATAGTGGCAAGTGGAACCTCAATGTAACGGCCCGATTTATAGACTTTAAGCAGAAGATGTTAAAAGTTAACGGTCGTTAAATGTTGCCCATTCGTTATGTAGTCTTGCGTTATCCAGTCAACTAGAATTTAGAAATGTAACCCGACGCCCACGTGGAATTCTTTTTCCATCCGTTATACTGTTAATGTTTTTTATTTATTTTTTAATAGTATATAATATTGAAAAAGTTAAAGACAATATATGTACACTGTGATTTTTTTCTTCCATTTATATATTTAATTACTTTTCATAGTGGCAAAATTTATGATTGTTATGAAAAACATAATTTTAAGCAAATATTTTGAGTCTCTAAAAAAGCATATTTTAATATTTAGTAGTTTTTCATTAACCATTGAAAATGCCAATAGCTTTAGATTAACTAGTATTGGATAATAAGTGAAGATCGGACCGAATGGCACGGGTCTTAAGTTTAAATTTGATTCCAACGAGTTTTATCATAGTCGTTCTTTGAGTGAAGGATTATTTCCGGAGTTGGAGATGGTGGGTTTGGGTTACCCAGACGCTATCTGCAATCAGGAGGAACGTATGGGTCTTTTTTTGTCACTGGATTACCCCGGTAGTTGGGCTTTTATTTGTTGGCCTTCACTAAAAAACCATTGAAAATATATATGTGTAAGATCGAGTCGGAATTTTTTTAATGTAATATGTATTTATAGATAATATACTATTTCTTTTCTATTCTATTTTTTATGATAGCGTCAATAAGAGATAAAAAAAACTTTACCTCTAAATGTGTTAACCAATGTGATTAACTTTATATCTGTATATTAGACTTAATATATTCTAATAATTATTTTGATACATTAAATGAAACAAAGTAAAAACATGGAAGTGTATATATATATTTCAATGACAATACTTACATACTTCTAAATTACACTTAAATAAATCCTAATTTACTTTACATGAAAACAAAGTACATACACGAAAAGAAAGAATGGACACTCGACAAGGTTTTAAGTATAAAAAACATTGCGCTTCCAACTCTAAGCATATGTTTATGAGATTAATTACCTTTGCGAAATTCCGATATAAAAGAAAGTAAAAAAAAAATCCTTGCTAGTTGCTACAAGTGTGAAAAATCATTTAAGTTCTTACAATAGTATTCAAAGTTGGTAGGGCTCAACAAGATGGGCCTTTTATAATTGTTCAAAATGAAAATCACAAATTCATTTGTGGGGTTATTATAACTTTTGATAAACCGTTCTCTTCTAGTAAAAGTTATAGTAACTTCACTAAGTTCCTTCACCCAATCATCAATAGTTTTATTCTCCAACTAATTATCTTTTTGTGAACTAGCATTCTTACGCTCATATCAGTCAATATCGTTTACTTTATCTATAACAAGTTTATTTTTTATTGCTAGAGTGCATTCTTTATAAGAGGGTCATTCATCATAGATTTACTCCCGTCAAACACGTATAACCGTAAAGATTTTCTCTCATCCAAAATAATATGTTGACAATGCGGGTTATCACTATTTGAGACTAGACATTCTTCACGTATTCACTATCTCTCATCTTCACGGTCAATATAAGATTTGTCTAAAGCGTCACAATAATTAACATCAAGTTATCACTTCCACTAACAATAATTATTCAGGGCAGGAGTACTAAACCTAATTATAGTTATACTTATGGTTGTAAATTGATGAAAAGGCACAAGCTTCCTAAGCTTTTGCTTTTGATTAACCACCAATGAGTTTCAATGATTTTGTTTCATTGATTGGTAGTAACTTTTTTTCATGATACCTTTGTATTGAAGCAACAATTGGTTGGTCGGAGACATAAGTGGGGGCCATGCTTGGTATGTTGTACTTGATGCTTAACATGTAGTTATTTATGCTAGGGATGTTGTACCTTGTACTCAATTGCATCTTTAAGACATGAAAGTGAAAAGCATGGATTTTGTAGGGTTGTGTTTGGTAACAAACAAGTTTGGCGGGTCGTATTAATGTTTTTACATTAACTTTAAGATTAAAAAAAATATTAACATGGGTTCCAAAATTATGGGTATCTTAGATTCAGGGATTGTTTGTTTATCTCTTAATGAGGCTCTTAATAGTTCAGACCTCTTACTGGTTCAGCACTTAATGGTTCAGACTGTTTGTTTCGTGAGCATATGTCTGAATGTTTCAGACATTTGCCTCTGAATGGTTAAGCATTGTAACAACTCTCCAAAACATCCCAAACCTGACCGTTAACGAAGAACCGGACACGCGAATCAAGACGCGACATGCAAAACGGAGGAGGCCCACCTGTGCATCCCAGGCGCCACGCGCGGGAGACGTCCAGGTGACGTGTCACCGTTTCGCGCCATGTGGCAACCCTACACTTGTGACCAGGCTGACCTAGCCTAGCTAGGTGTCTCTGGCGCCACGTGAGAGGGGACCCAGAATCCCGCGCGACGCGCGGGAGGGCCAAATTCGGGTATAAATCGAGCAGCGTGGGACTGAAGTTTGTGCTCAAAATCAAACGAAAAATTCGATCGTATACTCTCTTTATCCCCGTTTCTCTGAACAACACCCCTAAAACCCTAAACCCCTAAACCTGCGAAGCGCTGCCCGCTGTAACTAACTTAACCCCCAATCACTTATTCACTATCCTACCCGAGTTAGGACCATCGCATGTCAAGGCTCTGGCCGACTACGTTCGTTGAAACCCTATCTCGTGTTGTATGGACACCATACCCGAGCGATCTAGAATCGCCAACGCATGTCTAGGCTCCGCCTGACTACGTTCGTTAGAGTTCTGTGGCGTGTTGTATGGTTAAACTGACTTGGGTTAATTTACTAACACATGTGCATTGTATGTTTTAATATAAATTCAATGAAGTAATCAAGAATTGTCACCAGGAACTCGTAGGAATACCTAAGTGTTCAAGGTGAGTACATTCTCTTTTGTAAAGCTTTTTGTGAGTCAAAATGTGTTACCAAAACCTCAAATGTTTTAATTATGCTTAATAGTGATTGAGTATATGTATTCTACAATTACTGCCGGCATGTTGGGGTTTTGTATACATTGCTAGTCCACAGTCACGAGAATGTGACAGGAACCGTTACTGTTGGGTGACAGGGCCCAAAGTAATATGACCCACAAGTCAGGATTGACAATACTGTTTGAGTAGTTATGTAGATATAAACATTGTAAATGCGGATGCTCTCAATAACTGTTAAGTATAAGAACTTGTTTTGATAAAACTGAGATGAATCGCCAGTATTTCTTGCTAATAAAATGTTTTTAAAACGTGTTTCAGGTAACTTAATGTGAAGCTATTAAAAGCCAGCTGAAGAGCACTGAAGGCTTAGAAAAGTGGCTATAAAAGTTACTTAAATAAAAAGGAGTTTATGTTTTTCATAAATTGGGGGTTACCTCTCTACGAATGTATTGTAATGGAAACATAGGTTTTATCCAATTTGTTTAATATAAAAGTTTGGTGTTTTGAAACTCTGATATTTATTTTCTAACTACGATCCTGATGTTTTAATTCCGCTGCCAAATAAATAAACGCCGGTACCACCAGCTCTGTGTCCCGCGTCCCCCGCTCCCGGGGTGGGTAGGGGGTTGCGACAGAATGTGGTATCAGAGCTGATTTAAGCCATTTAGGTGTTCTTTTGAAATTCCTAAATTTTACAAATGTGTTAGAAAATATCCGCGACTTTATATGTATATATATTATTATTTTGTGTTATTTTAATAACTTTTTTAGTTTACAGTATGAGTGATCAGGGTACTTCTGACGCTTATCGTCACCTACCTCATTCTCTTATGGATGAAGGAACATCCTAGCCAACCACAGACTATACCGCCAATTCTGAAGATATTTTTGTTTTCAAAGCCAAATCCACATAACCTTTTCCCCTAAAAAGAGAGGTTGGTTTAGTAGAGCCAAAGCAGAGAAGAGGAAAAGACTGAGACAAGTACAACAAGCCATAGCAGCTAGAACTGAGAGAAACACCCAAAACCCAGAAGTTAGACCCTTGTGGGAAGAAGAATTGGATAGACAACTAGCTAATTTTCACATGTTTGGAAATGTAGGAGGAGAACCTAATTTCAATCAAGTAGCAAATCCAGAACCACTGTTACTTCCCTTATTTCCTAACCAACCCATGAACCTAGAACAGAACCAGGGAAACCAATTTCCAATCCCAGCCTTTGACCCCAATGAGATACCTAGAATTCCAGCACCAAACTCTTTAGATCCATGGTGGGCTAACAACTAGGCAATTCAGAACCTGCTAGAAAACCCAATTCCCTATGAAGAGCCAATTCCACCTTACCCTGAACCAGTGCCAGCCCCAATACTACCCAGGGAACATGTGGAAGAACTCCGCCAGCTTGGAGATGAACTGGTGGAGGAAGGAAACCGAATTTGCCACATCGGAGAGAAGCTCGTCTGGAAGTATAACGAGCGGGAAATGTAGTTTTAAAGGAAACCGTAGCCTAATATATATATATGTGTGTGTGTGTGTGTGTGTGTGTTTTGTTAAAAAACAGACATAAAGTAATATCACCCTATATAATTATATCGATGCATATGTTAGTAATATTTGAATTCCAGTTATGTTTGTACTAGATGCATATATATGAAAAGAGTAAAAGTCGCAATGCTCGACGATTTTGGTCCACTGTATTGGTGTGATTGTTATTTTATTTATTCTGTGATATTAATACCTGATAAATGTTTATAATTCAGATGTCAGACGAAGTAAATCAGGAAATCCAGAATAAAGAGAATAACGAGAATCAAATGAATAAAAGTGTTATCGAACACACAGTGGCCTAAGGAATCATAGATGCTATGCCCTATATTATCGATACCATTAAAAAGGCAGGAAATAATGAATCCATAAACGGGAATAAACGTGTACCCCCTGAATCAAATCACAGCGTGAATGGAAATCACGAACTGTTAATCCAAGCTCCAAATCCAAAAAGAAGAAGAACCATTTCATATGGTTGTTCTTATAAAGAATTCTTATCATGCAAACTGAAGAAACCCTAGATCAACTAGACCGGAGTCAAGGTAGATCTATCGAATGGGCTCTGCATAAAAGGGTTAACCCTCCGTTTGGTTTCATGATGGATGATGACTAGAACAGTACTCCGGCTGATCCTGCAAAACAGAACACCGTTAGCTCGCCACGGGGAGAAGGGGGGTTCTCTTCGTGACCACCCTCCGGCGTGAGAATAAGTACAGGTAGTCGGAAGTAAGTATTGTAAGTGAGAGAGTAGTTGAGTGTGAATACCTTTCCTTGAACTCCAAGTTACTTATTTATAGCGGTGTTTGGCGCCAAAAAGAGAGATTGTTAACGTTAACGGAATCTTTTGTTATTCTGTTAACGTTTGTTGGCAATCTGTTAGTGCACACGGATCATGAGCTCATCAGCGGTTAGGGAGGCGCCACGTGTCAGCATGAGATCACTACATTTTATAAATGTGAGCATGCCATCACCGTGATCTTCCTCAGATTTCCAGATGCTGCCATGTGGCAATTGGTTATAACCGAAAAGATGCTTGCACGATTGGGTGTGAATGGCTTCTAGAAGGTTTTACGGCTGTTATCCATCTATTATTCGCCACGTGTACATTCTGTTACAACAGAAAAGATTCCCCTTGCTTCTGTACCAAGTTAAGAATTTTGCTAAGGGAAAGTTTTAGGATTTACTGTTTCCTTGCGCAAGAAGCGCAAGTTAGTTAACTGATCTTCCTTCTTTTCCTTGCTACTTGGCGCAACGTTTGGTGGATGCTTGCTTTGATATAAATATCTGCGCAAGGTTTGCGCATGGAGCATTATCAAGCAAGAATGTTCAAGGTTAACTTTGAACCTTGCGCGAGCCTGCGCAAGGTAGTTAAATGAAGCATTATCAAACAAGAATGTTCAAGGTTAACTTTGAACCTTGCGCGATTCCGCGCAAGGTAGTTAAATGAAGCATTATCAGACAAGAATGTTCAAGATTAACTTTGAACCTTGCGCGAGCCCGCGCAAGGTAGTTAAATGAACATTATCAGACAAGAATGTTCAAGATTAACTTTGAACCTTGCGCGAGCTCGCGTAAGGTAGTTAAATGAAACATTTATCCCAAAGAAGAATGTTTAAGGTTAACTTTGAACCTTGCGCGAGCCCGCGCAAGGTAGTTAAATGAAGCATTATCAAAAGAATGTTCAAGATTAACTTTGAACTTGCGCGAGCCCGCGCAAGGTAGTTAAATGAAGCTTTCCTCTCTTGGATACTTGGCGTAAAGTTCTAATAAATCTTATTTTGGCAAAGAAGTATGCGCACAGTTTTCTTAGAAGTTATTAATCGTATGGTTTCCTTGATTGGCGCAAGGTTTTTGGGACCATACCCTTCAAGTCCCCCCAGTCCAGTGTTGCTCTTATGTAAGAATAAAAAGTAGGTGGAGCACTGGACTTAAGATAAATGTGCTGCGCTAGGTAAGGACTAGCTTTTTGTTGCTTTATGCATCTTGATGACGTGTCGTAAGTGAATTTTGAAAAAGTATTTGAATTTCAAATATGCTTAGACACGTGTCACTTATCTGGATGGTGTAGTTGGTGACAACGCACGTTCTTGAGACGTGGTTTCTGTTGACAGGCTGTTGATAGTACCCGTCTTGCCGCTTTTAATGCTTTTTAGCAACACCGCGCGCGTGGGGTGGTTACTGTTCCCCACTCGCCCTTGCGGTTACTTGGGGAAACGTGACGGCCCTAAAAGTCGCTGCAGTCTAAATCGTGCATTAATTGCGGTTAGTATATAAAGGGATCAACGATCCATTTGCTTCCACACCCAATCTTGAGAGAAATTTGCGTTCAATAAATTCCGGCGACCCTCAAAGCTTTCTAAGTTTTCTTCAAAGTTCGAGTTATGGCCACCGGTGTAAGTTCTGCTGAGATGTCGTCGTCAACTTTTCCACTGCTAAAGTGGTCGAAGAAAGATTTTGATAATCTTGCCACCAACTTTCTTTTCACTTCGTCCTGGAAAGGATTTCTTCCGGAGGCGAATGCCACGGCGGCTGATGCGCCGGCCGGCTACATTACATTATTCTACGACTATTTTGCCGAAGGGAACTTCCGGCTGCCGGTGACCCATTTTTTGCTGGAAATTCTCGGTTTCTACCAGATTCACATTTCTCAGTTGAGCCCAATGGGAATGGTGAGGATCCGGCATTTTGAGTTCGTTTGCCGATCGATGCAGATCTTGCCGTCGGTCGAGAAGTTTTGAGTTTTTTACCAGCTGCACTACTCGTTGGGTTTTTATTCGTTCCAACAGCGTGTTCAAGCCAAACGATTGCTGTTGGTGCCGCCGAAGTCTTACCACGACTGGAAGCAGAAGTTTTTCTTTATCAAGGCGGCGGTGATCCCGATGAAGATGATCTTCCGGGGCAGTGATGAAATCGAGCTGGAGACCCTTCCCATACCTGCCGACGAGGTATGGTATTAAGACATTAAAGATGTGCCCAATATTGTTTTACCGGAGAGGGCCCTCATCGCTGCCGGGATGAGTATTTTCTGGAAGAAGGAACGCCGAGAAAAACCGGTGTATACAGAAGATGGGACTGGTATGTAACCCTTTAACTTCTTAGCAATATCTTTCAATAGATATGTATTGATGCCAAAAATGTTTGCTATGTAGCTGCGCCTCTCTACTTGTCTCTTTCAAGAGAGAGAAGGGGAAAATGGCCGCCGTGCCTATTGTTGACGGTGAGGACACTTGGTTCTCACAAATCTTGGGGAACTTTGAGTTGCCCAAGCAGAAGGATCTGGAGGCGCAACCATGTTCGAAGACTGGTAAATAAGTCCATACAAAGCCTAAGTTAATATTGCAATATAACTTAATGGCGCGACCTTTACTCTATGATTGATTATGTAGGTGATTTGCTGAACTTGGGCATAGGCCCTGATTCGAAGAAGAAGAGAAAACCAACTGCTGCTGCAGCTGCTACGCCTCTCCCTTCCAACCCAGAGCAAAAAACCAAGCCATCAGCTGCTGCGAAAGCTGAGGGCAAGAAAGGTACACTTCCCGTATCTGACTCTTGGTGCAATTATGTGGTGGTGTCGGACTCACTGGAGGGTCTTGCGCCTGTAGGTTTGAAGAAACCGAAGCCAGAACCCATTGACACCTCATCTCTTCCTGCTGCGAACCCAGATGATCCTTTGGAAATACCTTCTAGCCCGGAAGAGGCGTTGAAGCGTACTAAGAAGAGGAAAGAGGTGGAGACTAAAGCTCCTGCGCCAACCAAAGTTGCGCGCCCGCGACATTGGTAAGAAGGGCAATTTGGATGCCTTTGCAAAGAAGTTCTCACCTGGTACGTTTAGTTTGTTGCGCATTTCTGTCTTAAAAGTTGCGCAGAATCTGATACTTGGTATTTGTTGATATGCTTTGCAGAGAAAATGGTGAAGGCTGTGCCGGCCACCTCATCTGCTATACCATCGCCGCGCAGGCCTGAGAATGTTGAGGGAGATGCGGGGCAAGAAACCCCTGTTCCTGAAGCCGACCCCATCGTCCCGGAACATATTGAGAAAGTGGCTCCGGAAGAAGAGCCCAAAAATTTTGATACTGAGAATCCTGCTGGCGAGTAGGTCAAAGATACGGCTACAGATGTTGGGGAACCATCCAGGTCAATATCCAAGGAAGCCGGACCTTCAACACAAGGCGAAGGCTTTGTGTTTGTTGAGGATTCGGAGGGGGAATCGCCCATTCGCCCAGAGGAGACGCCTGGGAATTATTATTATCGCTCTTATTCCGAGAGGCGGGCCTCTGCGATTCATCAGCCCGTGTGGAAGGTTAAACAGGGCGATGCTTTTACTGATTGGCACTCCTGTAGGGAGTGGTAAAAGGGCAGCTTCCCACGGCGGAGGTGAAGCGCCAGGAGGAAAAGACCATGAAGCTACTTACGAGTCATATCTGCAAGAGTCTGCCCTTGCCTCGTCCACCATAAATAGATTTGTGCGAATGGCGCAGTATGAACAAGGAGTGGGACGAGGTTGAGCTTGAGAAGGCGAGGGCCAAGCTTGAGAAGGAGAAGACTGTAACGCCTCGCTTTTTCGCATCCTTATTTTAGAAAATAAATATTTGTATCATAATTCGGGGCGCTAAAACATAATAAAAATATATGTGTGTGTGTTATATATATATTATTAATTTTTATTCGTTATTCGTGTAACGCCTCGTATCTTCGTATTTCTATTTTAAAAATGTTCGTATCCGTATTTAATTTTAGATACCTTACATTCGTATTTTAATTTCAATTCACAACTCGAGGCATTAATCATAATAAAATTCATATTTTATACATATTTTTATTCACACAACCGATCATTTAAATACGTATTTATACGCAAACCGACACAATTATACGTTTAAATACTTATACGCACATCCTCAATACTTGATTTATACTTTTTATATACTCAATTACATAATATATACTCAAGAAAATATACCAATCATCTTTTCCACCTCATCAATCCACTTCCACCTTCTTTAACCAATCATATTTCACCATTTTCCACATCCTTTCTCCATCAATAATTTTTCAATCCTCTCCCACCTTTTGTTAACCAATCATATTTCACCATTTTCCACCTTCTCTACCTATAAATACCAACCTCCTTCTACCACTTTCTTCACACCATTCTTCTCTCCATCTCTCTGATTCTCTCAATCCTTCTAAATCAAGAATTCTAAAAGGACACTAAGTGTTCCAACCATTCTTCTCTCAATCTCTTTACTTCTCTCAAATCTTCCAAGCAAGGAAGAGAACTCTAAGAGTTCTAAAAGAAAACACTAAGTGTTTTAAAGGAAGCTTGAAGCTCCAACCTCCAACTCTTCACAGAATCACCAAAGGAAGCTTTGCAAAACCGTGAGCATACTCGACTCCCTTTTTACACTTTAATGCATTTTGGGGTGCAACATGTATAAATTACAAAATTTATTTTAAACAAAATTAAATGTGTTCACAATACCAAATGCGCCATCAGTTACGCTTATGTGAGTTATATGTGTTAGTTTAAACTCGTCTATACATGCTACTTGTTATGCTTGAGTTTGTTTATGCTTATTAGTTTTGACTTGTATTCTCATGATATCGTTATGCTTAGAATACTATGCATGCTAGTTAAGGAATTCGATTATATGCTATTGTTATGCGAAAGTGGTCTACATATTCGTGCGATTCGACTTGAACATATATTTGTCACAATAAAAAACCAACTTTTATACTTATAATTAATTTCAAACTTGTATGCTCGCCAATACTTTTGTATTGATCTATGCTTTTAATACATGTTGCAGGAATTTTGATGACACATGGAATCTAGTAGGATTGCCTAGAAACGCATTTAAACTTTAAATACTTATTGTATTGTATTTGTTTCAAACATGTATTTTGTTTCAATATCTTGTATTAAATCGTTATCAATGAAATGAAATTATATTTGTTACGTGTCGGGATCTAAATTTTGTATTATTTGATTTAAACTATGTAAAAAGGTAATTATTAAACACTTGACACAATTAGCGTTATGAAGCCTCTTGCAATCTAGTTTTCGTCTCATCCCGATGTTTCCGCCATCGGTTGGGGTGTGACAGAGAAGACGCTGAAGATGCTTGTGGTTTTGAGGCGGTAAAGGCCCAATTTGAGAAAGAGAAGAAGACTGAAGAGTGGGTTGCGCTATCCTGGAAGCGCAAGTGTGAGGCTTCTGCTGCGCAATATGCGGACGAGCGCAAGCGCTTTACGGAGGCTTGCGAGCGTGACAACAAAGAAAAAGCTTCTCTGCGCAATGAAATTGAAAAACTCAAAAAAGAGAAAGCTGAAGCAGTTGCGGCAACAGAAGAGGCGCGCTCACATAGAGAAAGGAGCGAGCAAAATGAGGTATCAACTAAAATGACTCTCCTTCTTAAGAATAAAGAAATTGATGATCTAACTGCAATGCTTTCTGACCAGGAGCGGTTGCAAGCTGAGGTTGACAGTTTGAAAAAAGATGTCAATCTGCACTGAACAGAGAAAGCTGAGTTGATCCGCCATTTGACTGAAGGCGAACAAAAACTTAACGACACGGAGGTCACTCGCGCTACTACAGAAAGCTTGACCGAATCCCTCATGAACCAGCTTACTTGGTTGTGGGAGTACAGGATTGTGGAGGTAATATTCACTTTTGTTTATAACGTCTGGTTTGATTGTCGCAACATAGACTGATTGTATTTGTGTACAGATCGCAAATGCCATCCTTAACTCTACGGAGTTGGATGAGAGAGTGGCAGAATTAATGATGGCGGCGCGCAATGATGGGTATGCCGAGGGCTATAGAGAATGTACTTTGCACGTGGCCCATGCGCGAAGACTGAATGGGATACCAGCCGTGCTGCCACGCATGGGCTAAATACTGCCGCCATTTATTCTGCTGCCAAGGAAAAATATGATCAATTGCAAATTCCAATTATGGATCTTGTGGACGCCGCACTGCATCAACACGACTTTGTTGATAAGCTAAAGGAGATTTTTTCTTCAGCAGAGAAGCAGGCGGAAACCAAGTCCATAGAATAGAAAATTTGTAATTTTTGCTGTATAATAACTTGTAACGTTGCTGCGCAAGTATTGTGGATATAATATATTTCAGTTTTACAATGTTTGCATGGAACCAATTTCTTGTATATGATAGACAAATGAACAATTTCTTTTCTCATGTGTGAGCGTAAGTATTAAATTAGCTTGTGGCTCATGAGTTTGTGTTTTTGTTTATCCAAAGGAATTGCATGCATTTGTAAATGAACATATATAAGACTGTAAGTAGTGGCAAAGTATTTTATTCATACTGACAAAGCGCAAGGCTATGGCTGCCACTAAGATTACATAACAAAATAAAGTAAGCAGCCTCGTTATGCAACGCTCAGAAGTTGCTTAGAGGCTGAGATTACATATAACATCGGTGCAGTTGCTGGGCGTTCCAGGTTCGAGGAACGCTGGATCCGTCCATACGCTTCAGAGTGTACGCGCCTTTTCCTAATACTTCATTTATCACGTATGGACCTTCCCATCGCGGGGCTAACTTCCCGGTTTTTGGCATTCGACGCTTCATTATCGCGAAGAACAAAGTCACCAGGCAAAAAGGAACAGATGCGCACCCTTTGTTGTAATACTTTTCAAGCTGGGACTTGTATCTAGCTTCGCGAATCGCTGCATTTTCTCGACGCTCTTCCAATAAGTCTAGGTTGATGCGCCGTTGTTCTTCGTTATCTTGTTTTTCCAAAGCTAGCATTCTTGAAGATGGTAACCCAATTTCGGCAGGAATCACAGCTTCCGTGCCGTATACAAGGCTAAAAGGAGTTTCTCCGGTGCTAGTCTTGGGCATAGTTCGGTGTGCCCATAAGATGCTTGGCAATTCGTCAAACCATCCCCACCGTGCCGTGCCAAGGCGGGCCTTGATACCGTCGACCAACTGTTTGTTTATGCTTTCAACTTGACCATTTGCTTGCGGGTGCGCAACAGAAGCGAAAATATGTTGGATTCCCATTTCGGTCATCCATGTTTGCAGCTCTTGAGCCGTTAAATTTGGACCGTTGTCTGTAATAATGCGTATGGGCAGACCAAAACAGCAAATAATATATTCCCAAATGAATTTGCGAATTACCATCACTGTAGTAGAAGCTAAAGGCTTGGCTTCAACCCATTTAGTGAAGTAATCGACCGCAACGATGATAAACTTTACTGTGCCGGGCGCATCTGGAAATGGTCCCACTAAATCAATGGCCCATTGTTGAAATGACCAAGCTGTCGTGACGGGTACCAAAGGATTCTTTGGGCGCAATGTTTTAAGGGCATGCCTTTGGCAGGACATGCACTTGCGCAAGATCTCTACCGCGTCAACGTACATTCCGGGCCAATAATATCCTGCGCTTTTTACTTTGGCTACGACCATGCGTGGCCCAGAATGTATGCCACATCGTCCCTCAAGAATCTCCCTGATCAGGTATTGCGCGTCATGTTTGTCAACACAGCGGAGAGAAGGACCCATGTAAAAGCGTCGGTATAGGATACCGTCAATCATTTCATAATTGAAGGCTTTGCATCACAACTTTCGTGCTTGTGCTCTGTCTTCTGGTAAAGAACCATGCTACAGATACATCATTATTGGAGACATCCATGATGGATTGTCACTTGCCTGAGAGGGACTGATGGATTACTTAAAACCTCGATGCGGACCTCTTTTGCTAAATGCTTGAAGCTAGTTGCAACAAGTTTACTTAGAGCGTCAACATGTTTGTTTTCGCTTCGCTTGACGTGTGTGATTTTATACTGTTGGAACTGTGCTATAAGAGCCTTGGCTTACGCCAAATATAGAGCCATGATATCTCCATTTGCATCGTATGTTCCAACTACTTGCTCAACAACTAATAATGAATCGACATGGGCTTCTAAATTTGTTGCGCCCATTTTGATAGCGAGGTGTAAGCCTGCTAGGAAAGCTTCATATTCGGCCTCGTTGTTTGTGCTTTTAAAATCCAACCGAATTGCATATGTGAACTCTGCTCCCTCTGGGCTCATTAATCGAAGACCTGCGCCAGCCCCATCACTGTTTGATGCGCCATCTGTAAGCAATGTCCAGGCTCTATTGTCGATGACTGGGACTGGATTTTGGATTGCTTGGCATTCTTCAAGTTTGTCGACAGGAATTTCAGCGATGAAATCTGCCAAAACTTGGCCTTTAATAGCTGGTCTAGGTTTATAACAGATGTTATAACCTCCCAATTCTATTGCCCATTTCGCAAGTCTTCCAGAAACGTCTGGTTTGGCTAGGACTTGGCCAATGTGAAAGTTTGTTAAAACTGTAATAATATGTCCAGAAAAGTATCTTCGTAGCCTGCGCGAAGTATGGACCAATGCTAAAACTAGTTTCTCCATGATTGAATACCTTGTCTCTGGATCGTTCAACATTTGCTGATATAATAAATTGGAGACTGGACCCCTTCGTGTTCTACCAGCAAGACATCATCTACTGCTACCTCAGATGCAGCAAGATATAAGACCATGGGTTCTTTTTCTCGAGGAGCAGTAAGTGTGGGAAGTTGAACTAAACAATCTTTCATCTGCTGGAAAGTTTGATCAGCTTCGGGAGTCCATACGAACTCTTTGTTCTTTGTACAATTGCGTAAGGTTCGAATGAATGGATAAGATTTTGCAGCATGATTGGCGAGGAAGCGGTTTAGCGCAGCTAACCTTCCAGCCAAATGTTGCATTTCTTTGATGGTGGTAGGAGAAGACATTTTTTGTATTGCATCGACCTTTTCAGGATTAACTTTGAAACCGTCTTTGGTGACGATGAAACCCAAAAATTTGCCCTCCTCCATGCGGAAAGAGCATTTGCTGGGATTAAGCTTTAGATTTACCTCGCGCAGAGAATCAAAAGTTCTTTGGATGTTGTCTAGCATAGTGTCTTCTGAGTTACTCATAATGATCAAATCATCCATGTAGACTTCCACAGTTTTCCCAATGTCATCTCCAAACACTGTATCCATCAATCTTTGATAGGTAGCTCCCGCATTGCGGAGACCAAAAGGCATCTTGGTATAACAAAAAATGCCCTTCTCCGTGCGAAAAGCAGTTTTATCTTCGTCTTCTTTTTTCATCAAGACTTGATGATAACCTTTATAACAATCTAGGAAACATTTCCAGCGAAAGGAAGCTAATGAGTCAACCTTTTTGTCAATCTTCGGAAGAGAATAACAATCTTTCGGGCATGCTTTATTTAGATCTTTAAAATCTACGCACATCCGCCATCCGCCATTATGTTTCTTTACCATGACTGGGTTTGCCACCCAGGTCTGGTATTTGACTTCGCGTAGAATACCAGCATTAATAACCCGGTGACTTGTTCGTTCATTGCCGCTGTCTTTTCTGACCCGAGGCTGCGCTTTTTCTGCACAACTGGCTCTGCTGACGGAAATACATTCAAGCAGTACTCCGCAACGTCGCGCGGGACACCAACCATGTCGGTAGGCATCCAGGCAAAAATGTCTTTGTTGCGAAACAACAGTGATTTAAGCTTTGCGCGAATTTCAATACCGACTGCAGGTCCTAATAAGATCGTCTGTTCAGGGTACTTATTGTTGAGTACCCACTTTTCTGGTTCATTGCTTGGCAGTGTCTTGCCAGCCTTCATAACTGGTTCTTCGATTGACATAATTTCTTTCCATGCATAAAGTATGGCTACACCATTTGGTGTCAGAAAACCACAAGCAGCATGCGGAGCGGAAGTTATCATACTAAAATCACGTTGCGCGCGGCGTCCCAATAGTACATCGTGATGGGAATTTGCCGGCATCACCATGAAGTTGACCTTACTCGTTCGAGAGCACCTCCCATCAGATAAAGTAACCGGACAGAGGATTTGTCCTAGAGGAAAGACAGCCTCATTGCAGAACCCAGTTAATGGAAAATCAACTGGTTCCAAGCGTGCCTTATCCTCAGGATCTAGCTGCTTGAAACACTGCTCATACATGATATCCATGGAACTACCCGGATCTATAAACATATAGTCCGTTTAGTAGTGCCCAAAGATACCTGTGATAACTACTGGCCGGTCTTCTTGAGGACCTCCTGGAACGATAGGAAAAATGACTTGCTGTTCGCGCCAAGTGTTGTTTTGAAAATGTTGAAGGCTACGCTTGCGCGATGATCCACCTTTAATCATGGAAACGTGCTGCTTCATTTGTTACTAGGCCCTTCATTCTCGCGCGTAAATCTCTTTGCGCACATTTTGGACTAGATGTGTAAGCTTCCCGCTCTTTAACACTTTCTCAATCTCCGTGCGCAGACTGATGCAATTATCTGTTGTGTGACCGGTGTCTCTATGATAGTCACAGAACATATTTGGGTCTTGCCCTTTTTTGTTTTCCATTGGTTGCGGCTGTTTAAACTGATAATTCTCAGTGCTGAGAACCTCAGCCGGAGATTTCGTTAAGGGAGTCCACTGCCGTTCCCTATTCTCCTGTTTAATCGCTTTTTGAGTTGTTATCTTGTTGATTGTTGCTCGCGCATCAATTGGTGAATACGGAGAATACGAATTCTGACTTGTCTCTTTCCAGTTTCTCTTATACTTGCGAATACCTCTACTCAGGACTTGCGGACGGTTCTGAGGTAGAGGTGGCCGGTTAGAACTTAAGTTGCGCTCAGTCTGGGCATAAACCTTGGCTGCCGCCATGAGTTTATCCCAGTTTTTTGGAAGGCCAGTTCTACCGGACAACACTTTAATCATTTCGTCGCACCTTACCGCATACTTGAATTGCGCGCGTATAAGGTTTTCATGGACATCTCCAATCTCCAACACCTCTTTATTGTAACGTGTTATAAAATCTTCGAGGCTTTCATCGTCCCTCCGCCAGATGTTCATTACATTTGAGGAGTCGCGCACGTATCTCCGTTGCTGACTAAAGTGTGTAAGAAAATTTTCTTTTAAGTCATTCCAAGAGGAAAGTTTACCTGCCGGCAAATTATCAAACCAAAGGCGCGCAGCGCCAGTAAGGGTTTGCACAAATAAGTGACACCACATAGGCAGTGTCCAGCACCCAAATAACCCTACGCCGGTAAAGGGGCGCATGTGATCGTCGGGATCAGTCAAACCGCTAAACTTTCCAACGTTGGATGGTAATTTCGCTCGCTCCAACGGAGCCAGTGCTATCTCTCTGGTAAACTTTGATTGTTCAGCCGCTTTGGTGGGGCGATACACCAAATTGTAATTATGCTCAGCTTCTGGATAGTGTATTACACGTACTTTTGGCCTGTAACTAGCATGATCTGCAGATATTCGATTAAAAATACTTGCACTATCCCCTTCCTCATATGTTCTATCAAGCTCGTCGTGTTGGGTGCCCCGTTTCTGTGAAGATCGCGGGCCCAAACGAGAGTGGACAGATGCGCGAAGCTGAACGTTTTCTTCTTGCCTTCTATTACCAGAATGAACAAGATCATTCATGGTTTTAGAATGCATTTCTGTTTCATCTTCAGGCATGCGCGAAGGGGAACGAGCATGACCTTGAGTATTATAACTCAAAACTAGAGGTGCTGGCGAAGCACGGACCTGAGGAGCGCTAACCGGAGCTTGAAAAGCTGGAGTTCCGGTTAAGGCACATAACTGAGCATACATAGCGTTTAGAGTCGCTTGAGATTTGATTAACCACGATAATGGAGTCTCTCCAGGTGGTAAAATCGATGTAACATCAACCTGAGGAGCCGCTGGCGTTACAGGAATACTCGCATGATTAGGATCATACTGAGCATTAGCTTCGCCGGAAGAATCCTCAACTATTTGTCCGTCGACCTGAGGTCCGGCAACAACGCGTCGAATCCCTGATCGAGGACCTTGAAACGATGATCCGTCAGCCATGACGCTGCAGATCTAAGTGAAACGAAACGAAAGGTGAGAGAATCGAAATCGGTGGACGCCAATGAAGAAACCCTAGATCAACTAGACCGGAGTCAAGGTAGATCTATGGAATGGGCTCTGCATAAAAGGGTTAACCCTCCGTTTGGTTTCACGATGGATGATGACTAGAACAGTACTCCGGCTGATCCTACAAGACTTCATTACATTTGAGGAGTCGCGCACGTATCTCCGTTGCTGACTAAAGTGTGTAAAAAAATTTTCTTTTAAGTCATTCCAAGAGGAAAGTTTACCTGCCGGCAAATTATCAAACCAAAGGCGCGCAGCGCCAGTAAGGGTTTGCACAAATAAGTGACACCACATAGGCAGTGTCCAGCACCCAAATAACCCTACGCCGGTAAAGAGGCGCATGTGATCGTCGGGATCAGTCAAACCGCTAAACTTTCCAACGTTGGATGGTAATTTCGCTCGCTCCAACGGAACCAGTGCTATCTCTCTGGTAAACTTTGATTGTTCAGCCGCTTTGGTGGGGCGATACACCAAATTGTAATTATGCTCAGCTTCTGGATTGTGTATTACGCGTACTTTTGGCCTGTAACTAGCATGATCTGCAGATATTCGATTAAAAATACTTGCACTATCCCCTTCCTCATATGTTCTATCAAGCTCGTCGTGTTGGGTGTCCCGTTTCTGTGAAGATCGAGGGCCCAAACGAGAGTGGACAGATGCGAGAAGCTGAACGTTTTCTTCTTGCCTTCTATTACCAGAATGAACAAGATCATTCATGGTTTTAGAATGCATTTCTGTTTCATCTTCAGGCATGCGCGAAGGGAACGAGCATGACCTTGAGTATTATAACTCAAAACTAGAGGTGCTGGTGAAGCACGGACCTGAGGAGCGCTAACCGGAGCTTGAAAAGCTAGAGTTCCGGTTAAGGCACATAACTGAGCATACATAGCGTTTAGAGTCGCTTGAGATTTGATTAACCACAATAATGGAGTCTCTCCAGGTGGTAAAATCGATGTAACATCAACCTGAGGAGCCGCTGGCGTTACAGGAATACTCGCATGATTAGGATCATACTGAGAATTAGCTTCGCCGGAAGAATCCTCAACTATTTGTCCGTCGACCTGAGGTCCGGCAACAACGCGTCGAATCCCTGATCGAGGACCTTGAAACGATGATCCGTCAGCCATGACGCTGCAGATCTAAGTGAAACGAAAAGAAAGGTGAGAGAATCGAAATCGGTGGACGCCAATGAAGAAACCCTAGATCAACTAGACCGGAGTCAAGGTAGATCTATGGAATGGGCTCTGCATAAAAGGGTTAACCCTCCGTTTGGTTTCACGATGGATGATGACTAGAACAGTACTCCGGCTGATCCTACAAGACTTCATTACATTTGAGGAGTCGCGCACGTATCTCCGTTGCTGACTAAAGTGTGTAAGAAAATTTTCTTTTAAGTCATTCCAAGAAGAAAGTTTACCTGCCGGAAAATTATCAAACCAAAGGCGCGCAGCGCTAGTAAGGGTTTGCACAAATAAGTGACACCCACATAGGCAGTGTCCAGAACACCGTTAGCTCGCCACGGGGAGAAGGGGGTTCTCTCCGTGACCACCCTCCGGCGTGAGAATAAGTACAGTAGTAGGAAGTAAGTATTGTAAGTGAGAGAGTAGTTGAGTGTGAATATCTTTCCTTGAACTCCAAGTTACTTATTTATAGCCGGTGTTTGGCGCCAAAAAGAGAGATTGTTAACGTTAACGGAATCTTTTGTTATTCCGTTAACGTTTGTTGGCAATCTGTTAGTGCACACGGATCGTGAGCTCATCAGCGGTTAGGGAGCGCCACGTGTCAGCATGAGATCACTACATTTTATAAATGTGAGCATGCCATCACCGTGATCTTCCTCAAATTTCCAGATGCTGCCATGTGGCAATTGGTTATAACCGAAAAGATGCTTGCACGATTGGGTGTGAATGGCTTCTAGAAGGTTTCACAGCTTTTATCCATCTATTATTCGCCACGTGTACATTCTGTTACAACAGAAAAGATTCCCCTTGCTTCTGCACCAAGTTAAGGATTTTACTAAGGGAAAGTTTCAGGATTTACTGTTTCCTTGCACAAGAAGCGCAAGTTAGTTAACTGATCTTCCTTCTTTTCCTTGCTACTTGGCGCAACATTTGGTGGATGCTTGCTTTGATATAAATATCTGCGCAAGGTTTGCGCATGGAGCATTATCAAGCAAGAATGTTCAAGGTTAACTTTGAACCTGCGCGAGCCCGCGCAAGGTAGTTAAATGAAGCATTATCAAACAAGAATGTTCAAGGTTAACTTAGAACCTATCGCGAGCCCGCGCAAGGTAGTTAAATGAAGCATTATCATACAAGAATGTTCAAGATTAACTTTGAACCTTGCGCGAGCCCACGCAAGGTAGTTAAATGAATCAGTATCAGACAAGAATGTTCAAGATTAACTTTGAACCTTGCGCGAGCCCGCGCAAGGTAATTAAATGAAGCATTTATCCAAAGAAGAATGTTCAAGGTTAACTTTGAACCTTGCGCGAGCCCGCGCAAGGTAGTTAAATGAAGCATTATCAGACAAGAATGTTCAAGATTAACTTTGAACCTTGCGCGAGCCCGCGCAAGGTAGTTAAATGAAGCATTATCAGACAAGAATGTTCAAGATTAACTTTGAACCTTGCGCGAGCCCGCACAAGGTAGTTGAATGAAGCTTTCCTCTCTTGGATACTATGGCGTAAAGTTCTAATAAATCTTATTTTGGCAAAGAAGCCTGCGTGCAGTTTTCTTAGAAGTTATTAATGGGTATGGTTTCCTTGATTGGCGCAAGGTTTTTGGGACCATACCCCTTCACAAACCGATTGAATTCCAAGTAATGAAGGAGCTATTAAAAGCCTCATGTTGGATAGAAAAGACAGAAGCAGTCCTTAAGATAAGTAAATGTGCAAATGAAGATAAAGTTATGTATGCTTCTAATCTTTTTAAAGATGCAGCTTTAGAATGGTGGAATACCATTCTTCAGTCCAGAGGAAGTGACAGGGTTTACAGTATGGAATGTAACAACTTTAAGGAAATAGTTTAAAGGAAATTCTGTCCTCCTAATGAAAAGGAAAAGATTGCTAATAAATTCCTAAATCATAGAATGATTGGGGTAGATTGCAGGGAATATACTACCAATTCTTTGAATATGCAAGGATTGTACCAACTCTGGCCTCACCAGAACCAGTATTAATATCCCGTTACATCTGTGGATTAATCAGTGAGATCAGACATGTAGTCAAAGTAGCTAGACAATAAACCATAGAAGAAGCAGTAGTGCTAGCAAACACGCTGACAGATGAATTGGTACGTACGCAAGAAGAAAACCAGAAAAGAAACCTAGCTCAAAAGATCACCCAGGAACTACGTTATGGTAATTCCAATGCGGGAAAGGGGTAAGTTCTTCTTCACCCCCATGTAAGTACTGCAAAAGGAAACATTTAGGGAAATGTTCTACATTCTGCAATTTCTGCAAATTCCCGGGGCATAAGGAAGAATACTGTAGAAAGAAAGTTAGCAATAGGTTGTGCTACAATTGCGGGGAAGCCGGTCATATTAGAACCAGCTGTCCGAAACTAGCTCTAGCGGCAAACAATAAAGCAAAGAGAGCCGAAGGACCCAAGAAGACTACCAAAGCGTTCGTGCTGACCGCTGAAGAAGCAAAGATGTTTCCGGATGTGATTGCCGGTACGTTTTTAGTTAATGATGTTTATGCAAAAGTATTATTTGACTCTGGTGCAAACCAAAGTTTCATCAATACTTCCTTCTGCAATAGTCTTAATCAACCATTAACTAAACTTCACCAAAACTGTCTGGCGGAGACGGCAAATGGGTCTTCTATCCAAATAAGCGAAATGCAAGGAGCAAGATAGGAATTTTAAATCATAATTTTTCTGCTAACCTTTTTCCGATGGATCTTGCCGGATGTGATGTCATGTTAGGAATGGATTGGTTGGTAGCCAATCAGGCACGAATAATATGTGATCAAAAGTCTGTAGAAGTAAATGTGCCATCTGGAGAAAGGATCATAATTAAAGGAGATAAGTCGACAAGATCAACAAAGTTCATCTCGGTAATGAAAACTTCAAGCTATGCACGGAAAGGAGGAATAGTGTATATGATTCCCCAATCATTAACACTAAAGGGAAAGAATTAAAGGATATTCCCGTAATATCTGAATTCTCCAATGTATTCCCAGAAGAATTCCTGGATTACCGCCAGATCTAGAGGTTGAATTTAGAATTCACCCAATACCAGGAACGGACACCGATTGCCAAAGCACCCTATCGCCTAGCACCAACGGAGATACAGGAACTAAAGAAACAAATGGACGAATTACTATAGAAAGGTTTCATACAACCCAGCTCATCGCCATGGGAGCACCAGTGTTGTTTGTCAAGAAGAAAGACGGATCTATGTGTATGTGCATTGATTACAGGGAATTGAACAAAGTGACAATAAAAAATCGGTACCCGTTACCAAGAATTGACGATTTGTTCGATCAACTCCAAGGAGCCCGATTCTTTTCCAAGATCGAATTACACTCAGGATATCATCAGTTGAAAGTACAGGAAGAGGACATTCCTAAAACTCCTTTCGAACGAGGTACAGTCATTATGAATTTACAGTCATGCCATTCGGTTTAACCAATGCCCCAGTTGCATTTATGGATATGATGAACAGGATATGTAAACCATACCTGGATAAATTCATAATTGTCTTTATAGATGATATTCTAATTTACTCTAAGAGTAAGGAAGATCATGCAGAGCATTTGCGCATACTCCTAACAATGCTGAGGAAGGAAAAGCTTTACGCAAAATTCTCAAAATGTGAATTCTGGTTACAAGAAGTACAATTCCTTGGACATCTGGTAAACCACGAAGGAATTCATGTGGATCCCACAAAGATCAAAGTAATTCCCCAATGGAAGGTCCCAGAATCACCAACGGAAGTAAGGAGTTTTCTTGGATTGGCAGGATATTATAGACGTTTTATTCAAGATTTTTCTAGAATAGCCATCCATTAACCAAGCTAACTTGAAAATCGGTTAAGTTTGAATGGGGACCAAAGCAAGAAGAAGCATTCAGGATTTTGAAGCAAAAGTTAACCAACGCACCAATACTCGCTTTGCCATAAAGGACTGAAGATTTCATAGTTTATTGTGATGCGTCTAAATTAGGATATGGATGTGTACTGATGCAACGTCAAAAAGTAATTGCTTATGCCTCTAGACAACTTAAGAAGCATGAAGAGAATTATACAGCCAATGATCTAGAGTTAGGAGAAATAATTTTTGCCCTTAAGATTTGGAGACACTATCTTTACGGTAGTAAGTTTGTAGTATTCACAGATCATAAGAGTTTAAGATATGTATTTGGACAAAAGGAATTAAACATGAGACATAGGCGATGGATGGAAATCCTTAGTGATTATGATTGTGATATCCAATATCATGCAGAAAAGCTAACGTAGTAGCTGATGCTTTAAGTTGAAAGTATCATGAGAAGCCAAAAAGAGTACGCTCTCTTAGACTAAACCTGCAGATAGATTTAAATGAGCAAATTAAACAGACACAGGAAACAGCAATCAAGGACGATGCTGAAGGATTTAAAGGAATGATTAAAGAATTAGAGAAAGGAACAGATGGAATTTGGAGATTCCATAAAAATAGAATTTGGATCCCTATCTAATGAGACCTACGAAATCGAATACTAGAGGAAGCCCATAAGCTAAGTATATAATGCATCCTGGAAGTGATAAGATGTATAAAGACTTAAGAAAGAATTTCTGGTGGATAGGAATGAAGAAGGATGTAGCCAGCTACGTTGCTAAATGTCTAACATGTTCACAGGTTAAAGTTGAACATCAGAAACCTTCAGGCTTGTTACAACAATTGGAAATGTCAATTTGGAAATGGGAATTAATAACAATGGACTTTGTTACTAAACTACCCAGAACACGAAAAGGTAATGATACAATTTGGGTGATTGTAGATAGGTTAACCAAATCTGCTCATTTCTTACAGATGAAGGAAACTTTCAGTATGGAACAGTTAGCTAAATTATATGTAAATGAAATAGTTTCATTGCATGGAATTCCTTTATCTATTGTGTCTGACAGGGACAACCGTTTTACTCTCATTTTTGGACAAGTTTTCAAAAAGCAATGGGAACAAGACTAAATCTAAGTACAGCATATCATCCTCAAACAGACGGTCAAAGTGAAAGAACAATCCAGACAATGGAAGACATGCTTAGAGCCTGTGTAATTGATTTCGGAGGAAATTGGGATGAACATTTACCCTTGATAGAGTTTTCCTACAACAACAGTTATCATACCAGCATCAATGCTGCACCATTTGAAGCACTCTATGGACAAAATGTCGAACTCCAGTATGTTGGGCGGAGATTGGAGAAAAGCAACTATCAGGTCCTGAAATTGTGCAAGAAACAACTGACAAGATCATTCAAGTCAAGGAAAGACTGAAAGCAGCCTGAGATCGTCAAAAGAGTTATGCTGATAATAGACGTAAACCATTGGAATTTCAAGTTGGAGATAAAGTGCTATTAAAAGTCTCACTATGGAAAGGAGTTGTAAGATTCGGTAAGAAAGGAAAACTAAGCCCAAGGTATGTTGGACCTTTTAAGATTATCAAACGAATAGGGCCAGTAGTGTAACGACTCGTATCTTCGTATTTCTATTTTAAAAAAATGTTCGTATTCGTATTCTAATTTAGAAACCTTACATTCGTATTTTAATTTCAGTCTCACAATTCGAGGCGTTAAGCATAATAAAATTCATATTTTATATATTTTTTTTATTTTATTCACACAACCGATCATTTAAATACGTATTTATACGCACATCCTCAATACTTGAATTATACTTTTATACTTTTTATATACTCAATTACATAATATATACTCAAGAAATATACCAATCATATTTCAACCCCATCAATCCTCTTCCACATTCTTTAACCAATCATATTTCACCCTTTTCCACCTCCTTTCTCCACCAATCACCTTCTCAATCTCTTCCACCTTCTTTAACCAATTATATTTCACCATTTTCCACCTCCTTTCTCCACCAATCACCTTCTCAATCCTCTTCCACCCTTTTTAACCAATCATATTTCACCCTTTTCCACATTCTCTACCTATAAATGCCAACTTCATTCTACCATTTTCTTCACACCATTCTTCTTTCCATCTCTCTAATTCTCTCAATCTCTCTAAATCAAGAATCTAAGAATTCTAAAAGGACACTAAGTGTTCCAACCATTCTTCTCTCAACCTCTCTACTTCTCTCAAATCTTCCAAGCAAGGAAGAGAGCTCTAAGAGTTCTAAAAGAAAACACTAAGTGTTTTAAAGTAAGCTTTGAAGCTCCAACCTCCAACTCTTCACGGAATCACCAATCGGAAAGCATATACAATATTGTGAGTACACTCGACCCACTTTTGTTTATAACACTTTTGGGTGTAACATGTTTTACTTATACAAAAATCACGAACACTTAAACTTTATGAAACGCACAAACAATCTTATACACATGAATACTTGAATCTCATACTTGATGCTTGTCTTGGATATTCGTTATGCTATGCTATGGTCATTAACTATTTTTAGCCTTCGTTTGACATGCTTAGCGCTATAGGAATTCACGCATCCACCTCCATCGTGTTATTCGTGAGGTCGTGTTAAAACATCATGATTACGTTAAGGGTTTGATTATTGGTATTGCATGCTTTGATATTGCTCTTGTATAGATCTTAGTTGCCATGAGGATTGTTTAAACTTATTCGTATACGTATGCTATGCTTAAACTTGTGTACTCGCCTTTGATTTTGTATTGACTTTATTTTAAAACATGTTACAGGTTGAAGGAGATGATGCTATGAAATCAAAATAGCAAGGACTTAGATACACACAATTAGACGTTAGGTTTAATATTGTTGTATCGATTTTGTTTTGACATTTTGAAATTTGTTATGTTGTTCGTTGTATTTGTTTCAATGATGTATTTGACAATCTATTATGAAATGAAATCATGTTTAATTAAATATTGTCATTTATTAGCGTTGTGAGCAATGAGCAATCTCGTTTTCGTCTCATCCGATGTTTCCGCCATCGGTTGGGGTGTGACAGATTGGTATCAGAGCCATAACTATAGGGAATTAGGTAGAATTTCCATGTTCGACCTAGTCTATAGTTTAAGAATCCTGTTTTTTACCATTCCTATATCATGCTTAAAACTTTATTATTCCTTCATTTCTTCTTCCTTTCTTTTGGTCTTAATACTTATATAATGTCTTTCCTAAGACATTTACACAATACACTTGAAGACAGTCATGATGCAAACGAGGCGATTTGCACCAATAGGTCCAATGTCTTACAATTTTTGGTGAATTCTCTCATTCCGCGTATTCGATTTTTCACGAAGTTACTCCATCAAGTTAGGAGTGACATCCACACCTTGATGGAAGACTTCCATTTCATGCTCTAGTGGATCTTACAAACGAGTCGGATATGCTCCTCGTTAGTAAGAAGCAAACCACACTTAGGGTACGATGTTGTCAAGTTAGGGGTGAAACCCGCACCTTGGCAACTAGTCCTGTTCCTCGATTTTCAATCTCGCCAAAGTCTCGAATTTTCGATCGACTAGGGACATGTAGTAACTGGAAGGGTAAAATACCGTTAATCGCTTCTCGACGAGAGTATTTTACCTATTAGGCCAAAGCATGTTCCCTAACTCGAAAGATCTTACGAATCACTTTGGAATAGTCGACGTTTCTCTACCCGAAACAATCTAATACTTTATGAGCCTCTCTTATATACTATTTTAATCTATTTGTGAAATTCTTATACTTGATACCTCTTCTTTTCAAATTTCAAATTATCTTAAGGTTTCTACGCAAGTCATACTAAACTTTTTTATACATCTATACGTCATTCACATGCATGATTTCAAAAACGTCACCAACTTGAATTACATTTCTTGTAACCCCAAAATGGAGACATTTCATTGAGATAGGAGTGATTTCCTTACCTTGACGATTAACTCTGCTCTTTCCTTTCTTAAAACAACCTCACCAACGAGTTAGGGGTGATTCCCTTACCTAGGTGATCGTTACTAAAGTTTTCCTTCAAAATAATTTATTATGCAAACACGATCATGTTTTACACCTAAATCATTTATCATTTGTCAAAATCCCTACTTATATCTATTCCAAAATGCATTGTTTTGTCAACGTCGTTCTTACCATGCAATCTATTTTCACATAACTCGCATATACGAAATTCAAGGAAGTAATCAAGAATTGTCACCAGGAACTCCGTAGGAATACCTAAGTGTTAAAGGCGAGTACATTCTCTTTTTGTAAAGCTTTTTGTGAGTCAAAATGTGTTACCAAAACCTCAAATGTTTTAATTATGCTTAACAGTGATTGAGTACATGTATTCTACAATTACTGCCGGTATGTTGGGGTTTTGTATACATTGCTAGTCCACAGTCACGGGAATGTGACAGGAACCGTTACTGTTGGGTGACAGGGCCCAAAGTAATATGACCCACAAGTCAGGATTGACAGTACTGATTGAGTAATTGTGTAGATATAAACATTGTAAATGCGGATGCTCTCAATAACTGTAAAGTATAAGAACTTGTTTTGATAAAACTGAGATGGATTCGCCAATATTTCTTGCTAATAAAATGTTTTTAAAACGCGTTTCAGGTAATTTAATGTGAAGCTATTAGAAGCCAGCTGGAGAGCGCTGAAGGCTTAGAAAAGTGGCTATAAAAGTTACCTAAATAAAAAAGGAGTTTATGTTTTTCATAAATTGGGGGTTACTCCTCTACGAATGTATTGTAATGGAAACATGGGTTTTATCCCATTTGTTTAATATAAAAGTTTGGTGTTTTGAAACTCTGATATTTATTTTATAACTACGACCTATGTTTTAATTCCGCTACCAAATTAATAAACACCGGTACCACCAGCTCTGTGTCCCGCGGCCCCCGCTCCCGGGATAGGGTCGGGGGTTGCGACAAGCATTATACTAAGTCTGAATGGTTAAGACCTCTAATCTGAATTGTCAGACAGTTGCCTCTGAACGGTTAAGTATTATACTACCTCTTGATGGCTCAAACCTCTTACTGGTTCAGCACTTAATGATTCAGACTTTTTACTGGTTCAGCACTTAATCATTCAGAAATTGCCAAACAACCCCTTAGTTTAATAGAACTCAAACTCCACGCCAAAATAATTAAATATTTATGATAACATTTATCATATAATTATGTATTTTATTTCTATTAATTAAAATTATATCTATATAAATAACAGCTTGTTTAGGCTTGGGAAGTCAATTAAACTTTGTGTATTAAGCCCATATTTATAAAATAAGTTTCATTTTAGGTTGGAGCTCCTGCTCAATCTTGTCGAACATGTTTAAGCGCAGCTTTGTTTTAACTTTTAGTGACTTGGTCTTGAGTAAATCAAGAGTGACTAAACTCGTTTGTGCTCATATCCATATTATGTCTGCTTAACTATAAGTAAATTAAGCTTATTTTAAAATAATTAAAGTTTTAGTAAATTACAATTTTTCGTTCTTTATATATATAAAAAAACAAAATAGTTTTAATCTTTTGGTTTCAATAATTACACTAAACATTTTTTTCAGTTTTATGTTTGTTCACTAACTTGCACTATAATTTTTTAGGGCCTAGACTATTTGCACACCAAGTGTGTAGATAGTCATGTCTAAAAGGTGTTTTTTTCCTATATGCACACCCTGTGTGTTGAATTGTGGTCAAAGCGCGGTGTTTTTCCGGTCAACCAGACAAATGCTGACGGTCTGTTGACCGGACCAAAACGCCGAGCTTTGTCCGCGTTTTGCTTCTGTCAACAGACAAGACTACCACGACAAAAGACTGACACGGTCAATCTTTTGTCTAGTTGACAGAACAAAACGTGGCCAAAGCTCGGCTTTTGGTCCGGTCAACAGACCCGTCAGTCTTTGTCTGGTTGACCGGACAAAACGTCGCGCTTTAGCACAACTCGACACTGCAGGGTGTGCATATAGGATAAAAACACCTTTTAGGGTGGCATATAGTCAAATTGTTGTGCCAATAGGTACACCCTTTTTTTAGATGAGTTTTTTACACTTGTTAACAAAAAATAAATAAAAAGTTAAATGTCCATTTATTCATAATGGATTAATGGGTTGACTAGTTTTTTTTTTCTTTTTATACTTGACTAATAAAAGTAAGACAATTATGAGCTTCTACGCTTTTGTGTACGGTCTGAGAAGTTTGGACTTTTTTAAGTCAAAAATTTAAACTTATAACTGGTATAAATGATGTAGAATAAATGATGTAACCAAAATAAAACGCCAATAGTCGTGTATGTTCCTTATAGTATTCCATATTTAAGTCGCGCTCGCAATACCTGAAAACTCAAACCAAACTAAGTAATTCGAATTCGGGTTTTAATTATTCGAATCAGTCCTTATCCTCATATTTGTATATTTGTGAGTCTCGAACAAATGCAGCTTACATATTCGAATTATAAATTTTTTTATTATAAAAAACACATATAATATTTATTTGTGAGTTTCATCCATTTCATTATATTCGTAATCTATATACAAAATTGATCTTGAGAATGTATATCTTTCTCGTATAATGCACATGAAGTGGCTTAAAAAGGCAGCAATATTCTCCCCTAAATCACCGGCGACTAATTACGTACCCACTACTCATTCGTTGATCTAGAATGTCATACGCTACATATGGAGCGATTAGCGGACTCAAGCAATCTACGCCGTTGATTCATCACAATATGAATAATATAATAATATATAATATACTTATAATAATATTTACCAATTATTTTGTATCATTCCGCATGAGATGCCAACTACATCATAAATTCCGTAGCCAAAAATGATTATATATTCTTTTATCCAAATGGGACCAAAAAATAAACAGTCTTTAATTCGACTCAAGGTGGATAAATAATTGTTACCCCGTTCCCAAAGAAAAAAAGTATATTGTTACCCGTATACGAAAACAAGTATTTATGTTTTGTTAAGTAGCGAGAAACTCGGGATTTATTTTCTAAAGGGTGTGATCGTTATTTTTACCTAAATAATACATCAGTTTTTTTCTAGGTGGGAGCCTGCCACCCCACGGGCCATAGTGCCCTTACATTGTTTTATATAAAAAAAAGAGTTAAATGTCATTTTAGTCCATGTGGTTTGATCATTTTGTCAGTTTAGTACAAAGGTTTGAAACGTTGCCATTTTAGTCTAATAGATTAATTTTATCAATTTTTTATGTTAACAATAAGGGCAATGGGGTCATTATATATGGCTAAATTGCTCTTCTGATTAACGGAATGGCATTTAATACGACATTTAACTCAAAAAACAATTATATTTTTAATGTAGACTAATGTATTAGAAAGAGGTTGTATAATATATCCATTTTGTGATTAAAAATGAAGAGTAAACTTCTATTTTACTCCATGTGGTTTGATCACTCTAACGGTTTTTGCTCCAATCCTTTAAAAATAGTTATTTTTCTCCAATAGTTTACTATGTTTTTTTTTTCCATTTTGCTCCCCGACACTAACTCAATTTGGTAGAGAGAACTAGAGAGATAAGAGGAGTTTTATATATTTATTTAATTTAATATCAAACATATTTAAAAAATTTATAAATAATAATAACTTATATATAAAATTCCTAAAATACCCCTACCTTTAGTTATGTGATTTAACTAAGTTAGTGTCGTGGAACAAAATGGACAAAAAACATAACTATTGAAGGAAAATTGGCTATTCTTTAAAAGATTGGGGCAACACCGTTAAAGTGACCAAACCGTATTGAGCAAAATGAAAGTTTACTCAAAAATGAAAGTATATTTATGTGCAAAAAACTACAAATAAATAATGTGTATAGTAAAAAATATAATGAAGAGATAAAAGGATTTTAAATCCCAAACTTCTTGAAAGTTTGTTGCGATGATAAAAGAAACCATATCAATTATCAAAATTAAATAAATTGTTATTTTTTTCAAATTTAAGAACGTCCATGTATGGGACATTTGTTATTGTATAAAAGAAAACTTAAAAAAGTT
Organism: Scalesia atractyloides; assembly: GCA_947069175.1. Lineage (NCBI taxonomy): Eukaryota > Viridiplantae > Streptophyta > Magnoliopsida > Asterales > Asteraceae > Scalesia > Scalesia atractyloides. The sequence continues at coordinate 93,586,649 of CAMTDV010000021.1, read as the reverse complement.
ATATGTAGATAACTCTGAGAACAAATCTTATAAATAAAATAAAATATAATATAAATTAATATGTTTCAAATTTGAACTTCCTTAAATGAAGAACACAGTAAAGTGTAATTTGGGTCTTGTGATTTGATGACGGGATCAACTTACTGATGCAGTTTCGTATGCAATCAAATGGCTCAAGAAAACTATTGATTAATCAAAGACGATAAACAACCCAAAGGGTTCAAGAACAATATTCTTTTCTATTAAAACTCAATAAAAACTCCTCATAAACATAACATTTAACATAGACCACTATTTATGGGGACTCTAACAACCTTAGAGATAGACATGAATAAACTAAATAAAATAAAAGATACGATAATTAATAAAAGACTCGATAATTAAGGAATTAAATATTATTAAATCTTGAGATAATCTTCAATCTGGATCCCAATGAAACCCATTCTGGAACAGGTTCCGAATCTGAATCGTCACCTGCATCATTCTCCCCTCTTAAAAAAAACTCGTCATCGGGTTTTGTTTTTCATTGGTTTTGTCCCCAGGAAGATTCTATGCAAGTCACATCTATATGCATTCTTTAAACCCATGCAATTACAATACACTTTGGAGCCCACTATAAATTTTGTCTATCCGCCACATTTGGAAAGGATGACGGCTTCTCAATTTCAGTCGATTTATTCATAGCCACAATTTTGTCATTAATAATATCTTTTATTTCAATTTGAAGATTTGAAATAATAGGGTATCTTACAACCCATTAAATTATTTATTCCATTTTGAATACCCAAAATAATAGGAGGTATACCATTTGAATATTTATCAAATCATTTTCCTTTTGACAATGTTCATCGGGCTTGAAAGGACTTACCACATATTGCAACCAACTACCACCAGGACTTACCACATATTGCAACCAACCCACAAGAAGCCTTAGAATCACCTATCATGATCGTAAGGCCGCCATTAGCTATCGCATCGCCAGCAAGTGTCGCCGCAACACCACTGTTTTCAACCGGTGTAACACCTTCAACAATATGACTTTTAGAACCCACTTCATCACCTGGTAATCCCATTACCCAAGAATACCATTCCTCGTCCCCGTATACATCATACACGGGAGGAGAATCAAGATAGTGTCGCCATTGGTAGGATGCTCCTCATCCCCGGATAACTCGTCCCCGACGAATCCTTCCGGTTCCGTTTCCTCCCATGTCGATGGTGCCTCAAGATCTCGGATCCATTGATTGAGTCGCGTGATCTCATATTGTAACTCGAGATTCCGGACTTGTAGTTGGCGTCGCTTGATCTTAAAATCCCAGGGGTCAAGATAGACTCTATCGCTGCCTCGATTGGCGACTCTGCGAGTAGGGTGTCGATCTTCACCACGAGCACATGAATCGAGACTATCTTTACCGTTGCCTCGGTCGGCGATTCTATGGACACGAGAGTAATCGCTATCACGTCGAGCCATTTGAAAACCAACTGATGCAGTTTCGTATGCAATCAAATGGCTCAAGAAAACTATTGATTAATCAAAGACGATAAACAAACCAAAGGGTTCAAGAACAATGTTCTTTTCTATTCAATAATCAACAAAAACTTACTAACATGAACCCTAGAACTTTATTTATAGACTAGGAAATAAAAAGATAAAAACAGAAAATTTAGAATTTTAAATAAATAAAAGATATGCATGCTCCTGCATCATACTCCCCGTCTTCAAAAAAACTCGTCCTCGAGTTTTGTCCTCGAACCAAGCCACCTGGGTCGAATGGACATCAGCCCGATTCCGATTTATTATCATCACGACCCACATAAACAACTCAACTTTACGAATCATTTCGCCCAACTCCGAACTTGTACTACCTGGATCAAAGGGAACATCGGGATGTTTGTTGTTCGCTATATATTTGATCCGCTCAAACAATTCAACTCCAACTAAACAATTTATTGTAGCAATTTTTAAAGTCGGTGAATTAATCTCAACCAAATGAGTAGTAATGGGCCCCTCGTAATCGTTTCTTACCATCTGATCTTGTGGCCCACAATCTACTAGATCGATTGTTGTTAGCAAAAAATACATTTACAAATAAGCCCATGTCCATTTTATCATTATTTGCATGAGTAATATCGTTTCCTTTTCGAACTTCCGATAATGTTGTTGTTTTATTGCTCAACCCACACAAAATTTTATCACAATTATTGGAAGTCTTGCCTACATGACTGGCAACCCCAATATTTCCTTTATCTTGTTTCAAAAAATCTAAATCACCACAATTATTAGCCATATCATAAATAACCGAAGATTTTTCAATTAATTGATTATCTGTTCCCTTTTGAATTTCCACAAAATCAGGAAATTTAATCAAATCACAATCTTGTTGAAATTCCGTAATCTTTGGTTCCACATGCAATGGCATGATCGATGGGTTTACCATCGAAGCCATGGGACCGCCGGGTGCCGGACTATCACTCGTAGCCATTGCACTGCCGACAGCATCCACCAGAACACCACCATTAACAACCGTATTTTTATGTAAAAAATCAAACAAACCTGATGAAACGTCAGTGTACTCATGATCTTTACCATCAGTTTCTTTCATGTGCTCATTCTCTTGAACCGACCGAAACTCCTCTTCGTCATTGCTTTCGTCCCAAACGATGTTACTTGAATCAGGTTCATCATCGGTCAAACTCTCATGATAGATAGGTTCGAAGAACCGGGGGTGAGGATGGCAGAAAGGATGCTCCTCTTCCTCGTTCACATCGTCCCGGACGATGGCTACCGATTCAGTTTCCTTAAAGCGCATCTCTCGTCGTAACTCAAGATCTCTGACTCTTTGGCGGAGCCGTTTGATCTTTTCAAGATCTCGGACTCGCTGTCGGAGTCGTTTGATCTCTTCAAGATCTCGGACTCGTTGTCGGAGCCGTTTGATCTCTTCAAGATCTCGGACTCGTTGTCGGAGCCGTTTAATCTCTTCAAGATCTCGTGGATTGGAATCAACTCTGTCGTTGCCTTGGTCGGCGATTCTACGAACATGGCATCGATCTTCTCCATGAGCACGTGTAACGAACATGCTTCTTCGTTGCTCTGTCGGCGAATCTACGATCGAGCAAACATCTTCCTCCACGTAGAGCCATTTGAGAACCAAAGCTCTGATACCAACTGATGCAGTTTCGTATGCAATCAAATGGCTCAAGAAAACTATTGATTAATCAAAGACGATAAACAAACCAAAGGTTCAATAACAATGTTCTTTTCTATTCAATAATCAACAAAAACTTACTAACAATGAACCCTAGAACTTTATTTATAGACTAGGAAATAAAAAGATAAAAACAGAAAATTTAAATTTTAAATAAATAAAATATATGCATGCTCCTGCATCACTTACGTTAAACATTTTTTTTGCACCTTATGTACTTGTGGTTTAGAAAAAAATAAAATCAGACTATATGTCCCCCTGTTAATAGACATTGGATTTCATTTAAAAAGTTGATGAAAAGACGAAATTGTCATTTTATTATTGTGATATGTGTCCCTACGCTTTCAATATTATTCCAAACATTTTAATCAACACATTCCTTTAGAACCAAACATGAATATGTCATCACTACCGGTCACCGTCGACATCTACCCACTAAGATCCGACAACCAAGTGGTTTTCCGACCACTCACCATACCACCACAACCATGATAAACACAATGTAATTTTTTAGGTACAAAATCCTTACGATTTATATGATTACTTACACTTTTTCGCTTGCGTGATTCAAGTGACACTAAAGTGGTCGTAAATAACCAACATAAATCAAATGTTGAATCCTTACAATCTCAAATCTTATTACTCCAAAAACCTTATCTAGCCATGGAGCAACTCAATTCAAGAATCTTTTCAAATAACCTAAGCTAGTTGAGTTTTCAGGAAACTAAGAAATGTACTAAATTTCCCGCGTTTACATGAAGATCTTCCTCTTCTACAAATGTGTATGATTCAATTTTAAATGCTCATCCCTAGTTCTAGAGATGCAATTCGTGTGTATAATTAAGATTTTATTATTTATTTATTTTTTTTTTGCATCTACCATATTTTTGTCGTCATAGTCTAGCTCTTGTTACCATACCCTAATTATCATCACCTTGTTGCCATGATGTTTTCACGCAACTATTGCGTCGCCGTTTGGTGCCTGTGTATTTTTTTTTGGTCATCAAGTGAGCCAACGTTGAAATTTGCCCATAAGACTTATCACACACCTTCAAACCTACGTTAGGATCAATTTTGGAAAGGCGACGTACGATAACAACTCAATATGGAGACCCACCAACAGTATCTTGCCAAAAACCAGCTTCCTTCCATTTCCCGCATGTCATTGAAAGTTTAAATTTGGAGAACTATTTTGAAGCTTTATTATTTATCTTCAAAAATGACTCGAACCCGTTTAGACTTAACCAAATCTAGTGAATTTCGTGTTAGAGTCATGTTGTGTCAGAAATTCACACTCCTAGCCACAATGTAGGGTTGTGAATAAAAACGATTAATTTTACCGAAACCAAATTAACTGACATTGCTGAACCACACAAAAAAACCGACGGTTCGGCTATGGATTTAAAAAAAGTCGAAAAAAAGAAACTGAGCCAAATAAAAAGAAAACATTTATTTTTTTTCATGCTACTGAATTTACAGATTATAAACATATAGGAAATTAACAAAGGGTATGTATAGCCACCCAAAAAAAAAAAACTAGCCCAAAATTTCAGGCCTAAATTCATTAATTCGGGTCAATTATTTTTGATCAAATCCTAACTGTTAAAATTAAAAACGTCAAAACATACTTGTACCTACTTTGAAAACCAAAAAAAAACAAAAAAACGAAAAACAAAAAAACAAATCGAAATTGTTTTCAGAACCCCACAACCGAAATTTTGGTTTTTGGTTTGGTTTTAAGCCTATACCGATCCTAACTGTTCCATGGACACACCTACCACAATGTAATTCAAATAAAGATATAGGGTATGATTTAGAACTTAGGGTATATTTATATTTGGCAAAAGTATAAATAAAATACGAAAAGGGGACTAAGATGAAAGGAAATGTGGAATACTGGAATATATACGTGGTTTTTTTTTTTTAATTTTACAAAAAAAACAACCCTAAAATGTTAAAATTGAAAGAATATAGATGGTTCTAGATTTCTAGTTACTAGTTCTCGGGGCAGGACCCATATCATGTGATTTCCACAACATAGATATCATGTGACATCTATAATTATTTTTTATGTATGAAATATTATTCAATATTTACTGTTTTGTGTAATGTATGTAACCAACGTTCAGGTGAAACCGATGCATCAATTACTTTCGAAAAGTTACACCGGTAAAAATAGTGACGGGTCATAACTACTCATGTTATACCAATGACTTCTAAATCTTCCGTTTGATCATGATACGACTTATTATAGCGATTGATAATCGATCAAATATGAAGCTTTTTGGTTTGGTTTGAAATTTGAGCATCATGTTTCATATTAACCACTGATTTTTACATCAAAGTGATCGGCATTGATTGCATGTTGAACCCCACTTTTTATTCTTAAAAAGAAGGCCAAGAATTGACCGGAAACAACTTCGTTTCTACATGTCGATGCCTTGTCTGGAGACTAGGGGAACACGGGCCTGTTTTGTCAGACTTAAGGATCATTAGGTCCTGGATTCGATTCCCACAAGTGGGTTTTTCTCAGATTTATTGGGTTTTCTTTTAAATTGCCTTATATGCATTATTGCCTAGTAGAGATAGATATGATCAGGTGGTTCCGCTGGTGGCACGATGATACTCCAGTGGTCCGTTAGTGATCCAAATAGTGTAATTACGATAATTACGAAAATGTCATCGCGTCCTTTAATCCTTTACTCCATACACTTTGCACGATAAATGTTATTTGTACCGTATCCCACCTTGTAATCAATCATATATAGATATATCATATGTTTCATATTAAATCAAGTGCGATTGGTTGTGTGCTCCTCTTTCGAGACCTTGGGCCTAGTATTCGAGTAACCGAGTCCAACGATTTGCAATCCTCGCATATATTTTTTTTTGGATTCAGCTTCCCACTACTCTACTGGTGCCCAACGGCCCAACCCATTCTTTGGTTCAGCCCAATATTCATGATTAGCCCACCACAGTAATTAATATAACTAATAAAATAACTAAAAAATCTTTAATAGATTAACCCAAATTATTATTATTATATATAATTGAACAACTTGTTAGCTACAGTAATTTATAATTTGACATGTAGGTGACTCAAAATCATAATCATTGACTATCATGTGATTGAGAGTGAGTAAATGACATATATATTTAGAGATTTTTCTACCTCGTTTTATTTTCTAAAAACATATATATGATTAATTTTTATCTCATACTTGAAGAGTTTCTTAATTTCTGAAAAAAATCCATTTAAGTTACAATTGCTTTTAAAAAAATTTCACTAATGACAAAAAATGTTTGTTAAGCATTCCAACAAGATAAATTTGGACATGTTACCATTCAGTGTAGTGTAGTGTCGTGTCTTTCGTTGCTTCATAATTAGTTGTTTTCTTCGTTGCTATGTGACTATTTCAACTGACGTACCTAACGTTATTTTTAATAGTGAAACGCACGAGTTGGTCACGGATTTGTTTAATTTTCTATATAAACTTTCGGATGTTATCAACAACATCAAGGTTTCATTTTTCTTATGTATAAGTTACATATGTTTAATAATGTGTGGCCTTCGGTAATTTCTCAATATCGTTGCCTCCGCCGCAACACGCGTGGTTACGTTTCGATCTGCAAAGCAAAGCCCCTTGAATGTTCGGCCCGCCCCGAAGCGCGGGTTGATACCCACTAGTATAACTAATAAAATAACTAAAAAATCTTTAATAGATTAACCCAATTTGATTTAATTGATTAGCAAGTTTAAACATTGTAGTGTGAATAATTTTGGGATTTATTTTTATAATACTCTAATAGATTACAAAGTTTAAAAGTATTTTAAACTCCCTGTTGTTACTATAGCAATTTGGAGATAAATAATAAAATAAATACTTATTATTAACCTTAGAAAATTTATATCGTTTCAAATAAATTTCCAAACTGTTTCACGATTTATAAACCTGTACAATAATAGATAGCCAATGATTTTTTTTCATTTAGAATACCACGACAAATTGATATACGATTAAAGCAAATAATATCATAAATTAAGACATACCTCTAAAACAAAAATAACTCATTTATGGATCTTACAAAGCTCGTGAACAAGTCAACATCGTTTTTGAGCATTACGAGCAATTAAGGGGCGAATATCTTACACTTGTAAGGGTGACCATAAATATGTCATTTGTAGATCATTACTACTTGCCAGTGTAGTAAAATCACGACTAGTCGGCGATTAAACGCTAGTCGGCCAGTAACTAAGTAATTTTTTGTTAATCAGTCCATTAATCGCTAGTCAAGCCTAGTCGGACCTAGTCCGCCAGCCAAAAATCGACGATTTCGGCCAGGTTCCATAAAAAACTTGTATATTCCGGCTAAAACCTCTAAATTCCGGCCAGTTTCCAACCAAACCATGTGATTTCCAACCATTAATCATGTGTACTTAAAAAATTGAATTGAGTAAGAATTAAAACCTGTCTACTTAAAATATTTACCTATAAAAATATGTATATGTATACATAAAACTGAAAATTACATGTAAAAGACCCGATCCGATTAATCCCGAGTAGTCGCTAGTCCCCACCTCACTGACGGACTAGCAACTAACGAGTTCTCCAAGCTTGCTACTTGTTGCTTATCTAATTAGTTGTCAATCATAAACCCAATAAAGAATGGGGGTTTATAATGATGAACTATAGAAAAGGACCTAATTATTTTTATTTGTTTTTGGCTTATAAAATGGTTAAGCCTCCTCTATGAACAAAGTAAGTATTCTGATACATATATTGATAAAATAAAAGCTACTTAATCTCAAATACTATTTCAGTCCATGACTCATGGAAGGAGACGGGACAAGACATGTGTGATGTGTGCCAATGAACCCACGTACTCCATTTTTTCCATGCATGTCTTTAGTGTTTAATTACTTTCAATATTTCATCCATGTTTACAGGTTAGTTAGTGGCATAGTAATGGGAGTTCAATCTTTTTTTTTCAGTTGTGTACGTTAAGGCTATAAATAGCCAATAGTATTTTCATTAGGGTTTATGAATGAAAGTTATCAAAGTCTAAAGAGTTAATTACTGTTTTCGTTCCTGTGTTTGTCAAAAATCACTATTTCAGTCCATTAGTTTAAAAATTGTGATTTCAGTTCATGGGAATTTTACTTTCGTAACCTTTTCAGCCCACCTCGCAACCATTTCGGTCCCTGTATTTACAGAATAAATGGATTGAAGTGGTTACGGAAGTGAAACCACAGGGACTGAAATGGTTACTAAAGTGAAACCACAGGGACTAAAATCGTAATTTTTAAACTAATGACTGAAATAGTGATTTTTAACAAACCACAGGAACAAAAATAGTAATTAACTCAAGTCTAAATTATTTCTCTATTTTCTAATATGCTTTCCTTCTTTTTTCTTGGTGAATTTACAAGAACAATAACAATGTGCATTACAACTGTGAATTGTAAGTTATGTTTTTTAAGGTATTCTTTTTTTCTGAAAAGCTCTGCGCAGGCTCTTCTGTCTGCGTCATGCGCAGACATTGTCACACGCAGACTGTTGTTTTTCCGAAGACGTTTCATTGAGAAACGTCTGCACGAGCTCTTTTTGGTACAGACTTAGCCCAGCCACTTCTAAGATCTTCTAAGTTCTGCAGAGGTTAAACACCACTACCACCACCACCGTCCATCATCACCACCATCAGTTTATTTTAGAAGTCTACATACGTTAAAAAACAAACAGTCTTCTTCTTAAAACTGCAGAGGTTTAGTTCACCTCTTCTTCTACAGATGCTGTTTGAAAACGCAGACATTTTACCTCTTAAAAAACAAATAGCAACTTAAATTATTAAAAAAAATTGTTGACTTTTTAGTTGGACTTGAGGAAATGGTCAAATCACTCAAATGGCTATAACTGCAAATCATTTAGGAATTGTATTTTATTTAATTTAATTAATACCATTAGATCAAAGTTAATGGATGGAGTACAGATATGTGTGTATATCATTTGAAATTTTAAAATTCATTGAAATATAAAATTGATGGAGATATGTTAAACTTTTCGAATTAGCAGATACTTGACCACTCAAAATATTATTCAGAAAATTGGCCGTATAAAAATGAAGATTAATATTGGTTATAAATCATAAAGAATTTCATGAAACTTTTGAAAAATAATAAAACAGTATTACTTACAATCATGTAATAGTCGTTCAATTAAAAAAGTGGCATTTCGAATCAATAAATAAATAAAAATCTGGACTTCTATCCTTATTTAAAAACTGGTAATATAGTGATGTAGAGAATCAAGAAATGGTTTCTTGTAAAAACATATAGGAATGATTGAATGTTTATATAAATGAGTTAGAAAAGCCTTAAATAATTATACATACGGATAGCTAGACATAATACTATTTCGTAAAACATTATAATGAATATGTATGTCGATTTCTAACACATGAATACAATATTCTAAGAAAGATGATCAAAGGAGTTAAGGGTTCTTTGACAACTTCTGAAAGGTTAAAAGGTCTGACCAATTCAGAGTAGAGGTCTTAACAATTTAGATTCAGTATAATGCTTAACATTTAGAGGCAAATGTCTGAACCATTTTAGACATCAGCTCGTGTAACAAACAATCTGAACTATTAAGTGCTGAACCAGTAAGAGGTCTGAACCATTAAGAGGTAAATAAACAACCCCAAAGTAGATTTACGAAAATTATATTGGTAGCAATTTTTTTTTTACTTTTATGTCGTATTTTTCAACGTCTGTTTTCTTGAAAATATCTTTAGAAAATTGTCTCATGTCATCATTGGGAGTTTGTATGCTCTTACTTTATGTCTTGTGCGGTCCATCTTTGTTAATGAGTAACTAGCATTATTTCGAGTCATGGCATGCTAGATTAATCATTTGTTCATTGCTTGCTATGTTATAAAAAAACTAACACGTGACAGTTTTGGAGCAAGTAGTGTTATGTGCTTCCTTGTAATAGACACTATCTTAACGTCGATAGAATTCACAATGGAACACGATAAAAATCAAATAGAGATAACAAAAAGAATAAAAAGTAACGTTGAGAATAAAAATAAAAGGAATACTGAAGAATCACCCTTATAGAAGGTGTTCAAAAGTATCTGAATATGAAAATCCGATATCCGAATCTAACTATCCAAAAATTCGGATATCCGAATTTTCGGATTTGGATGGTGATTAAAATTTTCTTTTGGATATTTCGGATATCTGAAATTTTATAAATTTATAAATTTGTTTTTGTTTATTATTGGATATTCGAAATATCTGAAAGTATCCGTCTTCAAATAAATACAAAATAGAAAATAAAATATAAAAATTTGGATATTCAGATATCGAGAATTTTGGATTCGGATTCGGATTTTGAAATAAGGTATCCGAAAATTACTGATATTCGAAATTCCGGTTTTGAATAACCCTAATATAAAGTATAAAAATAATAATTATTAACAATCATGTATAAAAAAATGTGAAAGAGGATACGTTGAAACCCAACCTCGTCACTTGAACCAGCTAACATATAACTAGTTAACACAATTACTTGAACTTCCTTTTGTTTGAAACCCAACCTCGTCACTTGTTTGTGTAGACTTAACAGATCACAAAAGAAGATGCGAAATTGGATACGTCAAAACAAAAGTTTTCATATGGTTAACGCATTGCATAACGTGTCGCCAGCTATAAACAAGTTAGGTGTCTCCACCGTAACGCACGACGAATGGCATGTTTGACGTACTTGTCGGTTTAAATTCATGTTTCAACGTAAACGACTCACGTTTTGACATAAACTTTTTCCAGAAATGAGTTTGGTCAAATATAATACATTTTTATACTTATTTTGTGTCCGATCGTAAATTGTGTTAAAAAGCAAGTCGTGTCAAATATAATACACTTTCATTCAACGACAATGTATTTTTTTCGGAAACGAATCGGGTCAGATATACGGTGGAAATTCAAGTTACCTTAACTTTCGACGCCACCACAACACGTTGCGTGTCAAAATCCTAGTCTAAGAATAAAATGTATGACATTACTAATCATATAAAATAACATATAAAAAAGAAAGGAATTTTAAAAAAAAAACATAGTTACTAAACTGTAAAATGAAAATATACATAAAAATTACAGTATTCAACAATCAACATAATATTTTATTTGTTCTTCTTATGGACGACACGGGTTACTCTCGGAGTACTCCGTTTGTTCAATGGGTGCCCCGAGAGTACTCGAGATTGATTTGTTGGCCGTTAAAAAAAACATGAAAGCCAGAAGAAATTAAGGAACAATCTTGTAACCTTTCATCTTCTCAATCCAATAAACAAACGAAGATTTTGAATTCCTAAACCCTAAAAACCCATATTCATTACTCTTATTCATAGTGTCCAACACACCCTCAATTCCAAGCATTGCATCCACAAACCACCATGCTGCAACCTCTTCCACTTTGGTAGCCACCAGTCCATTTTCCCTCATAATCTCATCCCACACACCCCCTTTATCCTTCATCATCTCCACCAGCCTCATCCTCTCTCCACATTCATCAAACCCGCCATTCTCGACCTCAAACTGCTCGGCTAACACCCTCCAAAGGTGCTTCCATTTGAACACGTCCCCGTTGCTGATGTTAAACGCTTCATTCTTTGCGTATGGATCAACCGCGGCCCATATTTGTTGTTCGGCTATCAAGTCGGCATCAGAACAAACATGGTAACCATCCCAAGCTTCTTTGGTCCCTGGTATTGGGACGTATATGTTAGCTAGACTTTATTGTTATATGTTTTTTTAATGGTAAATTTGGATCACTGACGGACCACTGGATTTATCATCGTGCAACTAGCGGAATCACTGATTGTTATATCATTACCATAATTAGAAAATATGATTTTACTAGTTTTATTAGTTCTAAAGATTATACATTATGATTATGGTAATCATATAACAATAGAAGATCATACATTATGATTATGGTAATCATATAACAATAAAGTCACCTTACTTTATTAATTTTAAATTATAAAAAAATTGATTTGGTTTGATTAGATTTTCTCAATCATAATTATTTTATTTTGATAATAAAATCCAGCCAATATATTCTCTCTAATACCTGGAAACTTCAACGGAACCCCTTCATGTTTGCATATTGAAGCGTAAGCGCATAATGCACTGATCAAATTCAACAAACTATACGTGAAAACCCGAAGATCACTCCAGGTCGATGAACAGACCAAGTCAATCCTTCCTTTTGTTTAACCGATTCGAACAAAATGTCCTCCAATGTATAATAAAAATTTGGTACATCAAGTCGAGGTGATACTTCATGATAAGGGGATCATGAGACATTTTCCCGTACAATTCAGAAAATCCCCAATAATGTCTCTTCCCAGTTTGCAAACAAACGTGTTGCAAACTGGGAGAATTGGGGATCACCGCATCCATAACATTTTGGAACATTTTACCATTGATTTCACAGTTTTCAAATTCCGTGGCTCGGCTGGCCCATGTGATGTAGAATAGATGCGTAACGTCTTGGAGACACCCAAGCTTGGTTACGGTTTCATCAGGATCTGAGACGTCACACTGGATGTACTCCAGTGGGGCGCGGACGGCGGGCCACTCCGTAGACCTTCCATGGCCCGCCCGGTGTGTCCGACAGCGGGAGGATTTCCGCGAGGCTGCTGCCAACGATTCCGGTGAATCCAATGTGGTACTTGGGTTACGCATCCGCATCATCCAACTTTTTCTGTGTAATTAAAGGAAAACGAGCAACAAGCTAAGCTAAGTCGTAATATAACGTCATTTAATCATATTAGGATGATGGGCAAAAGTGAAGTAAATGAGTTAGATGGAGATTGTGGGTTAGTTTACCTTTGCAGCTCCGATAGCTCCAGCCCACCACCAACTCATTGTGTATATTGTTTTAATACAGACTTCAAAAATGGTGACTAGGTGCTTTTTATTTTCTACATTTTATTATTTCATCCTGATACGAAAATCTTTTTATTTATTTTAAAATGATTATTTAGTAATACACTCTTTGTTTGAAAATGACTCTTTTATAGTTGTTTATGTATAACTAGTAGATTTTCTCACGCTATGCAGCTAGACTACGATTGATATAGATTTGGTTTGTTACGAGACGTGTTAGGTACTTGGTATAGCAACCGAAAGCGAAAACTTAAAAAATAAAGTCACGGTATTTCTAAAAGAATGTCAATACGTGTTTTAATTGATCGAAAACCATAACATCAAATAAGGGTACCGGTTCTCATAATAATAATGATACTGGTATCAGTTTGGTTAGTCACGGCACCGATACTTGCTATACCTCAAGATACAAAAAAATACTCAATTTTAGATAGAACTTCATTTAACACAAAATTTGTACCTGATTGTTGAAAACAAAATTAAACACATGTGTATTCATTTTAGTAAAGTTAATAAACACAAGCTATCATAAGAAAAATAAATTAAATAGGTTAAAATTCTAAGATGTGAAACTAAATAAAAAAAAAAGAATTGTTCACACCAACCTACATCAGTTTAAAAAAAAATTGTTCACACCAACCTACATCATTAGTACATACGCACACATTAGATTTTGACTTTTATTTTTCATACATAGTGACTACGGAAACAACATTACTAACAATCATAAAAAAGTGAGTTAAATGTTTGGTTGGTTCATGTGGTTTATTATTTGTGTAGAGTTGGTCTCCAGGCTTCAATGATTACAAAGTTAATTCCAGTGATTGTAATTTTCAAACTTGGATAATCCTTATCGGTAATCTATGTTAAATTATCTAGTTAAGTCCGTGTTAAATATCTATTTTACACCTAAGATTAAAAATAATAATAAAAAACAAATACAAATAAGTGCATCCCACCCCATCTCACCTTTCTTCTTCCCCACTCCACCTTTTTTGTTAGGTCTTAGGGTATACTTTAACACTTCTCAACTCTGTAACAACTCCAAATTTCCGTTGTTAAATTTGTTCCTTTTATTTCCATTGTACTCCCGAGATTCGTTTATAAGAAAGTTATGTTAGTTAACTATGATTGTTACAAGTTATATCGCATCTAAACGCTTATTAAAACGCATCGCTAATCCAATTGCACGCAAATGATACTACTATACGAGCCAAGTGTGTTATTGTTTAATAAACACTTGTGCCATCGCATCGCTTATCTCGTCGCATCGCAAATCGCAGTTAATTATATGGTTTTATGTTATTTATGTGTTATGTGTGTTTATGGTTATGGTTACACTCGCTATCGCATCGCTCTCGCACACTCGAATCGCTAAATCGCACTATTACATCGCTTATAATGCTTAATATAACTATCTAATACGAACCGAATCGCCAAACGAACTCTTAACGCGAAATAGACGAACCCAACATTTGGACAAGTTCGCCGAACTTGGGTGACCCCAAGTTCGGCCGAACTTGGTGGCCAAAACACCAACTCTCCATTTAACCACAAGTTCGCTCGAACTTGTACAATTATGTACAAGTTCGGCCGAACTTGACTAGAGGCTCATGAATATTTCACAAGTTCGCTCGAACTTGCATGATTTCATGCAAGTTCGGCCGAACTTGACTCCCACCAGCTACCATTTTGCCTTCACCTATAAATACTCAGCACCAAACACACCGCCGAGGTCGCAAGCGAGAAAACCCGAGCAAGAACTTCGCCCTTACTGCTCCAGTCTGCAGCACCAAACACACCGCCGGCAAAATGTGCGTATACCGGACCTCATCGTTTGTGCTCAAAGTGCACCTATCATCATGCAGTTGGCGGCAATTGCCGGTTCTGTACCAACTGCAATATCTACGGCCACTTCACTGTCAGCTGCCGTAGTGGTCCTCGTCAGCCAGCTCCTCAGGCTCCATCAGCACCAGCTTTACCAGCTCCTCCCTAGGCCAATCAGCAGCAAGCCCTGAAGGCACGTGCTTGTTACACGTGCGGAGACCCGAATCACTTCAGTAACGTCTGCCCAAACAAGCCTGTGAAACAAGAGCCGCAGCAGCAGCAAGCCACCACCACAGCCTCAGCCGCAGCAACAGGCTGCACGTGGACGAGCCTTTAATCTCAATCATCGCCAGGCTCAGAATGACAATAATGTTGTCAACGGTACATTCCTCGTTAATGCTATTTATGCTTCATGTTTATTCGATATGGTGCCGATAATTGTTTTGTATCGTTAGAATTCGAAAAGGTTTTAAAATGTAAACGCGCTAAACTCCCAAAGACTTTTGATGTGGAAGTCGCCACACGAAGAACCGTTACCGTTAACTCTGTCCTACGTGGTTGTACTCTCGATCTCAACAACCACATCTTCTCGATCAACCTCATACCTATGCAACTAGGTAGCTTCGATATCATAGTAGGTATGGATTTTCTTTGTGAGAACCATGCTGAAGTTGTATGCTTCGATAAAATGATTCGCTTCCCTCTCTCAAACGGTGATCAACTCCATGTCTAAGGTGAAACTCCCTCAAAGAAGTTGATTCTTTTGTCATGTACCCGAGCACACAAATGTTTGCGAAAGCAATGTGTTGCTTTCCTCGCCCACATCGTGAACCCGGAGAAAGAAAAGAAGACTTTTAAAGATGTTCCTGTTGTTCGTGAATTTCCTAAGGTCTTTCCCGATGATTTACCCGGTTTACCCCTACTCGAGATGTAGAATTCCATATCGATCTGATTCCCGGTTCTACTCCCGTTGTTAAAGCTCCCTATCATCTCGCACCATCAGAAATGTGCGAGCTATCAGGCCAACTTCAAGAGCTTCTTGATAATGGTTTCATACGCCCGAGCACTTCACCGTGGGGCGCACCCGTTCTTTTTGTGAAAAAGAAAGATGGGACTTTTCGAATGTGCATCGATTATCGTGAACTTAATAAGCTTACGATAAATAACCGCTATCCTCTTCTTGTATCGACGACTTATTTGATCAGCTCCAAGGTGCTACTTGTTTTTCCAAGATCGATCTCCGTTCCAGTTATCATCAGCTACATGCGTTGGAAGAAGACATTCCGAAAACCGCCTTTCGTACTCGTTATGGCCATTTCAAATTCGTGGTCATGCCCTTTGGTCTTACCAATGCACCTGCGGTCTTCATGGATTTGATGAACCGTGTGTAAAGCATTCTTAGATCGTTTCGTCATTGTTTTCATCGATGATATCCTTATCTACTCGAAGTCGAGAGACGAACACGCGCGCCTCTCCGTTTAGTCCTCGAACTTCTCCAAGGGAATCGCCTTTATGCTAAGTTCTCTAAATGGGGTGAATTCTGGCTCGAAGAAGTCCAATTTCTCGGCCACATCGTTAATAGTCAAGGAATTCACGTCGACCCTGCAAAGATCTAAGCTATCAAGAGTTGGATTACACCGAAGAATGCATCTGAAATCCGTTCTTTTCTTGGATTGGCGGGTTACTACCGTCGATTCATCGCCAACTTTCTAAAATCGCCATTCCGCTTACCGCTTTAACTCATAAAGACAAAGCTTTCGTTTGGGATTCCAAGCAAGAGGAAGCCTTTCAAACTCTCAAGCGTATGCTATGCAACGCTCCTGTCCTCACTCTACCCCGACGAAAACGACGATTTTGTTGTTTATTGCGATACCTCTAACTTAGGTCTTGGTTGTGTTCTTATACAACGAGACAAAGTTATCGCGTACGCGTCTCGACAACTCAAAATCCACGAGAAGAACTACACAACCCACGATCTCGAACTCGGTGCAGTTGTTTTTGCATTGAAGACATGGCGACACTACCTTTACGGTACTAAGTGTACGGTCTTCACCGACCATAAGAGCTTACAACATATCTTTAATCAAAAGGAACTGAATATGCGCCAACGCAGATGTGTTGAACTTGTCAACGATTACGATTGAGAGATACGCTACCATCCCGGCAAAGCAAACGTCGTCGCCGATGCTCTAAGTCGACGAAGCTATGTGTATAGTGTTCGTGACTCTCAAGCTTTGAATAATCTTGAAATTCTGATTCGCTCCGCCCAATTCGCTTGTTTTAACGAGAATACCTTGGAAGATGAAATGAAATGTGGTACCGAAACTAACTCGTTGTTAAACCTAACGGTATTTATTACTATCTCGATCGCATTTGGATTCCTACCCGTAACAATCTTCGAGAATTGCTAATGACCGAAGCCCATAAATCTCGATATTCCATTCACCCCGGAGCCGACAAGATGTACCAGGACCTTTGTCCTAAGTATTGGTGGCCGAGCATGAAAAAGGATATCGCCGTTTACGTTTCGAAGTGCTTAACTTGTTCAAAGTTAAAGCCGAACATCAAAGGCCCTCTGGCTTACTCGAACAACCGAATCCCGATGTGGAAGTGGGAGAGTATAGCTATGGATTTCATTATGAAACTTCCCTGCACTTCATCTGGTCACGATAGCATTTGGGTTAGCGTTGATCGTCTTACCAAATCCGCGCACTTTATTGCTATACGAGAAGACTTTAAGGTCGAACGGTTAGCCCGAATCTATACTGACGAAGTCATTTGTCGACACGGGACACCTCGTGACATCATTTCTGACCGCGACGGTCACTTTACCTCGCGTCTCTGGGAGACCTTTCAATCCGCTCTCGTACTACTCTCAATCTCAGTACCGCTTTTCACCCTCAAACCGACGGTCAGACTGAGCGCACGATCTGCACCCTCGAAGACATGCTTTGTGCGTGCATCATAGATTTTGGTGGTAACTAGGATACACATTTACCTTTAATCGAATTCTCGTACAATAAGAGCTATCACACCAGCATACAAATGGCTCCTTTTGAGGCACTGTATGGAAGAAAATGTCGATCGCCTATTGCATGGCACGAGATCGGAGAAGCACAAATCACCGGCCCCGAGTTGATTCAAGAAACGATAGACAAAATCCTCTTGATCAGAGACAATCTCTTGAAAGCTCGGAGTCGTCAAAAGAGTTTATGCCGATAAACGCCGCAAGCCCCTACAGTTCGAAGTGGGAGATCACGTTCTCCTAAAGGTTGCACCTTGGAAGGGAGTGGTCCGCTTCGGGAAGAAAGGAAAGCTAGGCCTCGATACGTAGGACCCTTTAAGATTCTGGAAAGAATCGGCAAAGTGGCCTATCGCCTCAATTACCGGAGGAAATCAACAACGTCCACCCGACCTTCCACGTGTCTAACCTCAAGAAATGCCTCAGCCGAAGAAAATCTCCATGTACCTCTCGAAGATCTGCAAATCAACGAGACTCTCCATTTTGTGGAAAAGCCTGTCGAGATCATGGACCGAGAAACCAAGAAACAACGACGCTCTCGCATCCCTATCGTGAAAGTCCGATGGGAAGGCAAACGCGGCGCGGAGTTCACTTGGGAATTGGAAAGTGACATGAAGGCTAATACACGCACCTCTTTGTTACGGCCACTACTTAAATTTCGGGACGAAATTTCCTAAAGTAGGGGAGACTGTAAAAACTCCAAATTTCCGTTGTTAAATTTGATCCTTTTATTTCCATTGTACTCCCGAGATTCGTTTATAAGAAAGTTATGTTAGTTAATTGTGATTGTTACAAGTTATATCGCATCTAAACGCTTATTAAAACGCATCGCTAATCTAATTGCATGCAAATGATACTACTATACGAGCCAAGTATGTTATTGTTTAATAAACACTTGGGCCATCGCATCGCTTATTTCATCGCATCGTAAATCGCAGTTAATTATATGGTTTTATGTTATTTATGTGTTATGTGTGTTTATGGTTATGATTACACTCGCTATCGCATCGCTCTCGCACACTTGAATCGCTAAATCGCACTATTACATCGCTTATAACGCTTAATATAACTATCTAATACGAATTGAATCGCCAAACGAACTCTTAACGCGAAATAGACGAAGAAAACCCAACATTTGGACAAGTTCGCTTGAACTTGGGTGACCCCAAGTTCGGCCGAACTTGGCTGGCCAAAATACCAACTCTATATTTAACCACAAGTTTGCTCGAACTTGTACAATTATGTACAAGTTCAGCCGAACTTGACTAGAGGCTCATGAACATTTCACAAGTTCGCTCGAACTTGCATGATTTCATGCAAGTTCGACCGAACTTGACTCCCACCAGCTCCCATTTTGCCTTCACCTATAAATACTCAGCCTGAAATCCATTGTTTTCTAAGTAAGATTCAACCCGGTTTCAACTACAACGATGTTCAACAACGTCTTACAACGTTTTACAACGATTTTGCACAAAGCTCTGCCTTCGTTTTCATCAAATCTCTTCTGTTTACGAAAATCTTCATCTTTTTATGCAAAACTTTTGTTTTACACTCAGATCTATACTAGACCTGAGTAAAACCTTTCAAAAACATTGATTTCTACACAATATTCGGACTAATGACGTATGTTTCGTTCACTTTTGAGTGGAACGAGGCGTTGTCAAGCAAGATCTCAGATCCGGAAGCACAAGGACGAAATCATCACTTTACACAAGCTGGGCTAACCCGTACGAACCTTCAAGTTCGCCCGGATTAGCCCGAGTTTTTGTAAAATGGCTAAGTTCGCTCCAAAAGACCTCTCCAGTCTACGTTTTACTCAGTGGCTTAAGGTTGGAGGGATGGACACTCGATTTCCTCAGCAAACGACGCGAAAACGCAAGATTTTGGACCCAAAAAGATTTACTGATTTTGCAGCTCAGCATGTCAAGTTCGCTCGAACTTGCACCCTCTGGGTCAAGTTCGGCCGAACTTGAGTCAAAACCCTCAACAGAACACCACAAGTTCGCTCGAACTTGTCAAGTTTCTCAGGAAACTTCACAAGTTTTGTAACATCCGTCAAAAACGGATTTACCAAACCCGCTCCGTTTAGCAACCGAACAGTCAGTCAAAAATTTCGTTGCGAATTAAATGCCCAAAATATTTTTAAACGATCCGTAATCAATTATTATACAAGAATATATATTTAGTTTTTGAAAAACTGTCAAAAATCGCAAAATAAAAATATATTACCTCTGCCGGGTTTCGAACCCGGGTCTGTACCGATTCCGGAAACAAACTTAACTCACACACACAAACCACTGCGCCGCGGATTTTGTTTGTTACATATTGAAATCATTTAATTGATAAAGTGTCGTTACGAATTCAAAACCGGCGCCCAAACGGTTCAGTCGTCGGAATCCCGGAAATCTCGAGAGTTTTAACACCACTTTCAGTTATAACGTAAACCATTAACAATACATCGGTTATAACCGATGTTTAAAGTCCGCGACCAAAATCATAACCGCCGGAAAATTTAAATAAACGAACACAGTCGGAAATCAGACCAGATTCTTCAACGTTTTGCCTTATAAATTGACCCACAACCGATGACAAACCTTTTCGCTCAAAACCACACTCTTCCTCGGCGTAATTCCACTCGCCGGAACTTTTCTGTTCGTCGCCGGAAAACCGACTTCCCCATTGCCGAGCCTTGCTGAGCCTCTGAAGCTTATACCGGAGATACCTATACTCTTTCCAAGCTTTCCGGAGACTTGCTGCTGCAAGACACCTGACGCCGGAGTTGAATTCTGTCGCCGGAGTTTCTGCCGGAAAACAGAGGGTCCAGTCGGTATACCTCTTTCGCTTATTTTCTTTATCTTTTCACCTTTATCTTACCTTAACGGACTGTAAAACACTAATAAACTGATAAAAATCTTGAACCAGTCGATTTTCGATTTCTGGTTCAAACTTGACGAGGAAGACGATGTTTTTATGTATCATATAAGTATAATATAAATCATGAAATTAATCGGGTTAGACACACAGTCCAGCGGTGGACTGTGTGCACATATAAAACGCAAAACGTCTCAAGTTCGATTCCCGTCTCACACACGCTGCCATAATAAAAATCATTTTTTTTGTTAAACCGAACCGGGTCGCCACAGTTATATGTTAAGTATATTAATAACGGAATAATAACCAAGTTAGACACACAGTCCAGCGGTGGACTGTGTGTTTGTTTATATCACAGGTCACGAGTTCGAGTCCGGTCTTCAGCACCGACTCGGACAATTATCTTTTCTTTTTAAATAAGGCAGAAAAGGAAATAACTAATTAGTATTTAAGTATAATAAAAATCGAGTTATATAACATGTTGAACACACAGTCCAGCGGTGGACTGTGTGTTAGATTAAACCACAGGTCCCGGGTTCGAGACCTGTGGAGTGCATGTCCGGTTCGCTTAAAACTATTTTTAAAATAAAATGATTTTCAGTTTAAACTAATTAGTGTATATATATAATTAAAATCAGATATATAACGGGTTAGACACGTAGCTCAGTTGGTAGAGCTGCGTGCACGCGTACGAGAGGTCTCGGGTTCGAGCCTCACTCAGCGCACAATAATATGCCATCGAACTGGTCAACGGTCAACCGGCCGGTCCACGGTCAGAAAAAAAATTTTTTTTATTATTTTTATTTAATTATTTTAATTAAAAATCAATTATAAATACTTAAAAATAACATTTTTAAGGTTAGAAAATAGCCTTAAACTCACAAAAATACACCCAACAATCCTACTAAAATAGATTAATAAAATCCGTTTACTTACCAAACCATAATGCGACTTATCTAGGTTAAATCTCACTCGTGGTTAAAACCACTTCGCGTGCATTCAACGTCATCAACCGAACGCACCCACTGTGAGTGAATCTTACAATTCCCCCTTTTAAATTACACGTTTTGGGTGTGTCATGTGTTATGAAAATAATTAATTTATTTATTTAAACTTGTGCCATACCACATCATGACTTAAACTTAGATTGTTTTATTGTTGTGATTTACTTATATTCCGTTTGTCAAATTATATGAAACTCATACATTAAGCCCATCAGTTCCTCGTGGGAGACGAGTAGAACATCGCGTGCTTCAATTCAAATTCATTATTGTTCATGTGTGTTTCATTGAGTTTATATTGTTTGTAGTTGTGTCATTCATATCATCATGTTTATGCAATTCATTCATCAGGCCCCTCAGTTCCTCGTGAGAGACGAGTTGAGCATCGCGTGCTTTTAATTGTCCCATTATTATTCATGAGTGTTTCATTTAACATCTTATGATTGTTGATCAAGTTACATCTAATTTTACTCATGTTTGGTTGTGCACATATTTCATAATCAATTTAAATAAATTGTTCAAATGTTTTCCATAGGATTCACTCGCCAACATTATGTTGATCCAAAAACCTTTTTACACATGATACAGGTGAACAGGTTGAAGCAAGGAAAACATAGGATATGCCTTAGAAGAGAACAAAGAAGTTTAGATTGTTAGTTAGATCATGTTGTAGCAATCATTGTAAATTTCCATTTAATTTGTATTAATGAATATGAAACGCTTAATAAATGTCATGAGCTTTGATGATAACCCAATCATGCCCCGATCACCTTTTCCACTGCGGGTCGGGGTGTGACAAGTTTGGTATCAGAGCCATGACTATAGGGATATAGGATAGGTTATTAGACCCTTAGAGCCTATACTATAGTCTGCCTAAATTTTAAATTGATTAGGTGGTTATATACAAACTTGTGATATTTATTTGTTTCATATTTGTTTACATTTCAGTCAAACATACATGCTCATATACATATTCATTATACATATATACATATTCATTATACATATATCGATGTTCATGTATTCAATTTATTTTCATACTCTCATTATCCAAAGATTTTGTGCAATTTCCAAATCTCATCAAAGTAAGTTCTGCGACGGGCATGTAGTAACTGGAAGGGTACAAGTACCGGTAGTCGGAACGTCCTGTCTAGGCTGGCATTCGTATAAATCCAATATAACGGACCAGTTTGCCTACCTGGGGACCAACGATGAGAGTACGAAGGACCTATTAGGCCAAAGCATGCCACACCAAACGTCGTTCGAACTAACCCTACTTTGAGGTGTCACCGTGTCTACACATGGACACATTCCGAATATCACACGTTGTATACATATTTCTCGATTTTCTCTGGGTTTTTGTGTACGCAACCAGGCAGAAACCGTGCGAACCATATGAAAAACCGGTATTCATGGGGGCCCACATGATTACACAGGTAAAGTATGGCGGCATGAAGGGCCTAACAGCGAGCAAAGCCCAAGACATCCTATGGATGTAGTATTTTTCTATAATTATTCTATGAATGTTCATTCCTAATGCGACCCATGATCTCAAAAGCATCCAACTCATACTCTTGTCATGTATTCCTTGTAGATGCTTTCTAACCTCGCCCGTAGGAAGACGAGAGCAAGAAAAGCCCGCGATCGCATGGCTGCCTTAATCGCTCAACAAATGGCTGCCGTAATACCCAATATTGTAATCCAAGTTCAACAAGCACTTATCAATAATCCTGTCAATCAAGCAAACCAAAACATTTTCAACTCTCCCCCAAACACCACTAAATGCACCTACAAGCATTTCAAATCATGCGACCCTCCGAAATACAAAGGGACTGAAGGCGTCACCGCTCTCCTCCATTGGTTTGAAGAAATGGAGAACACATTTCTAAATTGCGATTGCCCTGACGATCGCAAAGTGCGATATGCTACCGGTCGATTATATGGGATAGCACTTACTTGGTGGAATACAGAGAAGGCAAAACGAGGTGTTGAAGATGCTATGTCCTTAACTTGGAATGAAATGAAGGAAATCATGACCAGACGATTTTGCCCAAGGAGCGAAATCAAGAAGTTAGAAGATGAATTTTACTCATTGAAGCAAGTGGAAGGAGACCACATCACCTACAACAAAAGATTCCTCGAGTTACATCAAATGGTTCCCAACATGTTTACTCCCCTCTACCGTTTGATAGAGCACTACATTCGTGGCCTTCCGCCACAAATTCAAGACCCTGTAATAAGTACCAAGCCTGCAACTTTGGAAGCAGCAATGGAGCTAGCAACAGAGCTCACCGAGAACCGAATCCGAAACAAAGACTTCAAGGAGGAGAAGAAGAAGGATAAAGAATCAACTGAAACCTCCGACTCCACTCAAACCGAATCCCCTTCTCAACCCAATCCTAAGAGAAGAAGAGTCGGGCGACTTTTCACTGCTACTCAACGAAATCAACCAGTTTTACACGCTATACCCATCCGAGCTATCCCAATCACCCAAGTGGCACCCAACTCAACTTACCCAAATAAGAAACCATATCTTGGACCTCACCCTCGATGCAACAACTGTTTTTATCACCATCCCCATACCCTACTTTGTCGTCTATGTGCAACTTGTGGACGCTATGGTCATTTGAGCAATGTTTGTCGCACCTTTCAAGACCAAACCTTTTCCCCTACTCAAAACATGGCCCAAACTTATCACCAACCCCAATACCCCATGTTCCCATATGCTCGAGCTTGCTTCAATTGTGGTGACACTACCCACTTTAGAAACACATGCCCTCAATTGGTTAACGTTATCAACACTCAAGCCCAATCAAACCCAGTTAACCAAGTAAACCAAGGAAACCTAACCCCTATGCCACCAGCAAGAGGAAGAGTCTTCAATGTCAACGCCAATCCTGTCGAAGATAATGACGGCCCAAACGAAGATACTCAGCTAGTCCTCTTTGCTGAAGATCCAGATTCAACTCCTATCGTTTAGTTTTATGTTTTTATCACATGTGTAGACTGTTAGAGAAATTATTGGATATTATATATTATATATTGTTTTCAGTATATGCTTTTGCCGAGGCCGTAGCTCCCCATCCATCGAGGTTGAGTTTGATCCCCATTTTATTATGCGGCTGATCAGGGCGTGCCCGCACGATCGGCTCCGTTTGTTTGAGCCTTGATCGGTTATTTCATTTTACATTTCAATACATGCAATACGTTCGGCTCCACCCGATTGAGCCTTGAGCGCACATTTCAATTTACATTTCCAGTTCATGCAATACGTTCGGCTCCACCCGATTGAGCCTTGAGCGCACAGACAATTTCATTATAGTATCTTGTGGTTGTGGTGTTTGTAGTAGAGTCGCATCGAACTAACCATAACTTGCGGATAAAGTCAATGAAAATTTGACGAGGATATGGTGGATACGCCGCTGGTACTTCCTATATATAAGTATTCTTGTCAAATGATCGGAGGCATTATCAGGCGGTTATGAGAGGTTCCATGCATAGGCTGTTTGTGTGGTTAAGTTATTCATTTTCAGTACATGCAATACGCTCGGCTCCACCCGATTGAGCCTTGAGCACACAATTTCAATTTCAGTACATTCAATACGTTCGGCTCCGTTTGATTGAGCCTTGAGCGCACATCCATTTCATTTTCAGTACATGCAATACGATCGGCTCCGTTCGATTGAGCCTTGATCGCACAGATATATTTCATTTCAGTATTTTATGTTTATTGTATTGGTTGTAGAGTTGTAGGACTAATCATAATTCACTGATAAAACTAATGAAAATTTGGCAAGAATATGGTGGATACGCCGCTGGTACTTCCTATATATAAGTATTCTTGCCAAAGGATCAGAGGCATTATCGGACGGTTATGAGAAGTTCTATGTAGGATTTATTAGTTTCTTGGTAACCAATCATAACTTGTGGATAAAACTAATGAAAATTTGGCAAGAATATGGTGGATACGCCGCTGGTACTTCCTATATATAAGTATTCTTGCCAAAGGATCAGAGGCATTATCAGGCGGTTATGAGAAGTTCCATGTAGGATTTAGTATTGCCTTGGTTGGAATTTGTGTTACATTTATATCATCATGTTATTTAAAGAGATTGGATTGTGTTCCATTTCTACATAAACTAACCTCTCCATCATAATAAACGAGAGAGGAACTTCCATCATTCAAACATATATGCTATCAGAATGTGGATTCAAATATTTGCTGATGTGTTTATTCATGTTCAAATATTTGCTGATGTGTTTATTCATGTTCAAATATTTGCTGATGTGTTTATTCATGTTCGGATATTAGCTGTTGTGTTTACTTATGTTCAAATATCAGCTGTTGTGTTTTTATTTATGTCCCATATAGGTTATAGTGTTAGAAGTTTTGCCTTAGGATATAACCATACTTTCCCAAACGTATCTAAACTCTTATGCATGATATCATTTTTAGCAAATCATTCCTGTTTATCAATACTTATACAGTAGGCAACAAAAAGCGATTCCTGAATAGGGTACTTAACCCTTACAAGGAACGTTACCGCCTCGAACAAAAACTTAAACCCTCATTTTTCTGAGCATACAACTGTCAAACAAAACATCATCATTCTTTTAGTCAAATATATCACAATTTAAATTTCGGGACGAAATTTCTAAAAAGCAGGGATACTGTAACATCCGTAAAAAACGGATTTACCAAACCCGCTCCGTTTAGCAACCGAACAGTCAGTCAAAAATTTCGTTGCGAATTAAATGCCCAAAATATTTTTAAACGATCCGTAATCAATTATTATACAAGAATATATATTTAGTTTTTGAAAAACTGTCAAAAATCGCAAAATAAAAATATATTACCTCTGCCGGGTTTCGAACCCGGGTCTGTACCGATTCCGGAAACAAACTTAACTCACACACACAAACCACTGCGCCACGGATTTTGTTTGTTACATATTGAAATCATTTAATTGATAAAGTGTCGTTACGAATTCAAAACCGGCGCCCAAACGGTTCAGTCGTCGGAATCCCGGAAATCTCGCGAGTTTTAACACCACTTTCAGTTATAACGTAAACCATTAACAATACATCGGTTATAACCGATGTTTAAAGTCCGCGACCAAAATCATAACCGCCGGAAAATTTAAATAAACGAACACAGTCAGAAATCAGACTAGATTCTTCAACGTTTTGCCTTATAAATTGACCCACAACCGATGACAAACCTTTTCGCTCAAAACCACACTCTTCCTCGGCGTAATTCCACTCGCCGGAACTTTTCTGTTCGTCGCCGGAAAACCGAC
Organism: Scalesia atractyloides; assembly: GCA_947069175.1. NCBI lineage: Eukaryota > Viridiplantae > Streptophyta > Magnoliopsida > Asterales > Asteraceae > Scalesia > Scalesia atractyloides. The sequence continues at coordinate 93,559,467 of CAMTDV010000021.1, read as the reverse complement.
TTCCCCATTGCCTTGCTGAGCCTCTGAAGCTTATACCGGAGATACCTATACTCTTTCCAAGCTTTCCGGAGACTTGCTGCTGCAAGACACCTGACGCCGGAGTTGAATTCTGTCGCCGGAGTTTCTGCCGGAAAACAGAGGGTCCAGTCGGTATACCTCTTTCGCTTATTTTCTTTATCTTTTCACCTTTATCTTACCTTAACGGACTGTAAAACACTAATAAACTGGTAAAAATCTTGAACCAGTCGATTTCCGATTTCTGGTTCAAACTTGACGAGGAAGACGATGTTTTTATGTATCATATAAGTATAATATAAATCATGAAATTAATCGGGTTAGACACACAGTCCAGCGGTGGACTGTGTGCACATATAAAACGCAAAACGTCTCAAGTTCGATTCCCGTCTCACACACGCTGCCATAATAAAAATCATTTTTTTTGTTAAACCGAACCGGGTCGCCACAGTTATATGTTAAGTATATTAATAACCGGAATAATAACCAAGTTAGACACACAGTCCAGCGGTGGACTGTGTGTTTGTTTATATCACAGGTCACGAGTTCGAGTCCGGTCTTCAGCACCGACTCGGACAATTATCTTTTCTTTTTAAATAAGGCAGAAAAGGAAATAACTAATTAGTATTTAAGTATAATAAAAATCGAGTTATATAACATGTAGAACACACAGTCCAGCGGTGGACTGTGTGTTAGATTAAACCACAGGTCCCGGGTTCGAGACCTGTGGAGTGCATGTCCGGTTCGCTTAAAACTATTTTTAAAATAAAATGATTTTCAGTTTAAACTAATTAGTGTATATATATAATTAAAATCAGATATATAACGGGTTAGACACGTAGCTCAGTTGGTAGAGCTGCGTGCACGCGTACGAGAGGTCTCGGGTTCGAGCCTCACTCAGCACACAATAATATGCCATCGAACCGGTCAACGGTCAGGTCAACGGTCAACTGGCCGGTCAACGGTCAGAGAAAAAAATAAATTTTTTTATTATTTTTATTTAATTATTTTAATTAAAAATCAATTATAAATACTTAAAAATAACATTTTTAAGGTTAGAAAATAGCCTCAAACTCACAAAAATACACCCAACAATCCTACTAAAATAGATTAATAAAATCCGTTTACTTACCAAACCATAATGCGATTTATCTAGGTTAAATCTCACTCGTGGTTAAAACCACTTCGCGTGCATTCAACGTCATCAACCGAACGCACCCACTGTGAGTGAATCTTACAATTCCCCCTTTTAAATTACACGTTTTGGGGTGTGTCATGTGTTATGAAAATAATTAATTTATTTATTTAAACTTGTGCCATACCACATCATGACTTAAACTTACATTGTTTTATTGTTGTGATTTACTTATATTCCGTTTGTCAAATTATATGAAACTCATACATTAAGCCCATCAGTTCCTCGTGGGAGACGAGTAGAACATCGCGTGCTTCAATTCAAATTCATTATTGTTCATGTGTGTTTCATTGAGTTTATATTGTTTGTAGTTGTGTCATTCATATCATCATGTTTATGCAATTCATTCATCAGGCCCCTCAGTTCCTCGTGAGAGACGAGTTGAGCATCGCGTGCTTTTAATTGTCCCATTATTATTCATGAGTGTTTCATTTAACATCTTATGATTGTTGATCAAGTTACATCTAATTTTACTCATGTTTGGTTGTGCACATATTTCATAATCAATTTAAATAAATTGTTCAAATGTTTTCCATAGGATTCACTCGCCAACATTATGTTGATCCAAAAACTTTTTTACACATGATACAGGTGAACAGGTTGAAGCAAGGAAAACATAGGATATGCCTTAGAAGAGATCAAAGAAGTTTAGATTGTTAGTTAGATCATGTTGTAGCAATCATTGTAAATTTCCATTTAATTTGTATTAATGAATATGAAACGCTTAATAAATGTCATGAGCTTTGATGATAACCCAATCATGCCCCGATCACCTTTTCCGCTGCGGGTCGGGGTGTGACAAGTTTGGCCGAACTTGCAGGGTCTGTTAACACCCTATACAAGTTCGACCGAACTTGTCTCAAAGCTCAACCAAACAACACAAGTTCACTCGAACTTGTATACATACAAATTCGGCCGAACTTGCCTACTGACCAGACCAAACTTCACAGTTTCAGCTTTTCGGAGACTCATGCACTTCCGTTCGCGTATGCAGGCTGATCCGGTGCTCCCTTTCACCTCTCGACCGTCGTCTACTCTCTCCTAAACGCACCGACTGTGAGTATACTTGACCCGTTTTCGCTTTAATGCACTTTTTGGGTGTTACATATGTTCCTCTATCAAAATCACCTCACAAATCAAACTGTTTATCACACGCGAATAATCTGATTATGTATGCTCAATACGTGATACTAGAAACATGTGACTAGGACTTATTTTCGTTAACTTGCCTCCTTAGCTAGTATGGTACTATAGTGTGGCTAACACCCGGCGGGGTCTAGTTAGGATGGACGCGCTAGCCTTCTCACGGAAGTTAGCATGAGAAATGTGCCTAGTTTTGTGTGATGTGTTTTGGTGTATCATGATATGTAATTAGACTATTTCGCGAACGGTTTCTCTATTATGCTAGTATTACTTAAACCTGTATGCTCACCTTTACTTAATTGTATTGACGTTTTATTTTAACATATGTAGCAGGTTGATGATTAGCTTTGGATGCATTTGGACTATGCTTAGTTTAGTCGTTTTAGTTGTTTAAAAGTCATGTAATAAATCTAGGGGATATCGAACCTGACTAGTTCTTATGAGAAAACAAGTTTCTGTAATGACTGTTTGAAAATGTTATGTTTAATAGTATGGGATGTTAAACGTTAAGTAATGTTGTTAGACAGTTGTTATGGAATTCTCGTGAGACAATCTGGTCGCCTAGTGCCACTAACCCCGATGTTTCAGCCATCAGTTGGGGTGTGACAAACTCCACCTAGTTGCCACATCATCTATTTTTCCTCATTTCACTTCACTTCACTTCAAGGAAGTGGTCTACTCCCATATCCCCATGTAACTTGATTTTTAGTGGTTTTTTATTTAAAAAGGGAAAGAAAATTAATTCAATCTTTTAACATTCGGTTAACATGTTAACAAGTAATCGCTTTAACACCCATTAACACAAGAAAGAATGGTATGCAAGGCTGGTTAACATGACATGTCACCTTTAACACCCTATGTGTTAAGATACACCTCAAGGCCTTAAGAGCCACCCACCACCAGACAGTACGTAAGAATCCAATACTGGGTCTTGATGAGGATCGGTAGGGGGTTTCAGCTAGAACTCTATTTCCAACGTCGTCCGTGAAGGGCTCAGACTCCTCTGTTGTACATATACGATGCATATCAAATATCGTAACTATGGCTGTTGTTGTTGACTAGTTTGGTCTGGTTATTTTTGGGTTGTAGTAGTTTATGATCAGTGTTTCTTACAACAGTTTATTTGGGTTACTTGGGTTGGTCAAATTTTGGGTATGTGAGATTAGTGATCATTGGTAACCCTTGTTTTGGATATTCCTCTATGTCTATGACTTATTTATGACATTTTATCAATGATGATGGATTTTATTTAAGTCTGCTTATTGTTGTTTGTATACGAATGATGCTAGTTGAAGGGTATATAGTCAGACCATTTAATGCTTATACGGTATGCTAGTATTTGGAAAGCTTATTTAAGTGTGCTTACTGATGTTTGTTAAGATTTGGAAAGCTTTTGTTTAATATTTGGAAAGCTGTTTGTTACAACCATTGAATGCTTTGGTTTGGAAAGTTGTTTGTGTTGTGGTTAGATGAACATGTTATTGAATGAACTATAACTGTTTCGGGTTGACCAGCTATCTACTCGTTTAAATTAACTTGTATTGGATGTCCATTTTCATTGTGCACTTAACTAAGTATATATATTTGAATGAACAAGTATATGATAGTAGATAACCTTTTATTCGAGTGAACATGTATTTGATTGAACAAAACCAATGCATTTAACTCTAATTGAGTTTGGAAGTTGAAACATGTTTGGCTAAGATGAGTTCTTTTGATGTTCAGACATGAGGCAACAAAACAGAGGTCCAAATGAGGACCAAACATGCTTGACTAACATAGACGTCAAAACCAACTTAGCATGTTTCAAATCTGGTTAAATTGTTATTCGGGATATTGTTGTTGTTAATACGTTCATATTGTAGGATGAGTAACGTTAATCACTATTTAGTTGCAAGATTTTTTGAATATGGAGGGAATTTATGTAGAAGAACGTCCAGGAAGTGAGATTGTAAGTAAACCACAGGGACTGAACTGTTGAATTTTTTCAAATGAAGGTTGAACTTGCGATTTGGTGTAAACTTTAAGGACTGAAATTATACTTTACACATACATAAATCATGTGTTTCATATTAAAAAGAGAACTAAATAAGAGCAATTGGTTGAGTGCGGTTTCGAGACAGAGGGTCTGGTATTCGAGCAATCGAGTCCAAAGTTTTGCAATCCTCCCATATCTTTTTTTCTGATCCGGCTCCTCACCACTCCACCAGTGCCCAACCCATTCTTAGCTTCAGCCAAACATTCATGATTAGCCACTACAATAACTAATTTAACTAATAATTTCATAAAGAAAATCTCTTTTTAATTTGTAAATAATTCAAACTACTCAAGTTTATTTCAAAAACAAGAATAGAATAACCCTATTTTTATTTAATTGATAAACAACTTTAAACAGTATAGTGTGAAAATAATTTTGGAATTTACTGTTATAATACCCTAATAGATTACAAAAGTTTAAAAGTGTTTGAAATTCTTTATTATTACTACTAGATTTTAACCCCGTGTATCACACGGGTTGAATACATAAAAATCAAATAATCAGTGATAAAGGTTTGAGAATTATAAAACAATATCCTTGGGACCCTTTTTAAATATCCGAATAGTTGTTTCTTTAATGTTCAGTTAATTATATTTTTATAAAGTTGTTTATGTTTAACTAATGATATTGTTTTTATATTGTTATTCACTTCTGATTAACATTGATTATCTTTAAACTATTAAGTGATTAACAGTAAATATCTTTAAACTATTAAGTATTTGTTAAATAAAATTGATAATAGAAGATTTACTAAACTTAATTTATCAATAGATAAATAGCTTCGAGTGTTTAATATTTAATCCTTACTAGATTTTTACCCGCCGCGCGTTGCGGCGGCATAGAAACACGGTGTAGAAACTTAAGTACTTCGATTCTGATTTGTTTTACTATACAATGAAAAGCCAAATAAAAATTGGGGTAGGAAGGTAAGTAACTCGATTACGATTAGGTTTATTATACAAAGGCATAAAAAAGATGAAGTTTTATACCCCTTCTAAACCCGAGTGTTCAGTATCCAGTTTATAAGCAATCCATGGTGTACTCATATCTTCTGCAGGCTCCCAATAGTTGTGATTAGAATCCTCATCATCTACCTGCACCATAATGTTATTAAACATTTAGATAAGCAAACGTTTAATTTCCAACCATATTATAGTTCATTATGTTGCAAATTTAATGTTATTATATTATAGTAACAGTAATTATATTTGATATACATGTCCCAATGATGAAGCCATACTCAATGGCTCCGCATTAAAGTAATCTGAGTCCATTCACAACAATCAAAATCGGAGTATCCAATAGACATAGAAGCATAAAGTTTACATCACCAAGTTATAGCAAAGAACCATATTAGCCTCCGAATTAAGTCCAAAACGATATCTTCGACATAGCACTAAAGTGGTCTTAAATTTAATGGTTGCATCTCAAGTTTCAATCATGATTCTCCCATTAGTCCGGAGAGTATATGCGAACAAAGTAGTTAGCAAAGCTAAATGCATGAATAATCATAACATACTTGAAAACTGAATTAAAAAAAAAAAAAAAAAAAAAAACTCTTACCTAAACCACCTAGGCACATAGCATATAAGACGCCAAGTTGGGTGTAATTACATGGCGTATAGTCCCCTTATTTTTATATGACATGTAGACTTTTGAAACCATGGCATGTATTTCATGTCGTTTTCCTCTTTTATGCACCAAACCAAGAATTTCAATAATCATATGGAACCCATTGAAGACATGTCCAACCTGCACAATAACTAAAAATATATTAACACATAGCAACTGATTCAAAATCTCCTTAACAGGTCACTTGACTGCACTTCAAGTTTGTTCTCTTCCAAGTTTACATTCATCAAAGTTTAACAAAATAAACATTACATAATTAATATCTTAGCATGTCCAAGCTTATCCGCCATTCGTTCTCCTTATTAAATCATCATCAAGAAATACTCATGGGCCGTCTATCTCCTTCGTAGTAACATATTCACGTTCACAGTTCATTGGTTACATAACATTACATAATACTTGATGAAAAACATCAGTTTCAATTAGTTTAGCTAACATACACATGCTTCTCTAGATAGAATATAATTCACTCACGTCTTCCCATTGGTTGCTTGACTCTTAAAACACTTAACCTGAACATTGACATGATTAATCTACCATGTATTAAAGGTTCAACAGTTCAACCCCAAGAGGTTTTTTGGTGTTTCCAATTTCCCTGACCCTCACCCTTCTGCTAACCTTGTGGAATCGAACACCATTTTACCAATCAAGTCATAAACCATAACTTTAAAACTTCTTAAATAATATATAAACTAAACCAATCAAACCAAATGAAAATCCAAATTGAAAAAAAGGAACCTACTGGATAAGGAGCACTAACAGGGGATTGGCTTTGATTGCTGTAACTCAACAAAAACAACCTACAAAACACAATGAACAGGAAAACCCTAACTGAGCACTAAATTCAAATTTGAGCACGACCCAATAAAAAAATGAACTCACTGGAATCTTAAAAACCTTAGCCGCCGTGAGTCGCTGTAACCGGTAACTTGTACCATGATGGAGATCCCAATTTCAACCTGAAGTCAGGCTGAATATTCGTACGGTCTTCCTAACGATCCCGACTTTGGTCACGGTTGTGAGCAGAGCTTTGAACATCAAGTCTATTCGGAACTTGGTGACGATGGAGAGCAGGAGTATGTGTCAGTTGACGAGGAAGGTTGTTACCTGGTTACATTTTTATTTGATACAACGCAGAAGTTTTCGTCATGTAAAGAGCTGGTGCGTTGGGTACAAGACACGGCAAAAGACAATGGTTACCTCATTGTGATCAAGAGGTCGAATAAAAGAGGAGAGAATTACAAGATTTGGTTTCAATGCACTCTTTGTGGGGAGCATAAGAGTATAGCTACACAGAGGAAAACGGGTAGCAAGAAAATAGGCTGCCCGTTCGAGATGATCGGGTTTTCGGAATCAAACGGTAAGGTTTGGAAGATCGAGGTGACGAAGGCGAAGCACAACCACACTCCTATCGAAAACCTAGAAGATCACGCGTATGCGAGGAGGCTTTCTTCGGATGATAAATTAATGGTTGAGCAAGATATTCCCAACCGCAATATCAGGCAAACGCTGACGAAAAACAAACCGATAGAAAGCTTATTCCGAAAGATATACACAACGCCGTTCAGAAGATCAATGTCAGAAAAAATGTTGGTAAGTCTCCGATGCAAAAACTTGAAAACATTCTTCGTGAAAAAGATTACACTTATTACATGCGCACGAATGAGATATCAAACGCAGTTGAAGATGTCTTCTTTGTTCACAAAAAAATCATTCACTATGTGGTGTGCCTTCCCGCATGTGCTAATGATTGACGCCACCTACAAGACGAACATGTACAACCTGCCGTTTGTTCAGGTCGCAGGAATGACGTCGACAAACAAATCGTTTACGGCTGCTGGTGCGGTAATTTCCGCTGAGAAGTTAGAGAACTACCTATGGGTGCTGAGAGGATCAAGTCTATGTTGGCAGGCTGTATGGAGCCGCGCGTAATTTTAACAGATAAGGAGTTTGCGCTAATCAACGCGTGTGAACAAGTTTTTCCAAAAGCGCAGAAGTATCTTTGTCGGTTCCATATTCAACAAAATATTAACAAGAATAGCAAGAGGAAATTCTCTGACAAGCAGTGGAAAGAATTCGTACGTTTATTTTGGACATTGTGCGAATCTACGACCGAGGAAATATACAGTTATAACTTGGAAAACCTTGAAGCACAGCTGAAAGAAGATGGCCGCGAACGTGAGTATTTCTTACATAATTATGTTCAACCGACTATTTACATTTTTATATAATAACAAAAACTCACTATTTACGTTTTTTAATTTCAGAGGTTTTTGATTATTTGAGGAAATCCTGATTGAATCCATACCGTGAAAAGTTTGTATCTTGCTGGACTAACAAAACTATTTACGTTTGTATCTTGTTGAAAAGTTCGCCCAAAGCGCCCCACTTTGGCTTCTTTTTTTAATTAATTAGTTTAATTATTGTTATTTGTTTAATAATAGTTAATTATATTTTATTATTTGTTTAGTGATAGTTAATTGTTGATATTAATAATAGTTAATTATTGTTTCTTGTTTAATTATTAATAATAGTTTATTGTTATTTGTTTAGTAGTTGTTATTGTTTATAAGTATTTTTTAATAATAGTTAATTATTGTTATTAAAAATAGTTAATTATTGTTGTTCTTATTAATTATATTTGTTTATTAATATTTGTTTAATAATAGTTATTTTTATTAATATTTTAATGTTTGTATATTAATGATTATTTTGTTAAATCGCAGATATTGATATGGATGATTTGGATGTCGACATGGACATGGATGCGGGTTTAGATGATCAGGTCGCTGATCCAACCCCGAACCACCAGTATCTCGCGTTCCCGGCAGATGAGGATAGGCATCAGAGATGCGCGAAGTTGCGCGTCATGTCGATAGGGGCGCATGTCGGGATTGACTGGGGCTTGTTAGAGACAGTCGAGGAGGCCGCTAGGGCGAGGGATATTATAGGATTGGATTCCCCATGGGCGCGTTTGTTCCAAGGGGCGGCGGAGGACTCGTACCGTGAGCTTACGGTCGAGTTTATAGCATCATTCGTATTCCGGCCGCACCCGGCGGATTACGTGGAGGACCCGGCCCATTCTCAGCACGAGGTTACCTTCCGCCTGGCCACCCAGAATTTTGGGATGAGTCTTAGGCAGTTCGCCGTCCATGCAGGTTTGTACACCGATCTTGAGCTTGACACAGATTTATATACGCAGGGGGTTAGAGCCTTGGACAGGCAGACCCTTATTAGTTTTTGGAGGCTTATTGCGAGGGCTCCCTTTGGGAAATCCTCGCAAAAGGCCTCCACCATCAGAGACCCCCTGTATAGATACCTGCATCGCATTATAGCGTCCTCGATTGTGCCCCGGTTTCACAGCCGGGACAAGGTCAACAAGGGGGATCTTTTTTCTTGTACTGCCTGCTGCGGCCACACCCGTGCGCGCTGACTCACTGCTTGGCGGACTACTATGCTTCTGCTTATCATAAGCAGGAGCGCGACAGGCTTTATGGCGGCTGCTACGTCACCGTCATCGCCCGATCTTTAGGACTCGTGCCCGAGAGTGATCCGCTTCTGACCCGGCCCATTCCGTTGACTTCGTTAGGCCGGGCGTCAACGTCGTCCATGGGCATACTGCACCAGTTTGACGTTGGCTACCGGTTTCGGGGCTGCGATGGGGTTATTTGGGTGCCGAAGCCGCCGTTGCCGGAGGTGATCCCGGTAGTTATCGAGATCAGCGAGGGCAGACTGGTGCCTCCGGATGTTCAGGCGGCGGCTTACCAGGCTCAGCTTGCAACTCTGGGTCTGCCACCGCCTCAGGATGACCAGCCACCGTCGCCGCCGCCACCGCCTCACGATGAGGAGCATCAGTCTCAGGGTGACTCGCCACCACCACCGTCACCGCCTCCACACCCGCCGTAGTACCCACAGGACGTCATCGCCGACCTGCCTCCTGCTACGCAGGCGGTGGCGAGGGACTTTGATCGGGGCCTCTGGCGGTCTGAGTGACAGCAGGCGTGGATTATCCAGACGCTCACGGCTATCAGCGCACATCTGGGACTACCGGAGATTCCACTGCCACAGTCTTCACCGCTGGAGGATCAGCCGGAGGATCAATAGATTTACTTTGTATTGTTTTGTTCCTGTATTAGACATTTTATTTTGTTTTGTATGTACAAACCGACTTTTTATGTATATATGCTTGTGTGTATTGTTGTGTGGATTGTTTGCGATTATTTCATACGTCTCGTTTGTGTAATTCATTAAAAATTAAATCGGATAACATTTATACAAAAACTTTCAATTAAATCGGATTATGCTTATTTCATACGTCTCATTCGCGACATATCGTACGATGTTTTAGTTAAATACATTTATAAAAATAACTTTAAATAGTATATGTTTGTAAGAAATAACACAACCAAATACAACATAAACGATCAACCAACAACCCATTTTTTCTCCAAAACCTAACCCTTTCCATCAAACAATCAACCAACCCATTTTTTCAGCAAAACCTAACCCTATCCACCAAATTAAGCCTAGCAGACCAAAGCGCCCCGCTATGGGCAAGGCGGGGCGTTTCAGACTAGGGTCAACAGACGAGGACTGACAAGCTCAGTCCTTGTCTGTTGACTTTATTTTGAAACGCCCCGCTTTGCCCATAGCGGGGCGCTTCGGTGTGTGTAAATAGATTTTTGCGTGTGCGAATAGACCAGGCCTATATTATGGCAGAGAGGCAGGTATAAAGTTAAACCACACGGGTCAGGCTAAGGAAAAAGTATAAAAGAAAATAAAAAAAAACAAAGAAAAAACCCTCAATGCACAAGGTACAAATCAATATGCAGCCCATTGTTACTAATTGATATTATGTAGGTATAAAGTTAAACCACGCGGGCCAGGCTAAGGAAAAAGTATAAAAGAAAATTACCAAAAAACAAAGAAAAAACCCTCAATGCACAAAGTACAAATCAATATGCAGCCCATTGTTACTAATTAATATGTAGGTATAAAGTTAAACCACACGGGCCAGACTAAGGAAAAAGTATAAAAGAAAATAAAAAAAAACAAAGAAAAAACCCTCAATGCATAAGTTACAAATCAATATGCAGCCCATTGTTACTAATTGATATTATGTAAATAAATTATAACAATCGATTCAAATTTTATTTACTGTTAATGATCAGTCATTGATTTTCATTAGTTCAAAGGATTCAAATTGAAAGTTGAGTTCTATGCATTGATTTTCTGTACTGATTTTCATTAGTAGACCATGCAACGGAATAATAATTTATAACATTTGCTCGATTATTTGATGTATATTTAAATCAATTAATAATATTATCTACGAAACATTACGATTGGGATAGTATAAGAAATTGACGTGTGATATTTAATGGAATTCTTTATTAGATTTTAGATAGATTATTAGATTAGATACAAATAAGGATAAAATATTTTCATTAGTAGACCATGCAACGGAATAATAATGTATAACATTTGCTCGATTATTTGATGTATATCCAAATTAATTAATAATATTATCTACGAAATATTGCAATTGGGGTAGTATAAGAAATTGACGTGTGACATTTAGTGGAATTTCTTTATTAGATTTTAGATAGATTATTAGATTAGACACAAATAAGGATAAAGATAAATGATATTTATATATTAGTTATTAATAATATTAAAAGAAATATATTAAACAAATATAATTAAAATTTATAAGGTTGAATGAGAGAATGCCATGTGACATTATTTGTAGTCTTTTATTATAAGTTAGATAGGCTATCACCCGGGAACTTCCGGTCTAGGAAAATTTAATTTCCGATAAACAAAAATATATAAATAACACTTTCAACCTCTTAAGTATCTTTTTTCCCTTCTCCACCAAATTTTAGTTCGGTTTTGTAATTATTCCAACTTTGCCTCCATATGTATTCAAAGTTCTCATGTAAAGCTAATTCCTTTTTAATTGAAAATGAGATCTTTATATAAGAATGGTTTCTAAACCCATACAAAAGGTTTTATTATTTATGTCTTTTTTAAATTTTATTAAAATATGTTGTTACTTTAATTAGCAACGAATGACATTAATAAAAAAAATTATAATCAACGTCTTTAAATCAGATGCATTTGGTTTTAGATTTTATTTTATTTAGATTCATTTTGATTAATGTTAACAGAGTACTTTGATCATGGTGATCAAAGCCTTAAATGTCAATTATATATGGTTGTTGAAATAAGCAATCAACAATGTGTACTAAGCCTCAATTTTAATGATAAAAATATTATTCGCAAATCACAATAGTATCTTAAAATGTATCAAATAGAAAAGGTAGTACTAATTTATGTATAACTACTTTTCTTATGTATTACATATTTTATCTTCCTAAATAAATGATATTAAATTTATATAAATGATATACTCGTTTAGGCTAGCAAGACTAACTAAGATATATGAAGTTTGGAATCTGACTCATTTATTGGACAAGCTTGTTTTAGACTAAGCCCAAACTCGATCCCATTTAAGCCCTAACTTCATTTGAGCTTTAAGCGAGCCGATCAGAGGTAGCTTATGTGCAATTTGGCTCATTTACACCCCTTTCATGGCTAGAATTCTTTGTTTGAGCTCACATAACCAGTTTTATGGTTAAGAATAAAGCAACACATAAACGTTTTTTCATCATATTAGGAAAGAAAAAAACGAAAATACACATATACACTTGTGCCTAATAGAGGAAAGATAATTAAAAGTAATGGAACAGAAAGAAAAGGACGATTAAATAACCGTTTTGTGTATCAATTTAAAACAATAGGTGCAAAGATTTTTGTATATATCTATACGTATTAGGATCAAATAACAACACAAAGAAGAAGGGTAAGAAGGATTCTAATCCATTCATCTTAGATTTGGAGGGTTGAGATTAGTTTTAAGAAAAGAAAATAATAGAATAGTATAAAATGAATCCTACATGTATTGACTTTCTCTTTCGACATGCAAGACACATGCCAATTTCTCCATCAATTTTAAACGTCCATAACTTTCCCATACGACATTTGTTTTAAAAATACTTCACCATAATAATGAGTATTTTTTATCTTTAATATGAGTTTGATATTACCATATAAAAATAAAATAAAAATTTTCACTTATACTGGTTTTCTTTGTATTATGTTAAAGGTTGTGGTCATTGTGTCTTTCAACTGGGTTTTTGCCTTACATTTTTTTACTAATATTTCTATACGTTGTGTTATTATCAAAACTTATAACACAGTGTTAATTTGGGTTTCATCCATTGCATTTTATCGGAACCTATAACACAATGTGTGGCACAGTGGAGATACTCACATCCATTTCCAATTAACATATGGCATAAAAGCCAAAGTTAATATGACATTCCGGAAAATCAGGTATCTTTCCTGAGTTAATTCTCGTTATGTTTTTACGTTATGTTATAAGTTTATTTGATTTAATCAACCCAACCCGTTTGAACCAAGGCACACCTCGCGTAACCTGATACTTATGAGACCTGAACCGTAATTTGATTAACATTATGAATTAATTGAGTTGTTTAGCCATATTATTATTGTTATTAGTTGTTTAGATAATAATAATAATAATAATATTAACATACTTCAAATTTTGCTACCACACATCCCCACCCCACGTTTTTTTTTGGCAGCCACATCCAAATCCCCCAAACTCCAACAACCCACTCTCTAACTTAGCCCACCTCCACCTTGTCATAACCCAAAGTCCCAACCCAACATGTAAATTGGCCCACCCCTCTTATTTCTTTGTGTGCGTATGTGTGCATATGAGATACATGCAAAAAAAAAGAAGCAAATCAAAACCCTAGCTCTCTTCCCCCTCTTTTGGGTGTGCGACGGCAGTGGTGGCAACCCCCCTCTCACTCGATCGCTACTCTCTCCCTCTAGCCACCTCCTCTATCTCATTGAAGGTTATTGTTTTTGTTAGTGATTAATTCGGTTCGAAACTCTTGTATACATGGCTGCGTTCGAGTGCTTGATCATGATTAGTTATGGTGCTAACTTGTAGCTTAAGATTCGTATTGTTGTGTTATGGCTAACAGTTTTGATGTTTGAGCATGTTTAAAAATTGATTCTTCATGACTGCCATGTTAATATATATATATATATATATGTATATATATATATATATATATGTATATATATATATATATATATATGTATGTATTGAGATGGATATGTTCAACTGAAATTTTTATGCATGATAATGATTATGGAGTTAGTCATACATGAAATAAGGGTAGAAAGTTATGGTTTATAAAAACAAATAGGGTGTGTGTGATGCTAGGATCTTTGATAAAAACTGATGTATGTTGAGTATGGGCTGAACGGAGTAAGTCGTTAGGTTGTATGTTCATTAGATTCGCTAAAAAGAATGGTTAGAATGCGCATCTTAACGGCTAGAGCTGAAACAAAATCTGCCCGGGATTCTGCAGCCAACTTCCGTTGGCTGTAACCAGGGCATAACGTATTGAAAACCGGATTTTCTTAAGTCCAAAACGAATAATTTTGAAAAACGCTTCTAATGGCGCTGGAATCACATTTTTTCGACGTTGTTTACTATTTTTAAAAGGTCGTTTCGTACAACAGCTGAGGCTGCGTAATTTCTGTAGAATTTGCAGGTTGTTTATTGAGTCGTATCTCATAGTCAGTATGAGATTAGGTCACGAAATTCGTCCAGTAACTGGAGACGGGAGTTTCTGAAAATCTCCCACTGGAATTTTGTTAATCGGATAAACGATGATTTTTAAATGATTTTTCTCGTGGACTGCAGTCAGAAAGTGACGAATCTGACTGCAGCCTAGTATATAAATTTTTTATAAATAATTGGTAAAGATTTAGGATTTGAAATTTTTACACTAAATTTTACAGACTAATTGGCAACTTCTGTAAAAAGATTGGAATTTTTGGAACATGGGAAATATTTTATAATATTTCCCGAAAACAGCCCAGTTTGAGTGTACAAGCTGAAACGTGATAATTTGCGTTTATGTGTATCTAAGTGTTGCATGTGCTACCTGAGAATGAACGAGCCTGTTATTACCAAGTTAGACGTTATTTGAAAGTGTCGTATGCTATACATATATAAATCGTCAACGTAATTGCCTGAAACGTGTTAAGTTAATTGCATTACTTTATGTGTATTTCTTGAACACGCTAATAAATTAAGTGGTAATCATAATAGGACGTGATTGAACCACTTTGACTCTATTTCCGTAAAAGTCTAACCGAGCAATTAAAGATGAGTTCACGGCCCCTATTTCCTTAAACATTTACAACATACAGGGGGAAAAACATGTATACGTTACAGTGATATATGGGTTGATTATATTACGGTACAGTAACGTCCTTCTATTTAAAACATATACACGTTACAGTATGTATGAGTGGCATACATCACGGTACAGTAACGCATCATTATTTAGAGTTATGTTATACGGCTATGGTCACAAGGAAGCATATATCACATACTAGTCCCCTTAACACTTACGATGCCGTTAGTATTGGATTATAGCGAGGAAGTTTTTAGTAGTACTACTGGGCCCGACAAGCCCCACTTGAACTGGTCGCGCCAGTTAGACCGAACGTCGATGGTCACGAGTGTAGAATTTGCCTACTTTTTAGCCATGGTTGGTGATAGACCTGGCACAACAGGGGCAGCAACGTCAGCTTCGGATCGAACACTTTGTTGACATGACCTAGGCTAGCTACCTAAACATATAACATGAACTGCTAAACTACTTAACATTAATCTGATTCGGGTTGGATCAGGGAAACTTATGAGACATTGGTTCGGGGTTGAACCTGTGGGGAAAAACTTATGATTAAAATTGTGAACTAAAACCTGTGAACTCACTCTTCATTAATTGTTGACACTGGTTCTTCTTTGCATGTTTTCTCAGGTTGTTAAGGTATCATTTCCGCATAGGAGCACGACACGAGCATGAAAAACTATTTCTTTTAAACGCTTTGCATTTGACTTCTTAAGTATTTTGGTTTGAGCGTTTGTTTTGGCGCACACATTATTTACATTTATTTACGCTTCCGCATTTATTAAACTGCATGGTTGGATTTGTTTAAACATATATTTTTGCATATAGAGTCGTTCTATATGACTAGTGTCTTGGATCCTGGTTCGTCACGCGCCTCGCGGTAAAACCCGCAAGTGGATTTTTGAGGGTGTGACAGATTGGTATCAGAGCCACTAGTTATAGAGAATTAGGTTTGCATACACTAGTAAACCTACACTATAGCCACAAACTTGACACTAGTATGAAACTAACGCGAATGCTTAAATTCATGCTTTCTATTAATTACTGTGTTTGGTATGTTCTATTTCTTATTCTTTCACTTTGACAGGCATGTCTAACTCGCACGACTCATCTGACTCTAGTGAGGAACAAGGCGATGCCCCGCCTTCACCTATGTCTCCCATCTTCTCGGGAAGACTCAGGGCCGCTCGCACTCGTCGTCTCATGCAATTCGAGCCCTTCATCGTCATGGGGAATGGCGACTGGAGCTGGTATCCATATCACATGTCACACCCCGACCCGCAGCAGAAAAGGTGATCGGGGCATGATTGGGTTATCATCAAAGCTCATGACATTTATTATACGTTTCATATTCATTAATACAATTTAACGGAAATTTACAATAAATGTTACAACATGTTCTAACTATCAATCTAAGCTTCTTTGTTCTCTTCTAAGGCATTTCCTATGTTTTCTTTGCTTCAACCTGTTCACTTGTATCATGTGTAAAAGGGTTTTTGGATCAACATAAAGTTGGCGAGTGAATCCTATGGAAAACATTTGAATAAGTTTATTTGATTGATTATGAAATGAGTGCACAACCAAACATGAGTAAAAATAGATGCAAAATTATTCAACAATCGTAAGATATTAAATAAAGCACACATGAACAATAATGGAACATTTAGAGGCACGCGTTGCTCAACTCGTCTCTCACGAGGAACTGATGGGCCTAATGAATGAATTGCATAAACATGATAATATGAATGACACAACTACAAACAATATAAACTCAATGATACACACATGAACAATAATGAATTGGTTTTGAGGCACACGTTGTTCAACTCGTCTCCCACGAGGAACTGATGGGCTTAATGAATGAATTCCATATAACTTGACAAAATGAAATAAGTAATCACAACAATATAACAATCTAAATTTAGATCACGATATGGTATGGCACAAGTTTAAATAAACGAGTTAATTATTTTTATGACACATGACACACCCCAAAACGTGTAATTTAAAAGGGGGAGTTGTAAGATTCACTCACAGTGGGTGCGTTCGGTTGATGATGTTGAATGCACGCGAAGTGGTTTTTAACCACGAGTGAAATTAACCTAGATAAATATCATTATGGTTCGGTAAGTAAACGGATTTTATTAATCTATTTTAGTAGGATTGTTGGGTGTATTTTTGTGAGTTTAAGGCTATTTTCTAACCTTAAAAATGTTATTTTTAAGTATTTTTAATTGATTTTTAATTAAAATAATTAAATAAAAATAATAAAAAAATTTGACTTTTTTTGACCGTTGACTTTGACTTTGACCATTGACTTGACCGTTGACCGGTTCGTATGCGTATTGTTGTGCGCTGAGTGAGGCTTGAACCCGAGACCTCCCGTACGCGTGCACGCAGCTCTACCAACTGAGCTACGTGTCTAACCCGTCATATATCTGTTTTTAATTATATTTATATATTAATTATGTTAAACAGAAAATCCTTTATTTTTAAAAACGATTTTAAATCAAAGAATCGGTGCGCTCCACAGGTCTCGAACCCGGGACCTGTGGCTTATGCAAACACACAGTCCACCGCTGGACTGTGTGTCCAACTTGTTAACTTAACTGATTTTTATTATACTTAAACACAAACTAATTATTTTTATTTCTGACTTATTTAAAAAGGTAAATAATTGTCCGGGTCGATGCAGAAGACCGGACTCGAACTCGTGCACTTTGATTAAACATACACACGGTCCACCACTGGACTGTGTGTCTAACTTGGTTATTTTTCCGGTTATTAATATACTTAACATATAACAGTGTGACTCCGGTTCGGTTAACAAAAAAATCATTTTTATTAAGGCAGCGTGTGTGGAACAGGATTCGAACTCGAGACCTTTGTGTGTTTAATGTGCACACAGTCCACCGCTGGACTGTGTGTCTAACCCGAGTTATTTCTTGATTTAAATTATACTTATGAGTTACCGTAACATCGTCTTCTTCGTTGAGTTTTAACCAGAAGTGATGACTGACTGGTTCGAAGTTTCAATCAGGTTTCTTTAGCGTTTTTAGGTTAATTACCGATGAGATAAAAGTAAAAAGAAAGGAAAATTAGGCGTGAGGTATACCGACTAGCTTCCTCTGTTTTCCGGCAGAACTCCGGCGACAGCAACCACTTCCGGCGACGTGTGTCTTGCAGCAGCGAGTCTTCAGAAAGTTTGAAAAAGGTATGGGTGACTCCGGTATAAGCTTAGGGGGTTCAGTAAGGCTCAGAAATGAAGAACCCGGTTTTCCGGCGATTTGCAGGTGATTTTCGGCGAGTGAGTTTTCGCCGAGAAAGGGTGCGGTTTTGAGCGAAAAGGTTTGCAGAGGTTCGAAGGGGTATTTATAAGTCAAGTTATCGATGGATTTGGTCCGATTTCCGACTTGGTTCGTCGGTTATAAAAACTCCGGCGGTTATAACTTTGGTCGCGGACTCAGACGTCGGTTATAACCGATGTAGCGTTTATGTTTTACGTTATAACTGAAAGAAACGTTAAGTTTCGCGAGATTACCGGGATTTCCGACGACTGAAACTTTGGGCGCCGGTTTTGAATTCGGAAAGACACTTTATGAATTAAATGATCTTAATAATTAACAAGGAACATCAGTGGCGCAGTGGTTTAGTGCGCGTGTGTTAAGTTTGTTGCTGGACCGTGACTGACCCGGGTTCGAAACCCGGCAGAAACAAAATATTTTTATTTTGCGATTTTTAACAGTTTTTCAAAAACTAATTATATATTCCCGTATAATAATTGATTATGTATCGTTTAAAATTATTTTGGGCATTTAATTCGCAACGAAAATTTTAACTGACTGTTCGGTTGATAAACGGAGCGGGTTTGGTAAATCCGTTTTTGACGGATGTTACAGTATCCTCTGCTTTTTAGAAATTTCATCCCGAAATTTAAATAGTGATATATTTGACTAAAAGAATGATGGTGTTTAGTTTGTCAGTTACTTGCTTAGAAAAAGTAAGGGTTTAAGTTTTTGTTCGAGGCGGTAACGTTCCTTGTAAGGGTTAAGTACCCTATTATAGGAATCGCTTTTTGTTGCCTACTGTAAAAGTATTGATAATCAGATTTGATTCGCTAACTATGATATCATGCATAAGAGGTTGGATATGTTTGGAAAGGTAATGTTATATCCTAAGGCAAACTTCTAATGCTACAACCTACATGGAACATAAATAAACACAACAGTTAATATTTGAACATAAATAAACACAACAGCTAACATTTGAATCCACATTCTGATAGCATATATGTTTGAATAGTGGAAGTTCCTCTCTCGTTTGTTATGATGGAGAGGTTAGTTTGTATAGAAATGGAACACAATCCAATCTCTTTAAATAGGAAGATGATATAAATGTAACACAATTTCAACCAAGGCAATACTAAATCCTACATGGAACTTCTCATAACCGCCTGATAATGCCTCTGATCCTTTGGCAAGAATACTTATATATAGGAAGTACCAGCGGCGTATCCACCATATTCTTGCCAAATTTTCATTGGTTTTATCCACAAGTTATGATTAGTTACCAAGAAACTAATAAATCCTACATAGAACTTCTCATAACCGTCTGACAATGCCTCTGATCCTTTGACAAGAATACTTATATATAGGAAGTACCAGCGGCGTATCCACCATATTCTTGTCAAATTTTCATTGGTTTTATCAGTGAATTATGATTAGTCCTATATAACTCTACAACCAATACAACAAACATAAAATACTGAAATGAAAAATATCTGTGCGATCAAGGCTCAATCAAACGGAGCCGATCGTATTGTATGTACTGAAAATGAAATTGTCTGTGTGCTCAAGGCTCAATCAAACGGAGCCGAGCGTATTGCATGTACTGAAAATGAATAACTTAATCTAACCAACAATCACACAAACAGCCTATGCATGGAACCTCTCATAACCGCCTGATAATGCCTCCGATCATTTGACAAGAATACTTATATATAGGAAGTACCAGCGGCGTATCCACCATATTTTTGTCAAATTCTCATTGACTTTATCCGCAAGTTATGATTAGTTCTATGCGACTCTACAACAAACATAACAACCACAAGATACTGATAATGAAAATGTCTGTGCGATCAAGGCTCATTCAAACGGAGCCGATCGTACTGCATGTACTGAAAATGAAAATTGAATTGTGCGCTCAAGGCTCAATCAAACGGAGCCGAGCGTATTGCATGTACTGAAAATGAATAACTTAATCTAACCAACAATCACACAAACAGCCTATGCATGGAACCTCTCATAACCGCCTGATAATGCCTCCGATCATTTGACAAGAATACTTATATATAGGAAGTACCAGCGGCGTATCCACCATATTCTTGTCAAATTCTCATTGACTTTATCCGCAAGTTATGATTAGTTCTATGCGACTCTACAACAAACACAACAACCACAAGATACTGATAATGAAAATGTCTGTGCGATCAAGGCTCAATCAAACGGAGCCGATCGTATTACATATACTGAAAATGAAAATTGAATTGTGCGCTCAAGGCTCAATCAAACGGAGCCGAGCGTATTGCATGTAATGGAAATGTAAAATGAACTGTGCGATCAAGGCTCAATCAAACGGAGCCGATCGTTGCGGGCACCCCAGGTTCAACCGCATAATAAAATGGGGAACAAGCTCAAACCTCATAAATGGGGAGCAGGCGGCCTCGGCAAATGCATATACTGAAAATAATAGACAATAATTACTCTAACGGTCTACACATGGAACCTCTCATAACCGCCAGATAATGCTTCTGATCCTTTGACAAGAATACTTATATATAGGAAGTACCAACGGCGTATCCACCGTATTCTCATCAAAGTTTCATTGGCTTTATCCTTAAGTTATGTTTGGTTCTATGTGATAAAGAAAAACATAAAACAAAACGATAGGAGTTGAATCTGGATCTTCGGCGTAGAGGACTAGTTGGGTATCTTCGTTTGGGCCGTCATTATCTTCGACAGGATTGGCATTGATGTTGAAGACTCTTCCTCTTGCTGGTGGCCTAGTGGTTGGGTTTTCTTGGTTTACTTGGTTAACTGGGTTTGATTGGGCTTGAGCGTTGATGACGTTAACCAATTGAGGGCATGTGTTTCTAAAGTGGGTAGGGTCGCCACAATTGAAACAAGCTCGAGCATATGGGAACACGGGGTAATGGGGTTGTTGATAGGTTTGGGCCATGTTTTGAGTAGGGGAAAAGGTTTGGTTTTGAAAGGTGCGACAAACCTTGCTCAAATGACCATAGCGTCCACAAGTTGTACATAGACGACAAGGTAAGGTAAGGGGATGGTGATAAAAGCAGTTGTTGCATCGAAGGTGAGGTCCAAGATATGGTTTCTTATTTGGGTAGATTGAGTTGGGTGCCACTTGAGTGATTGGGATAGCTTGGATGGGTATGGCGTGTGAAATAGGTTGGTTTCGTTGGGTAGCAGCGAAAAGTTGCCCGTCTCTTTTTCTCTTAGGATTGGGTTGAGAAAGGGATTCGGTTTGGGTGGAGTCGGAGGTTTCAGTCGATTCTTTATCCTTCTTCTTTTCCTCCTTGAAGTCTTTGTTTCGGACTCGGTTCTCGGTGAGCTCTGTTGCTAGCTCCATTGCTGCTTCCAGAGTTGCAGGCTTGGTACTTATTACAGAGTCTTGAATCTTTGACGGAAGACCACGAATGTAGTGCTCGATCAAACGGTAGAGGGGAGTGAACATGTTGGGAACCATTTGATGTAACTCGAGGAATCTTTTGTTGTATGTGGTGTGGTCTCCTTCCTTTTCCTTCAATGAGTAAAATTCATCTTCTAATTTCTTGATTTCGCTCCTTGGGCAAAATCGTCTGGTCATGATTTCCTTCAATTCATTCCAAGTTAAGGTCATAGCATCTTCAACACCTCGTTTGGCCTTCTCTGTATTCCACCAAGTAAGTGCTATCCCATATAATCGACCGGTAGCATATCTCACTTTGCGATCATCAGGGCAATCGCAATTTAGAAAAGTGTTCTCCATTTCTTCAAACCAATGGAGAAGAGCAGTGACGACTTCAGTCCCTTTGTATTTCGGAGGGTCGCATGATTTGAAATGCTTGTAGGTGCATCTAGTGGTATTTGAGGGAGAGTTGATAATGTTTTGGTTTGCTTGATTGACAGGATTAGCGGTGAGTGCTTGTTGTACTTGGATTACAATGTTGGGTATTACGGCAGCCATTTGTTGAGCGATTAGGGCAACCATGCGCTCGCGGGCTTTTCCTGCTCTCATCTTCCTACGGGCGAGGTTAGAAGACATCTACAAGGAATACATGTCAAGAGTATGAGTTGGATGTTTTGGGTTCATGGGTCGCACTAGGAATGAACATTCATAAAATAATTATAGAAAAATAAATCTACTACATCCATAGGATGTCTTGGGTTTTGCTCGCCATTAGGCCCTACATGCCGCCATACTTTACCTGTGTAATCATGTGGGCCCCCATGAATACCGGTTTTTCATATGGTTCGCAAGGGTTTGCCAGGTTGCGTACACTAAAACCCGGAGAAAATCGAGAAATATGTATACAACGTGTGATATTCGGAATGTGTCCAGGTGTAGACACGGTGACACCTCAAAGTAGGTTAGTTCGAACGACGTTTGGTGTGGCATGCTTTGGCCTAATAGGTCCTTCGTACTCTCATCGTTGGTCCCCAGGTAGGCAAACTGGTCCGTTATATTGGATTTATACGAATGCCAACCTAGACAGGACGTTCCGACTACCGGTACTTGTACCCTTCCAGTTACTACATGCCCGTCGCAGAACTTACTTTGATGAGATTTGAAAATTGCAACAAAATCTTTGAATAATGAGAGTATGAAAATAAATTGAATACATGAACATCGATATATGTATAATGAATATGTATATAAGCATGTATGGTTGACTGTAAGTATAAACAAATATGAAACAAATAAATATCACAAGTTTGTATGTAACCCCTAATCAATTAAAATTTAGGCAGACTATAGTATAGGCTCTAAGGGTCTAATAACCTATCCTATATCCCTATAGTCATGGCTCTGATACCAATCTGTCACACCCCGACCCGCAGCGGAAAAGGTGATCGGGGCATGATTGGGTTATCATCAAAGCTCATGACATTTATTATACGTTTCATATTCATTAATACAATTTAACGGAAATTTACAATAAATGTTACAACATGTTCTAACTATCAATCTAAGCTTCTTTGTTCTCTTCAAAGGCATTTCCTATGTTTTCCTTGCTTCAACCTGTTCACCTGTATCATGTGTAAAAGGGTTTTTTGATCAACATAAAGTTGGCGAGTGAATCCTATGGAAAACATTTGAATAAGTTTATTTGATTGATTATGAAATGAGAGCACAACCAAACATGAGTAAAAATAGATGTAAACTTATTCAACAATTGTAAGATATTAAATAAAGCACACATGAACAATAATGGAACATTTAGAGGCACGCGTTGCTCAACTCGTCTCTCACGAGGAACTGATGGGCCTAATGAATGAATTGCATAAACATGATAATATGAATGACACAACTACAAACAATATAAACTCAATGATACACACATGAACAATAATGAATTGGTTTTGAGGCACACGTTGTTCAACTCGTCTCCCACGAGGAACTGATGGGCTTAATGAATGAATTCCATATAACTTGACAAAATGAAATAAGTAATCACAACAATATAACAATCTAAATTTAGATCACGATATGGTATGGCACAAGTTTAAATAAACGAGTTAATTATTTTTATGACACATGACACACCCCAAAACGTGTAATTTAAAAGGGGGAGTTGTAAGATTCACTCACAGTGGGTGCGTTCGGTTGATGATGTTGAATGCACGCGAAGTGGTTTTTAACCACGAGTGAAATTAACCTAGATAAATATCATTATGGTTCGGTAAGTAAACGGATTTTATTAATCTATTTTAGTAGGATTGTTGGGTGTATTTTTGTGAGTTTAAGGCTATTTTCTAACCTTAAAAATGTTATTTTTAAGTATTTTTAATTGATTTTTAATTAAAATAATTAAATAAAAATAATAAAAAAATTTGACTTTTTTTGACCGTTGACTTTGACTTTGACCATTGACTTGACCGTTGACCGGTTCGTATGCGTATTGTTGTGCGCTGAGTGAGGCTTGAACCCGAGACCTCCCGTACGCGTGCACGCAGCTCTACCAACTGAGCTACGTGTCTAACCCGTCATATATCTGTTTTTATATTATATTTATATATTAATTATGTTAAACAGAAAATCCTTTATTTTTAAAAACGATTTTAAATCAAAGAATCGGTGCGCTCCACAGGTCTCGAACCCGGGACCTGTGGCTTATGCAAACACACAGTCCACCGCTGGACTGTGTGTCCAACTTGTTAACTTAACTGATTTTTATTATACTTAAACACAAACTAATTATTTTTATTTCTGACTTATTTAAAAAGGTAAATAATTGTCCGGGTCGATGCAAAAGACCGGACTCGAACTCGTGCACTTTGATTAAACATACACACGGTCCACCACTGGACTGTGTGTCTAACTTGGTTATTTTTCCGGTTATTAATATACTTAACATATAACAGTGTGACTCCGGTTCGGTTAACAAAAAAATCATTTTTATTAAGGCAGCGTGTGTGGAACAGGATTCGAACTCGAGACCTTTGTGTGTTTAATGTGCACACAGTCCACCGCTGGACTGTGTGTCTAACCCGAGTTATTTCTTGATTTAAATTATACTTATGAGTTACCGTAACATCGTCTTCTTCGTTGAGTTTTAACCAGAAGTGATGACTGACTGGTTCGAAGTTTCAATCAGGTTTCTTTAGCGTTTTTAGGTTAATTACCGATGAGATAAAAGTAAAAAGAAAGGAAAATTAGGCGTGAGGTATACCGACTAGCTTCCTCTGTTTTCCGGCAGAACTCCGGCGACAGCAACCACTTCCGGCGACGTGTGTCTTGCAGCAGCGAGTCTTCAGAAAGTTTGAAAAAGGTATGGGTGACTCCGGTATAAGCTTAGGGGGTTCAGTAAGGCTCAGAAATGAAGAACCCGGTTTTCCGGCGATTTGCAGGTGATTTTCGGCGAGTGAGTTTTCGCCGAGAAAGGGTGCGGTTTTGAGCGAAAAGGTTTGCAGAGGTTCGAAGGGGTATTTATAAGTCAAGTTATCGATGGATTTGGTCCGATTTCCGACTTGGTTCGTCGGTTATAAAAACTCCGGCGGTTATAACTTTGGTCGCGGACTCAGACGTCGGTTATAACCGATGTAGCGTTTATGTTTTACGTTATAACTGAAAGAAACGTTAAGTTTCGCGAGATTACCGGGATTTCCGACGACTGAAACTTTGGGCGTGTGTTAAGTTTGTTGCTGGACCGTGACTGACCCGGGTTCGAAACCCGGCAGAAACAAAGTATTTTTATTTTGCGATTTTTAACAGTTTTTCAAAAACTAATTATATATTCACGTATAATAATTGATTATGTATCGTTTAAAATTATTTTGGGCATTTAATTCGCAACGAAAATTTTAACTGACTATTCGGTTGATAAACGGAGCGGGTTTGGTAAATCCGTTTTTGACGGATGTTACATCACATTCGGAACTACATAGTGGATGAGAACGTTCCACCTGTAGTTTTGGAGGATTCCTATGATGTTGACATGGAGGTCTATGGTACCTTGCCCCCTCTCGGCTATCCTATAGATGAGGCCTTTGCTGGATTCGTGGCCGCCACGGAGCGCGAATTTAAGTACATGCGTGAGGCGGCTGGGGCTATAACAGACCTGATCGCGAGCAATAGCTCATTGAAACAGGAACTGCTGAAACAGGAGCTCGCACAGGTCAGGGCAACCCAGCCAAACTGAAGCCGCTAAAACAAGTAACCTTAGAGAGATTAGCGGAGTGATGGCCGAACAGGTCGTGGACCTCACAGAGAGGATGAGTTTAGCCGAGGACAGGATCATTGAGATTGGGTTGGAAAATGAGCCGGAGGAAGAAGCACCAGAGGAGATCCCTGAGGAGCCTGAGGAGGCAGCAGCAAATGAAGACGAGGATATGGGGGACGGAGACGTTGATGATTAGATTTATTTCTCGTTTATCATGACATTTCTTTATTTCCTTGTTTGAACTTAGTAATCGTTTGGGAATTTCCTTTGACATTTGGATTTATATATATATAATATTTGGTTTAATACATTGTGGTGAATTGCAATATATTTTAATCAAATGTTTGGTTTGAATGTTATATGTGATGGGCTGTACCAATTCTTATTACATTATTCTTAGAATTCTATGATGAAATATGTGATATATCTTATCATGTATTTGTATATCTGTGGTCGAAAATAGAATGTTTGCTCGCGGTGGTGGAGCTCGCGGTGGGGGAGCTCGCGGTGGTGGAGCTCGTGGTGGTGGCCGCGGCAACATCACAATGACACATGCAGAACTGGCTGCATTCATCCAGGAGCAGGTTACTGCGGTGTTGGCAGCCCAAAATCCGAATCCAAACAATAATCAGAATCTGGGAGGTAACCCACATTCAATTCTACATTCATTTCACTCCATGTATGCTAGCGTATTCAACCGTCCTTTAAATCACCTTCATCTAAATCTCTTACTTCCAAACTTGTGCATGTAGGTATGGGCCCTAACCCATACAAGTTGTTCATCGATGCTAAGCCCACTAAATTCACTGGTGAGGAAGGGCCAATCGGGCTAGTCAGATGGCTCGAAAAATCAGAATCTGTCTTTGCAATGTGTAACTGCTTACCTGAGAACAAAGTCAAATTCGTGGCTTCGACTCTAGAAGATGCGGCTCTCACCTGGTGGAATGCGCGGGTCCAGGTTCTTGGACTCGATGTGGCCAATGCAATGGGTTGGGAGGAGTTCAAGAATCTTATCAAGGAACAATACTGCCACCGGGATCGTATCCACCAATTAGAGCAAGATCTTTGGGTTATGAAGATGGAAGGGTCGGAAATTGAAGCCTACACCACGAAGCACTATGACCTGGTCTCCTTATGTCCCGATATGGCTAGGCCAGCGTACAAACAGATAGATCTTTATATCAAGGGATTGGTTCTGGAGATTAAAGGCATGGTTGAGTCAAGCAACCCCGTTACAGTTCAGCAGGCCGTTCGACTGGCGTACAAACTGACAGACACTGGGAGTCACCAGGTCATGTTATCAGTGTGGTGGCACTGATCATTTCAAGAAAGATTGCCCACAGCTGAACAAGGGAAACAGCGGTGGAAATCAGAACCAGAATCAAAACAATAATAACAATAATGCTGGTGGAAGTGGTGGAGCTAAGGGTCGTGCATTCACATTGGGAAAGGTGAGGCTCGTAATGATTCTAAAGTGGTTACTGGTAAATTTCCTTTAAACAACAGTTTTGCTCACATTTTATTCGATAGCGGTGCGGATAGGAGTTTTATTTCCGAGTCGTTTAGAAAACTATTGGACATTAACCATGTTGAATTAGAGGTCAATACCTGGTAGAGTTAGCCAATGGAAAATCGGTAGATATAACTCGCATCGCCTACGGATGTCAGCTACAACTGGCTAGCCATCTATTCACCATCGATCTCATGCCAACCACACTTGGTAGCTTTGACGTTGTAGTTGGCATGGATTGGTTATCTGAATATTGAGCGGAAATCTTATGTCGCGAAAAGGCTATTCGCATACCTCATTCAAACGGCGAGAAGGGTGGTGTAGTAACCAACATCATTTCCTTCATGAAAGCTCAAAAGTACCTACGACAGAAAAACTCGTACGCAATCTTAGCCAATGTCACCGAACAACCAAGCGACAAGAGAAAGTTGAAGATTTCCTATCGTACGTGAATTTCCCGACGTCTTCCCTGAAGACTTGCCTGGTTTACCCCCACATAGGCAGGTCGAATTCGAAATTCAGCTAGCAAAACACGTTGTACCAATCGCCAAGGCTCCGTACCGATTAGCTCCATCTGAACTTCAAGAAATTTCTACTCAAATTCAGGAGCTCTTAGATAAAGGCTTTATCCGTCCGAGCTCATCACCATGGGGAGCTCCGGTCCTTTTTGTCAAGAAGAAGGATGGAACTTTCCGTATGTGTATTGATTACAGAAAGCTCAGCAAAGTTACTATCAAAAACCGATACCCCTTACCTCGAATCGATGACCTGTTTGCCAAGCTCCAAGGGTCAAGTTACTATTCCAAAATCGATCTAAGGTCCGGATACCATCAGTTGCGTGTACGAGAGGAAGACATCTCCAGGACCGCATTTCGCACTCGTTATGGCCACTATGAATTTTTGGTTATGCCATTCGGACTAACAAACGCACCTGCAGTATTCAAGGACCTCATGAACCGTGTTTGTAAGCCTTATCTAGACAAATTCGTAATCGTGTTCATTGATGACATACTTGTGTACTCTAAGACTAAGGAGGAACATGAACAGCATCTGCGTTTAATGTTGGAATTTTTTCGACAGGAACAACTCTATGCCAAGTTTTCAAAGTGCGACTTTTGGATTCGAGAAGTCCAATTCCTTGGGCATATAGTGAACGAAAAGGGTATCCATGTTGACCCAACAAAGATTGAAGCCATCAAAAGTTAGGAGGCGCCGAAAACTCCAAAAGAAGTAAGACAGTTTCTTGGTTTGGCTGGCTACTATCGACGCTTTATTGAGGGTTTTTCAAAGATCGCTTAACCTCTTACATCTCTAACCCAGAAAGGAACCAAGTATATCTGGGTTGACAAACAGGAGGAAGCATTCCAGGTGCTGAAGCAGAAGCTTTGTAGTGCGCCTATCTTGTCCCTACCTGAGGGGACCGAAGACTTTGTAGTGTACTGCGACGCTTCCATTCAGGGACTTGGATGTGTGCTCATGCAACGCGATAAGGTCATTGCTTATGCATCTCGGCAATTGAAAGTACATGAGAAGAACTACACAACGCACGACTTAGACTTAGGAGCCGTGGAGTTCGCTTTAAAAATCTGGAGGCACTATCTCTTATGGAACCAAGTGTACCATCTACACCGACCACAAAAGCCTTCAACACATTTTCGATCAAAAAGAGTTAAACATGCGACAGTGCCGTTGGCTCGAACTCTTGAATGACTACGAATGTGCCATCCAGTACCATCCAGGCAAGGCTAATGTAGTAGCCGATACTCTCAGTAGGAAAGAGCACGAGAAGCCTCGACGAGTTCGGTCCTTACAACTTACTATACACTCTAACCTACCCGAACAAATTCGCAATGCTCAGTTGGAGGCAGTCAAACCCGAAAATCTGGAAGCTGAGAAATTACGCAAGATGGAACGTGATTGGGAAACCAAAGCGGATGGAACTCGTTACTTTCTTAGTCGGATATGGGTGCCCCTCTACGGAAACTTGAGGGAACTCATAATGGACGAAGCTCACAAATCAAGGTACTCTGTTCATCCAGGATCAGATAAGATGTACCAAGATCTCAAAACAACTTACTGGTGGCCAAACATGAAGGCTAAAATAGCCACCTACGTAAGCAAATGCCTAACCTGTGCCAAGGTCAATGTAGAATACCAAAAGCCCTCAGGGCTACTGCAACAACCTGAGATTCCCGTTTGGAAATGGGAGCAAATCGCCATGGACTTTATTACAGGTCTACCTAAGACACCCATTGGAAAAGATACAATTTGGGTGATTATCGACCGGCTAACTAAATCAGCTCACTTCTTAGCAATCAAGGAAACCGACAAGTTCGACACCTTTGTAGCGCTGTACATGAAGGAAATAGTAGCCCGGCATGGAGTGCCAATATCCATCATATCCGACCGTGATTCACACTTTACTTCTCATCTGTGGCAATCAGCACAGAAATCCTTGGGATCACGCGTTGACTTGAGCACAACATACCATCCTCAGACTGATGGTCAAAGTGAACGTATCATTCAGACTCTCGAAGACATGCTTAGAGCGTGTGTAATCGACTTTGGTAAGGGCTGGGAGAAGCATCTACCTTTGGTGGAGTTTTCCTATAACAACAGTTATTACACGAGTATCCAAGCAACACCATTCGAGGCATTGTATGGACGAAAGTGTCGCTCGCTTGTTTGTTGGGCGGAAGTTGGTGATAGTCAAAGCACTGGTCCAGAGTTGATTCTGGAAGCAACTGAAAAGATAGTGCAAATTTCGAAACCGTATGGCGGCAGCTCGGGATCGCCAAAAGAGCTATGCCGATCAGCGACGCAAACCGTTAGCATTTCAAGTAGGCGATCGGGTCTTACTGAAGCCTTGGAAGGGCGTGATTCGTTTTGGCAAAAGAGGTAAACTAAACCCGCGATATGTTGGTCCGTTTGAAATCACAAAGAAAATCGGTTAGGTAACTTATGAGTTGAATCTTCCTGATGAACTCGGTGGAGTTCACAACGTTTTTCATGTCTCAAATCTGAAGAAGTGTCTATCAGATGAAACACTAACCGTTCCACCGGATAAGATCCATATGGACGAAAAACTACGGTTCATTGAGGAACAAATCGAAATTATGGACCGGGAGGTCAAAACACAAAGGCATAGTAAAATACCGATTCTTAAGGTTCGTTGGAACTCTAAGCGTGGACCGGAATACACTTGGGAAAGAGATGATCAAATGAAAGACAAATATCCTCACCTCTTTGCAGCCGGATCACAAGATCCAAGCAACGCGAACTGAATTTCGGGGCGAAATTCTTTTAACTGGGGGAGAATGTGGCAACTCCAAAAATATTTCCCCTACTCTAACACTTTCTAACTCTTGCTCACTCAATTTTCGGGTCGAAAATTCCTTTAAGTTGGGGATAATGTGACATTCCGAAAAATCAGGTATCTTTCCTGAGTTAATTCTCGTTATGTGTTTACGTTATGTTATAAGTTTATTTGATTTAATCAACCCAACCCGTTTGAACCAAGGCACACCTCGCGTAACCTGATACTTATGAGACCTGAACCGTAATTTGATTAACATATATGAATTAATTGAGTTGTTTAGCCATATTATTATTGTTGTTAGTTGTTTAGATAATAATAATAATAATAATTAACATACTTCAATTTTGCTACCACACATCCCCACCCCTACGTTTTTTTTGGCAGCCACATCCAACTCCCCCAAACTCCAACAACCCACTCTCTAACTTAGCCTACCTCCACCTTGTCATAACCCAAAGTCCCAACCCAACATGTAAATTGGCCCACCCCCCTTATTTCTTTGTGTGCGTATGTGTTATATGAGATACATGCAGAAAAAAAAAGAAGCAAATCAAAACCCTAGCTCTCTTCCCCCTCTTTTTGGTGTGTGATGGCAGTGGTGGCAGCCCCCCTCTCACTCGATCGCTACTCTCTCTCCCTCTAGCCATCTCCTCTATCTCGTTGAAGGTTAGTGGTAATTCGGTTCGGAACTCTTGTATACATGGCTACGTTCGAGTGCTTGATCATGATTAGTTATGGTGCTAACTTGTAGCTTAAGATTCGTATTGTTGTGTTATGGCTAACAGTTTTGATGTTTGAGCATGTTTAAAAATTGATTCTTCATAACTGTCATGTTAATATATATATATATGTGGTTGGATTTGTTTAAACATATATTTTTGCATATAGAGTCGTTCTATATGACTAGTGTCTTGAATCCTGCATTGTCACGCGCCTCGCGGTAAAACCCCGCAAGTGGATTTTTGAGGGTGTGATAGTTAATATAGATAATACAATAACATTTACAGCAAACAGAACCCCAAATTGAAGCCAGGTTCGAGCACTTTTAACTTAAAGCAATAAAACTCCTATTCGGGCACACAATCGCAACTAAAGAACCGTTACATACCTAGACAAAAGTGGGTAATTTCGTCGAACACTTCGTCTAGATGTTCCTTCGTATGATGTGTTGAGCTCTTATTGAAATATTTGTTTACCATGTACTTTGGCATCCAGCTTGCATGTTAGTAGGAACTCCTGTAAAATTTAACAAAATCGATGTAAATTGAAAAGAAATAATTAGTTATTCTCAATCTATTTGTTTAAATGTTTTATAAATTACTATGTGAAAAGAGAATAGAAATTGCGGTTGACTCCATCCAGCTAGTAAGAAATTTACAATATCATGACATAATA
This sequence comes from Scalesia atractyloides, assembly GCA_947069175.1. Taxonomy (NCBI): domain Eukaryota; kingdom Viridiplantae; phylum Streptophyta; class Magnoliopsida; order Asterales; family Asteraceae; genus Scalesia; species Scalesia atractyloides. Next base: position 93,526,964 of record CAMTDV010000021.1, on the reverse strand, counting down.
CGTTAGAAATCAGAATATCCAAGGATTTTTCTTTTGTCGGAGTCTTCTAGGTAGCTTCTTTTGTGATCTGCAGATCATCATGTTGCATACCACATTAAACCTTACATAACACACACAAACACCATCATTAAATGTAAAAATGGGATTATCATCAACCGGAAGTAAAAGATTGGACTTCAGATGACAAAAATACCATGCCGGAAAGCTTCAAAACTCGAACTGCTTCCAATTGATCTTTCTTCATGGGAGAAATCATATGGGTTAATCGATGTCTAGGGTTGCATCATTTGGGCTTTCAATTGAATAAAACTTTACCCCTCAACTTTTCAATATTTCACACACATTATTTTCAAGCTCTTTAAAAACACTTACAAAATCCGACCAACGAAGCCAAGCCAGATTGGCAGATTCAAGCATACATGAAAGCTTTCCCATGTTTAGAATAGAACTGTCCTTTCACGTTATCCACCACACAGAAGCAGTAATGATCTGCAATAAAAAAATAAACACATACGATCGCTATAATTCAAAGCTTAGGAAATAAGCTTTATTTAATATCTGTGGTGCCGATTATACCTACTGATTGATTATACCTGATAAAGAGAATCTGATTGATGGTAATTTCCACCCTTCTTGATGGAAAGTCAACCAAAGAATTAGCATCTCGCGCACGCGCCATGTTTCCAGTTTTGTGCATCATCCCTGCAGTCCATGGCAATTCTTGCTCAGTTAGACACAAAACTATTAACATATAATACATATTATAAACCCAGAAAGTCATCACCGACTACACTTCAATTTCGCCATTCGATACAGCTTCTGTGCTCAATTGACTCGGGAGGGATGAGGAGAAACCAAAAAACCAAAGTCAGCAGTGATGAAAAGGGCATTGAACATACCACAAGTTCGTCGTATTACTACCAGCCAAGAACAACACAACCCTGTTTTAATCTCCTTCGTTTTACTGTATATTTTGATGGAAAAACTCCAAAAACTTTCGATGTTGTTCATACCGATCTGCAAATAACCAAAAGAAAACCTAGTTAACTCCTCTTATTTCAAAGGATTCTGGAAGAAAACAATCGTTATTAACAGAGAAAAAGGAGAGACGAACCAAAGGTGTGTAAAGGAGAGGATGCGATGGTGATAGGTTTTATAACTCTGCAAGATATATCACCATATAGAATTATGTAACAAAATATTTGGCGTATCTTTACAGTCAGAAGGCTACATACAAATATAAACCACAAATAGTGCGCATACGCCTAGTTGCAGTAGATACGAAACAACTATCAGCAGCACCATCATTTGTTGGCTCAAATCTGTCCAAAGTTTCATAAAAGACCTCATCCACGGGTCCTAGAAGGTCAACATCGGGCTTTAATTCGCTCTTAGGGTCGTCAGTCTCTGCTTCCGTTGTCGCTAATACAATAAACTTGCCTTGCGGAGCCACATTGTGTGAATACGAACAACAAAATAGATACCTGAAGTAACACAACATCGAAAAACTCGTTAGACATTCATCCAGTTACTGGTTACTTTACACTTTCCTCCACATAAGAAAAGTCAACTTAGTCTGTTACTTTAAACATACATGTCTGATTTACGTTTAGCTACTCATCATATTCCAGAAGCATTTATTTTTGTAAAGAAATGGCAGTTTTTGAGCGGCGAACAAAAACACAATGTCTTAAAAAACACAATGTCTTCAAAACAATCCATTCACTGTATATTTAATATCAGGATGACTTCTTACCAATAGCAATAACGCAATTTCAAGAGCCTTTGGATCTTTAAACATGACAAATGCGGTCTTTTGTTGTTTCGTATCACTAAAACCCTCAAGAACAATCAAAATCAATAAAACACGTACAATAGGTGTAAAAAGCACGAATAAAATGAAAATTAAAATAGAATTTACGAACCAACAGATCTTGTTGCTCGACGTCACAAGAAAAGGAGAAAAAATCGTGAATTTCTCTCTATATTTCTAGATCAGAAAGATGCCCTACTTGTACCGTTCTCATCTAAAACAAATTTTAAACACACAAAACATAAAGTTATAACATAAATTGACCCGTTGATAATTGTAGTAATGAGTAGAATAGGTAAAAAAACTGAACATAAAAAAAACCCTAATTTCAACTGTTTGGTAAAAAAAGGTAACCTGAACAAAAGTTAACAATAATATGAACAAATCAAAGTAGCCCTAATCTTAACATAAAATCAGTGAAACGAACTTGAAACAAATCAAGATGTTGTAAGATAAACTAACATTGGAGTGAAGAATTGAAAACCCTAAAATGAGAACGACACCTTTATCCTTCCATGTACCATCGTTATTGACTAAGACCATCTTGGTATCAGATATAACAACTTGAACGCAGGACCCTAGATATGTAAACAAACAATGAATATAACTTTTTTTTTTCAAAATCAAATACTGATAAGACGAAAGCCGATTGTTTCCTAGATGATAAACACTGAAATATGAGAAAAATAGTACCTTGAAGTTGTAAAATCGATGTTTGATGTCAGCAAGCACCATTGTCAATCTGATGAAAAAGATGCGTTGACGATAGCTAGGGTTTTGAGGAAGATGACAAAAATGAAGGACTTCAGTTTAAATTAACATATCACATACATAACCGAAGATAAAAATACCAACCTGAAATCGATTAACATGATCATGAATCAATGTATTGAAGATAAGAAGGGAAGATCTACACAGGAATTCTAGGTTTTTGGGATGACGGTGGGAAGAAATGAGTGATTAGAACATTTAGGGTTTTTTTAATTCATTATACACCCAGGTCAAAAAACCGGGTATGGACATCAGTAGCGGGATCCGGATAAAAATGTCACTTTTTCTCTCATTTTCCTGTCAAAAACCAATAATAGTTGGACCATGTAAGGACATGTGTCCCAAACCCTATTTGTTTATATAATATATAGATTAGATCAGATTAGATAATTTAGAGATAACTAAATTCCTTTTATATACTTTTAAGGCTAGATAATTTATATCGTTTCAGATAAATTTCCGAACTATTTCAAAATTTATAAATCTATGCGATAATAAATAATTGATGATCATTTTTTATTTAAAATACCATGACAAATTGATATACCATTAAAGCAAATAATTTCATAAATTAAAACATACATCTAAATGAAAAATAACTCATAAATCTTACAAAAGCTCATGAACAAGTTATCATCGATTTGGAACACCGCGAGCAATTAAGGTGCGGCTATCAATCTTACTCTTGTAAGTAGGGGCACATGATTGTAGGGGCGGGAGGGCGCGCCGCCCCCCGAATTTTTCGCTCAGTAGTGTTATATATGTAGTTTTCGTATAGAAATTTTTCGGTATATACGTTTCCCCCCTACAATCCTGTTGATTATCTACTTGTTGATTATCTGATTAGTTGTCGATCCCAAACCGAATAAAGGATGAGGGTTTATGATGATGAACTATAGAAAAGGGCTCTGGAGATATGTTAAACTTTAAGAATTAGCAATCATTTTATTTAAATTATCATTTGATCAAAATCAACGGATGGTACAGATGTCTGTATATATATAATTTGAAAATTTAATATTTCTTGAAATATAAAATTTATGGAGATATGTTAAACTTTAAGAATTAGCAATCATTTTATTTAAATTATCATTGTATTTTGATTAAAGTAATTGTCCATCGTAACTATATATATTTTGATTATATATCATACAGATTATCATGAAGCTTCTGTAAGTATGAGTATCAAGAAATGCTTGTAAAAAACATACACGAATTTTAGAAAAATGAGTTATGATTAGCTTTAATGAAGTATATACATGGATAGCTATAAGAAAGTTATATAACATAACAGAGAAAATGTTTTACGGAATCAAGGAATATACATGTTGAATTCGACACTCGAACAATACTCTAAGCAAGATGATCGAATGAGTTAGTAGATTTACAAAGTTTAAATACACAACAAGAATATTTTAATATGAACGGCCAACGAAATAAAATTCGACTAACCGAGATAACCCAATGGCAAAAGACCACCTCATGCGGATACACCCAGGAATGCAAACAATGTTGGGCAGCTCAAACCCACCATCTCCAGTTCCAGAGAAAGCCTGTCTCCTAAAGGCCCACTGCGGTAAAACCCGGTTGGGATCAGATTCGAGTTTGCCTCAAACCCAAATCTACCTAGCTGCCAATTAAGCTATACCTATTGGCGCAACAAAAATAATTACTTTTATTTCGTAATTTTCAACGTGTGTTTTCTTGAAAATATCTTCAGAAAATTGTCTCATGTCATCATTGGAAATTTCTATGCTTATCTATTTATCGTGTGTTCCATCTTGTTAATGTTAATGAGTAACTTGTACCTATCTAGAGCCATGGCATGCTTGTACCTATCTAGAGTATGGCATGCTAGATTAATCATTTGTTCATTGCATGCCTATGTTATACCACACTAACATATGACAATTTTGGAGCAAGTAGTGTTATATTTTCGTTGTAGTAGATGCGATCTTAACATCGATACAATTGATAGATAAAACACAATAAATATCAACTATAGATAATATAAGGATTAAAGCTTTTTTTTTAACAACAAATTTCTTTTATTCCTGTCGTCTGTGGGACTTGAACCCAAAGCCTCCCCCTCCCAAGGTGTTTAAAGGTTTTGCCTTTACCAATGGATCACCACCCATTGATTCCGGATCAAAGCTTTAAGGGTAAGTGGATCAAGAACGCCTACAAGTTAGGCGACATGTACGTTCACCAAGAGCCACCTTGGGGTTGTGCGAGATTTATTTACCCTATAGGGCATGCTTGACATCGTGCAAGTGATTTGCTCTATAGTAAAACTTTTTAATTAAGTTCATGACTTAGGTAACAAAATTATTTTTCATATAAACTTACATTGCATTGTATGTCATTACGCAGTCTTGTTTCTGTCACACCTCGCCGAAGACAGAAATGCAAAGTGCACCATTACAGGTTTTCAAGCATACGATAAGCAAACAACTAATATGATTAAGCATCAACGATACCGAAGGTTAAAGTTTACAAACCATGATAACATATTTAGTTTACACAACCCAAATATATTACACTAAGTTTCAAAACACATAAGACCAAAAGTTATAACGTTTATAAAGTTCCTAGGATTTGTCAAGTATATTTCCGGTACGATGAAATATACAAGGCAAAACCCACAAAAAGGTATCGTCCATGATGCATGCAACTTCCAAAAGCCATGAACCGACGTTCACTTACCTGAAAAACATGCTTAAAAATATCAACAAAATGTTGACGAGTTCACATGTTTAAATGCCACAAATGAAACTTAAAACATTTGATAAAAATTTAGTATGCGTAGTTTATGAAAATCACGAGAGTCTAATCATGGTCTTGCAAAAACCGTGATACATGTGCCGACATAAGCCCGTAACCAACCCATAACGATGATGCATCGCCACATCGTGCACCACGACGATGTCTAAGAATAATTGGACACAATTGCACTCCCACAGGGTCACGACCGACCAGGAGCGGGGCTCGTTAAAACCAATAGAACTATTCAATTGTTCCGCTGTCATTACCACGACTAATGGTTACTAAAAGAAACAATAACACGAGGACTTCCGAGCTCTAAAACCAACTAACTTATGCGCACAAAATAGACAAAATGGATTTCATACCCCACTACCATACCCCGTAACCAAGCATGAATTTCCCCCGATTTAAATAAACATTTAAATAAAGTAAAAGGGGCTGTGAAGACTCACACATTGCGTTCCGTGTAAGTGCTAGCAAATACTCAAAGTGTCCGAAATAAATTCCCGACCTACACGTGTCCTAACTCATATAAGACACTATGGTCCATGAAATATAGCCCTAGCATATGTGTTGGTCATAATCAAATCATCCAACTAGCTAGTTTTGAAATAACTCGTTCCTCGTTTTAACACGACACACTGACACGTCGGTGATCCGTTCCCATTTGACAATAAACATATTATATATATATTATATACACCAAAAAATATATTTTATGATAATAATAATAATATGTATCGACATTATTATACTCGTAGTAATCCTTAACTAAGTCATATCCGGACTTATAAAAGTAAATACATTTTTAGCTCGGTTCGATGGAAAAAGCTATATATATATATATATATATATATATATAGTGAATTGTATATTTATGTCTAGGGAATAATTCTCATATCATGACAAATGTTTATGTACAAAAAAAATTGACCCATTTATATTTTTCTTGTACACTATTTCCACCAAATATATATTTGTAGAAGATATAGTTTTCAAGTCTAATCAATTTTGCACTCATATATTCACCTATGGTATATATAGATGCATAAGTATTTATAAGCATCCCATAAAATAATAGGTATACATTTTCTTTTATTTTGGTTTATAGACTTCATAACTTTTGTTGGTAACTTTAATATGGGTAGGGGTGGGACCTTCAATGTTATCTAAATATATACCTTCAGCTATCCAACTTTTATTTTCTTTAATGTATCAACTGATTACATCAAAATATTGCTAGATATTATAATTACCAGTACTACGAATTTTTAATTAACACATATTTGTCACAACTAGCATGCTCCCTCTTATGACCCGACCTCATGAAATATGGTTATAACTTTTAAAAATTAGTTACTTAATTATACAGAAGTTTTAGATGACATAACTTATAAATGGAACCATCAGTTGTAAGTTGTAAGCTCAAATCCATAGATTTACTAAGCACTCAAGGCACTAGAATTTAAACATTTATTGTAAAAAAATGCACAACACGTCTGAAGATGTTTAGTAACTATTTGAGGACTACTAGCACCAACTTGAGTGTTGTCGCAAGAAATAACAACTTGAAGGTTTGTTAAGAAACTGTGATTTCCTTAACCCTCATGGATCTATGAATTTATTTTGTTTCAAAAGTCTACTCGATGATTGATTAAGCATGAGCAACATGGAAGGCGTCAAAGAATAAATAATTACTTACAAAGTAAGCCAGGATGCAATCGAAAGACGAGACGGTGAAGAACTGGAGCTCACTTCGTGGGTGTTCGAGACATGATTCTTGCGGATCGTGACTAGTTTTGATAATAAAAGTGACTAGATAAGAAAGATGAGTCGTGCGAAAGACACCGAATGGAACCGTAAACGATGGTAAGGGATGGAGGTTGGCAGACGAAGGTAAGGGAGGAGGGGTTGGTTGGTCACCAAAGTCAAACCAGTCACTTCTATGTTTTTTTTTTTTTTTTAAACTTAATGTGTAGTAAGTAGTGTCAAATGTATTTTAAATGTGTTTATCCCAATACTTGTAATTTATGGCCACTAAAATACTAGATCCCAGTTAACCATCTAATAATACATAGTTTGAGCAAAAATTATTGGTGTACAAGTTATAATTCAAACAAAATAATTTATTCATACTAAAAGAATAAACCATAATACTTAATACCCGTGATATGTTTTATATACTTTTCACGCCAAACTCGAAATAATGCCATCGTTTTAATATTCTAGTCATATCAGAACAATTTCAATATTTTTTTTATTATATTTTTATCGCTACACAACAAGACGATACCTAACGACATCAAATGCGAACCCATGCATTTACCCGGACATTGCTAGACTTTATGGACTCAATTAATAATATAATTAAGTCTAAATGCATGTAATTTAATAATAAATTTCCCAAAAAAGTTTACCTCGAATCGTAGACTAACTTTAATTTATATCAAAACGTACGTAAAACTATGCACGTACATTTTTTTAAAGAAAATCTATTATTCTTAGCTGACTCGTTTCCGGAAAAAGTTTACGTCAAAACGTAGAGGAAATCAATTTATACCGACACGTACATAAAAATATGCACGTAAATTATTTGTTTTTTAAGTAAAGGAAGTAATAGGGTAAACTCGAAACAAATTATTATTAAAAAACTGAATATTTTAAAAACGTTCGTTAAATCGTGCCAAGTAACACCAATGCCACACCACTGCCAACGACCACTAACATCAGAAAAGCTCGTAAAAATTAAATAGATAAAAAAGAAATACCACCGAACAAAAGAGATGTAAAAATATTGAACCACGCACGCTCGTTGCGGCATGTTAATGCGAAGAAATTAGACCGAAACGTAAAAACGTAGAAAAAATAACTAAGTCAATTTACGACCGTATTTTGCTACGAATCTATCAAACGGGTAAAATAGAAGCGTTGCGACGGACCTGTCAAACGGGAATTATAGATGAAAAAAACGTTGAAATCACTCATACGTTGTAGCGTTTTAACTCACAAAATTTAAAAGGAATAAACGAAAAACTTACGAAAGATGAAAAATATGGTGACCAAAGTTCGAAAATAAAAGGTGTTGGGTTAAATTTAAAAAAATAAAAAGCTTTGGGGTCAAAGATAAAAAAATGTGTTAAAATAAAGGATGAAAACTTTGGGTTTGAAATGAAAAGTCAATTTTTTTTTGAAAACCTCCCTATACATAAGTTACAACACTTAAAGCTGAGTTTTTTCTAAATAGGTGTAGGTGGAAAAAGTATTTAGTAAAATGGGTGATTTGAAAAAATATTTACCAAAATAGTTGTTTTTCCTTATTTTCAACTAATTATATTATAAATCTTCTTTTTTCTAGTTCAATCAACCCATTATTACTTTTATACTCTTTTTCTTTAATCAACTCATTAATTATATATAATTTATGGGTTTTTTTTTCTTATTTTATGATCGAATCATGTTAAAGAGTAAGACCTCTCATTCACTTTATTTATTTATTTTTCGGGGTAATATTTCATAAACTATTTGGTTTGTATAAATAATTAACAATTCAACACTCTTGTTAATTTTAATTTTACGGAATTAATAATGACTAGAGTTAGAGTAAGACCTCTCATCCACTTTATGTATTTATTGTTTTGGGGTAATATTTCATTCACTATTTGGTTTGTATAAAAATTAACATTTCAATACTCTTGTTAATTTTAATTTTACGGAATTAATAATGACGAGAGTAAACTTTATATTTGAATTTTAACTTACATAAATATAAAGGAAATAAAAGAAAAACGTTAAAAAAGAAAAAAAGAAAAGAGATATAATAAGTTAATTAAAAGTAAAATAAAAAGCATTTTGAGTTGTTTGAAAAAAAAACTTAATATTGAATGAAAAACAAAAGCAAAAAATACAATATATTAGTTTAAATTAATAAAACAAATAATAATACTCATTTTAGTAAATCTTTTTTCTAAATCACCTGTTTTAGTAAATATTTTTTTTTCAACCACCATCATTTTGGAAAAAAACTTAAAAAAAACACCATTTTAGTAAATAGTTTTCAAATCACTCATTTTTGGTAAATATTTTTTCCACCATCACCCTTTTGGGAAAAAACTCCTTAAAAGCATAACAATGTTACAAATTTATATTATGGTAATAGTGATTAAGTATTAACCGAAAATTTACCGGTTGTCACAGTTTTCAATGTTGTTATTCTTACTGCCTCAAATCTGATTATTGTTATTCGGGGTATTTGTTAACTGGGCAATTAGCTCAACCGTGGTTTTCTTTATACACGAGAGTTTTCAAAATTCTTCAAGCGGAAGATAAGGAACGTAAATCATAGAGAACTAGAAGATAGAAAACTGACACTAGATTAATTTGTAAGTGATGTATGTGTAGCAATATAGCATTATAACCACAATAATTTAATGAATTTGTTAAGTTGTGAATATTTATCAGCCTTGCGTTTATGTAAAAAGACAAATTGATTACATATTACAAATGTATGACCGTAATCCGGATACCCAACAAACTCAATATATCAATCACTACAAGTGTTTAGATAACCATCATCAATAATCCTTTCTCAGTAGTTACATTAAACATAGAAAATAGGTTTTAGGTGTGAAGTGTCCGAAACGAAAGAAAAAAAAAAGCATGTGGTGACATTTTTGTTAACAGAGTAATTACATTACAACAAAATCGAACTAAAGTAATAATAATTACACTATTGTTTTCAAGTAGCCTAATAATATCACACTAATTAGTAAAATGTAGCGTCATTATTACCATTCTAGTTTGCATACTTTGCACGTTAAAAACTATATATATGTCTATATCCCCCCCCCCACCCCCCAGGGGTGTAGCTCATTTGGCCAACAAGGCGTGAGTAAGTTGCATCAATAAGCGCGAGTTCGATTCCGGGCTACTGCGTCTTGTCCCTCTAAGTTAGCTCTTGCCCTCTCGCCCCTAAATCTTAAGTCTCTGACGCAGGGTGGGGCAACAGGGGAAGCCTCCACTATCATCAGGCGATGGTGTGAGCCGGTTAGCGTGTCCAGTAATACACGTTTTGCATCAATATATATATGTCTATATCAGGTCTCACCTCATTATTATTCTAGTTTGCACACTTAGCACGTTATTATTTTTAATATGACTTTTTTTTTCAAACAAATTCAAAACTAATGTTTGGATCGAAATCTGGAGTTCATACTCTAGCATAATCAAATTTAATATGCTCAATCATATTCCATTTTTCAAACTTTAATAATTCAAAATGCAAACTTTAAACTCTCACATTCAAACACAAAACACATAAACCTTTTACACATGAAGGGTACTCTTCTAAACAACCTAATCTTGATCATAATAATAGTAATATCAACTTCTGTTTCAGGTCAAATACCCACCACATTAGATGGCCCATTTAAGCCAGTGACCCGAAAGTTCGACCCGTCTCTTCGTCGGGGCAGTGATGATCTACCCATGGATCATCCCAGATTAAAGAAGAATGTCACTTCAAATTTCCCAGAGCAAATTGCATTGGCACTTTCTTCCCCAAATTCCATGTGGGTTTCATGGATTACTGGTATCTTTTTTTCCTTTTTTATTAGTTTTCCCAATTTGTGTGGTGTTTTTGAGGTTAATTCATGGATAACTGGTATGGTTTCAAAAAATAAATAAATAAAACTGGTATGATTTTATACTTTTATTAATTTTCCCCAATTTGTTTGCTGTTTTTGAGGTTTATTAATGAATAACTGGTATGATTCAACCCTTCACAAAATAAATAAATAAATTAATTAATAAATTAAATCTGGGATGATTTCTATGTTTTTTACTAATTTTCCTCAATTTTTTTGGTGTTTTCGAGGTTAATTAAATTCATAGATAACTGGTTGATATTAACCGTTAAAAAATGGTAAGATTTTATATTTTTATTAATTTTTCCTAATTTGTTTGGTGTTTTTGAGGTTAAGTCATGAATAACTGGTATGATTTCAGCCCTTAAAATAAAAGAAAAAAAAACTGGTATGATTTTTTTTTTATTAATTTTCCCCAATTCTGTTTGGTGTTTTTGAGGTTAATTTTGGTTGTTTAAGGTTAATTCTTGGATAACTGGTATGATTTCAACCCTTCAAAAAAAATAAAATTTGGTATGATTTTATATTTTTATTATTTTCCTCATTTTGTTTGGTGTTTTTGAGGTTTATTCATGGATAACTGGTATAATTCCAACCTTTATTAAAAAATGGTATTTTTTTATATTTTTATTAATTTTCCCAATTTGTTTGGTGTTTTTGAGGTTAATATTGGTGGTATTGTGAAGGGGATGCACAGATTGGGAAGAATGTGACTCCACTTGATCCATCTAGTGTTGGGAATGAGGTGTGGTATGGGGAAGAAAGCGGGAACTATTCGAAGAAACGAAAAGGGGTTTCGATGGTTTATAATCAGTTGTATCCGTTTGAGGGATTGCTTAATTACACTTCTGGAATCATTCATCATGTTAAGATTGATGGTAAGTTGGTGGTATTGGTGTGGTTAGTTGTTAAGATGTTTAAATAGGGGGTGGATTTTTTTTTATAAAAGACTAAAGGTGGTAATTCTTGACACCGAAAACAATTAGGTTTTGGGTTGTTATATTTGACCCGTTTGATTAAGCGGTCGTGTTTGGGTTGACCTGTTTATTTCGTTTAATTGAACAGTCTTTGGCCCATTTAGTTAAACAGGTTGACCCGGTTATGATTAGGCTAACCAATTTATTACAACCCGTGAACCTGTTTAACTAATCAGGCCATGTTTGGGTTGACAAGTTTAGCTAGTTTCATTAGTCAACCATCAACCCATTTAACTAAACAGGTTGACCCGTATTATGATCTGTTTAGCCAATTTATTACAACCCATCAACTTGTTTATGACCTTGTATAACACGTTTACAACTTGATTACAACCGGTCTAATAAACTTTTACAACCTGACAACCCGTTTGACTCGTTTAGATAAATATGTTAAAGGAATCATGTTTGGGTTACACAATTTAAGCGTGTCCACATGACACGAATAAATATATATATGTGTGTCGTGTCTGAGTTCAACGATTCAACCTGCTAATCCGCCATGATTGCCACCCCAAAAACGATTTTCTAAACTAGATGAGGTTAGCATCGACCCAATCTGATCAACACGGGCCAATTTGAGTTATACTTTATTGCTAACGGGTCAAACAATTTTTGTAAAAGTTGGAAACAACTTCGAATGTAAAAGTAGCTCATGGGCTCATGGCATAAGCAAGCAAGTGTTTACGACTTCCTAAATTGTTTTATTTTAAGAATATTTAATTGGTTTTTTTATAATAGTTTTTGTAACCATATTAATATACCCATTTTAACCAGCCACCCAATTTGCTGGACCCACACATTATGCTACCTATTGTTTTTAACTGTTTGTTTGGACTTTAGAGTGTACAACAAAAAACTGAATATGGTTATAATTATAATTTAATTATGGTCAACATTGACTTTATGTAATGAAGGTCTTGAACCTGGTTCAACATATTACTACAAGTGTGGAGACAGTTCTATTCCTGCTATGAGCAATGAGCATGTTTTTCAAATGTTACCGTTGCCCGGCCCGAATTCATACCCTCGTAGAATCGCAGTTGTAGGGGATCTTGGCCTCACAGCAAACACAACCACCACAATTGATCATCTAATTGAAAACAAGCCCGATATGGTTCTAATGGTTGGTGATCTAAGTTATGCCAATCAGTACCTTACAACTGGCGGTGAAGGTGCATCGTGTTTCTCTTGTGCATTCCCGGATGCCCCGATTCGTGAAACTTATCAACCCCGTTGGGATGGATGGGGAAGGTAAATTTGTTATATTGACGTAGTTGGACTTGAATACTTGATCAAGTGGCAAGATGGTCGGGTTGGGTCGTGGATTATGACGGGTCATGGTTAAAACATCACAGTTTTTAGGGCATGTCGAATGGGTAGTTTTTATAAAAAATAATGTTCTATTTATGATTGCAGAAACAATATCATTGTGATAATTTTAATTGTTAAATAAAATGAGTTAGGAGGCTTTATGGATTAAAAATAGACTTTGAGAGCGCCTTTAACATGGTTGACGTTTTAATTATTTTTTTGATTTGACCATTTGACCCGTAACCGTTAGAGATAAAAGACAACCCAATTGAAATTACCACCTCTGCTCTGTTGGTCGGGTCAAAATGAGTTTAGTTTTAAGACAGGTCAAAGTCAAAACAGGCTGAGTGGACTGTAGGCCCACTAATGATTTTCGAATCCATTGTTTAAAGTTTCATAGTTAATTACTATTATCCATTTTTAATAAAAAGTTCAGATGTTTTTTTACCTTGATTATACTTTGGGTGACTTTCAAACTAATAAAATTATTAAACTTTATATTTTACCTATCTAACTCGTTAACAATAAAATATAACTCACATCGACCCATCGACAATGAAACATAATCCAACTCTGACCCGTTTTATATAAACGCGCGTCCTGAGCTCTAACCTCCATCTCATGATTGCTTCGATAAACAAGTAACATACATTTTTTACCAGAATGACAACAATTATTAATTTACAAGAAATATATTAATTTTTTTCTATAATAGTCCAGGTTCATGGAGCCTTTAATCTCTAGGAGTACCTATGATGGTCATTGAAGGTAACCATGAGATCGAGCCACAAGCAGCTGGAGTCACTTTTGAATCATATCTAAAACGGTTTGCAGCCCCTCTAACGAGTCGGGCTCTAACACCAATTTCTACTACTCGTTTGATGCGGGGGGCGTGCATTTCATCATGTTAGGTGCATATGTTGATTACAACCGAACCGGTAAATAATAACACTTGTATATATCGTAATCAATTTATTATGTCAGTAATCGATAGGAATATAATCTTCGTGTAAATGCCATTTTCATCCCTGAGGTTTGGTCATTTTGCGACTATCGTCCAAAGGTTTGTTTTTTCGCGCTGGATCCAAAATGTTTGAAATCTTGCCATTTTCATCCGGCTCGTTAACTCCATCCATTTTTCACCGGTAAGTCAGGAGTATTTCCGTCTTTTTGTTAACTTTAAAAGGGCAATTCGATCTTCTTCACTTTATGTACAAGCATTTCGCATAATGTACAAGTATTCAAAATATCAAATTGCCCTTTAAGTTAACAAAAAGACGAAAATACCCCTACTTAACGGAGAAAAATGGATGGAGTTAACGAGCCGGATAAAAATTGCAACTTTTCAAACCTTTTGAATCCAGATGCCAATAAACAAACCTTTGGACGAAAGTCGCAAAACTAGCCAACCCTCAAGGACGAAAATGGCCTTTTACTCATAATCTTATTTTAAATTTTCAGGTGCACAATATTCTTGGCTTCAAAAGGACTTGAGTCGATTAAACCGCAGTGTGACACCTTGGTTAGTAGCCGCGTGGCATTCCCCTTGGTACAATAGCTACTCGTCACATTATCAGGAGTTTGAGTGTATGAGGCTAGAAATGGAACAACTTTTGTATCAATATCGTGTTGACATTGTATTCTCTGGTCATGTAAGTATAACATGAACTACAGGTGACAAAATGAACACGTTGGGTCAAAACAAGGGTTGACCCGTGACACCTTTTGTCCAAAAAAATTAGATTTATTTTGGAAAATTCACAAAACTATATTATTTAAATAATAATCTCATTTTATAATACAATCTTTGTGTCTTTCAGGTGCATGCCTACGAGCGGATGAATAGAGTGTATAATTACAGTTTGGACCCGTGTGGGCCCGTGTATATAACAATTGGAGACGGTGGTAACATTGAGAAGATTGATGTGGATCATGCAGATGAACACGGAAAATGTCCTTCTCCTGATGATAATGTACCCGAATTTGGAGGGGTGTGTCATATAAATTTTACCTCTGGTCCTGCAAAGGGCAAGTTTTGCTGGGATAAACAGCCTGAATGGAGTGCTTATAGAGAAAGCAGCTTCGGACATGGCATTCTCGAGGTATTATATTGCTAATGGGTCAACCGGGTCAAAAATGTTAAAGTTAACTTAAAATGGAGTCGAACGGTCAAAAGTCTTCTAACCGTGTCAAATGTTACATTGTCTTATGTAGTTTGTTCCATAAATTATCTTCTCTTTTTTTCATAATGTAACACATTAGTTAGTTTACACAATACAAAATGGGCAAAAATATGTACAACACAACTTGGTACTCACTGAGGGATAGAGTTAGAGTTAGAGTGACAAGATGGGCTGGTTGGGAAACAATAGAGGCGTAAACGAGTTGAGCCGTTCGTGAGCTACTCGAGATTGGCACGCTAAAAGCTCGAATCGAGTTGAGCTTTAACAAGCTCAAGCCTAAACTGAAGCTCGTTTAAGCCTAAACTAGACTATCATTTCAATAAATACAATAATTTTTATTTAATACAATAACTATAATTAAAAAATATGTAGTAAATAATTATATGAGTTAAGTGCCATATACATCCCTGTGGTTTGTCCACTTTTGCCATTTCATGTCAAATGTTAAAATTGTACCATTTTCCTCCCTGATATTCTTGAAAAGTGCCATTTCGGTCCAAAAAACTAACCCCAGTTAAAAAAAAAACTCAGTTAGTTCAGGGACGAAAATGACATTTTATTCTAGATTTTTTGGACTGAAATGGTACGTTTCGAGAATGTTAGCGAGGAAAATGGTACAATTTTAAATTTTGGCCTGAGATGGCAAAAATGGACAAACCACAGGGACGTAAGGGCACTTAACTCTAATTAAATTATCTATGTATATAAATAAAATAATCATTTAATTTATATAATAAATGAGCCAAGCTCAAGCTTCGGCTCGGCTTCTTTTCATTCCTAGGTAACACGTCATGTCAGGTCGACCAACAAGCTTCGGCTCGGCTTGTTTAATTTTTATTATTGTAAGTTGATGTCACAGTAACAAGTTTTGTTTATAGTAAACAGATTCTGTGTTATTGTTTAGGGGTCAAATGATCGGTTTCGGATAGTCAGATCACGAAAAAACTCATAATCAAACCATGATTCCAGGTTGTGAATTCTACATATGCACTATGGACATGGCACAGAAACCAAGACATATACAAGGAAAACAGCACGGGTGATCAGATCTACATCGTTCGACAGCCGGAATTGTGTGTGGTTCCTCCACAGGTAATACCTTAACCTTGTTCTTGTTTTGAATCCTTTGACTGCACACGAATGATGTTGTGATTTGATGTAGCAACATAGTCACACGACTGCAGCTGGATTTGAGTTGCATTGTTCGGCTACTTGTTTCCTGATGTTTGTCACCGTCTTTATATGTCTACATATGTTGTAACTTGTACTCAATGTAAGAGATGCCACTTGTACCCATTTGTGTCAACTTGCCAATTTAATACACAAACCAAACTCTATTCCATTATCGTCGCTTTGTCTTTTGCTCGGCTTGAAGCTTCACATGATGTCACACGACAGACACTTAGACGATGCTAAGTGAATACATAGGGGATTGAATATATTATTCAAAAACGATAATGTAACAATTCAGACCTTAAATACAGGTCACATTTTTAGAAAATTTGAAAACCACACGGCTATATGATTATGCGTAACATGATGATGGTGGTGTCGTTTTCTTTCAAGATGAGACGTATTATGTCACAAGTGCACATAAGCGTGAAAGTTGTGTCCTGTAATTTCAAAACTGAAAATATTTAGAGAAATTGGCATGATTCTGTGGATAGTAATGCTATTTATGTGTTATTTTGATAGAACTTAATTTCACCAAGAAGGTGACATGACTATGTGAATAGAAACGACATAACCATGTGATTCATTTTTGAAAGGTCACTTAGCGTAACGAGTCATGTCAAATGTTTAAAAGTATTTTTGGTGACGGACCCAAGATTTGTTTTCTCGAAAGCTTAACCATATATTTGGTGGCGGACGCAAATATTGTTTTCTCGAAAGCTTACCATATATGTCCTTTGTCTCTAAACCTCAATCTGCCCTTTGTTCCCGAATTCACTTCTCTTCTTTTTCCGTCTTCCCTCTACTTTCTTTTCTTTTTCGTCCTTAAGTGAATCGGGAACATAGCGTTAAGGAAGGAGGGAAATGGAAGAAAAGAAAAGAAGAGAAAAGAAAAAAGAAACGATGTCATTCCTTTCGTTTCCTTCCGAATCGAAAGGAAAGAAAAACTAAAGAATTTAACCTAGTTTCCTTTCTTTACCTTTCTTAAATGAAACTCAACAACACAAGGATATTTATATTTCCTTTCGATTCCTTTATTTTCCCTCCTTAAAAGTGAATTCAAGAACAAATTTCGATTCTAAAATGACCTTTGTCAACTTTCTATCCAATAAAACAAATTTTGATTTCCAATCGCTATAAACATATAATTACAACTTTATTTGAATAAACTTTCAATAAGGGGGTGGAGATGCTCCACTAGCCATCACTCACCACATCCAATCATCAAATATCACGAACTTGGTTCCTTCACTAGTGATGGATTTTAGTGGGAGTGCCACCACTTTCCATCACTCACCACAATCAATCATCAAACCAATCACCAATGTTCACCTCCTCTTCTTCACGCGTGCTCGGGACAAATGTTTTGACCACCACGTGTTACCGGCCACCACGCTACGCCCCCACTCCCCTAAGTGAAATTTTAAAATTTGGCTTGTTTGTCAATTTTAGTGAAACTTTGACCTTTTAGCTAACAAAAAGATTTCAACCAATTACTCTCATAAAACCTATTTCTTCATTTCATAGTGTTCCACTCTGATACTTAACAACTTAATTTGTGCGTTACATGTATAAGGGTGGAAGGGGCAGCATTGGTGACCCCTTCGGTGAGTGGTATTTGCCGCACAGTGAGGGCCACCACCCTCAAATCGGTGAGCGGGGAGTGGGGATCACGGTGAGTATTCACCGATGTGGGAAGAGAAGAAAGAGAGAAGAGAGAGGGGTTAATGGTGGGCTCCGATCCTTTCCAACCAATCACATATTTTTTTTATTTTTATTTAAAAAAGTTGTTTACCACTCTCCATGTGTTTGAACACCTTAGTAATTAAATGCAAAATGAAAATAGGGAGTGAAAGGGGCATGAGATTATTGGGTAGGGTTAAATTTTATCACTCCCCATTTAGAGAGCACCAACACAATTTAAGGTGTTGTTGTTTTTTCAGAGGTAAAAAGTCTGCAGACTTAAACGTCTGCGCGTGATCTGCGTGGGGCAGACATAAGAGATTATGAAGTGCTTTCCATAAAAAAACAAACACCCCTTAAGTGTTTACCATGACTTCTGTCAATTTTGAATGAGCCTATTATTTTACACTTTATTTTTGCACTATATTCGTGCAACTTAAAATACATAAATTAAGTACTAACTTTATACGTGCAACTTAAAATATAAAGAACACTTTGGCTATGCATTACTCTAGTAGATGATGGCAGATATTACCTCACTCGAAAAACCAGGTACGTGGAATGTTATTAATGTTAGATATTTTAGTGTAATCGAGGATTAACTTGGTGATCAAGTGAATTATAATATACATCGAACAAGTAGGAGGTGCGAGAGTGCACGCTTGTTCGAGTTGTTATAATTTCAAGTATTCGGGCGAAGCCCCGAAGGGGGGTTTCAAGGAGGCAACGCCCCCTTGTGGGGGTCCGGGGGCAGGCGCCGCGGGAGCAGGGTCCAAGGGGCAGCAGCCCCTGGCGAGGTCCAAGGGGCAGAGCCCCTGGCTGGAAAATGCCTTAGAAAATAAAATTTTATTATAATTCGTCCTAATTTTTTGAGACAAAATTAAGGCAGTTATAGTTATCTGCAAAACCAACCTCAAGTTCGAATACAGTTTTCTCTGGTCCAAAAATCTGGTTCATACGAATTCATTAACATCATACTTTTGTTCGATTTCTCAATCAGGTTGTATCCGATTGAATTATTTGGTAGAACCACCGAAATAATTTGATCTGAGAGTGATTACACGCCTCTCAGATCATCCGGTTACTGAAATTCCCCAAAAATTAAAGGGTTAATCCTAATCGGAGTTGAATTAGGTGTAGGATAAAGTTTGGTTTATCTATTATTATTTAGTTATCGAGTCTAGATAATTATTTGTAATTTATTTATGAGTTATATTTATCTAGTTTGGGGTTAATAATTATTTTATTGGTGTTTGAGTCATAGTAGGTTTGGGTTTAGTTTAATATACAGATAGATGGTAAGTCTGTGTGCTTTTGGTTTAATAATAAAAAGAGTCGAACAGGTTGTTCAATCTCGTGTTTTTTGTATTCGATCAAGGGCGTGATATCCATCGGTTATTGCTAAATTAGAAAATCATTTGGCCAAATTCTAAAGATGTATAACCGTTGCCTCTATGAAAAAGGTGTTGCATAATGCTCCTAACTCGCTAGACAAGTTTGTGATGAAATGGAATTGTTGGGTGCCAAAGAAAATCAATATTTGTACTTTCCCTACTACATAGCTTATGTGGTGTGGCTTGGGGTTGTAACTGATGACACCACTCCTATATATCTTCTCGGTTAAGGATTTAACGATGATTCATAACTTGCTTAATTTGGGCCATCATGAGGCCAAGCTGATTTATGAGATCATTCTTAGACCATGCGTAGTGGGCGTGCTTTTTTCAAAAAAAAGCTCCCAATCACGCTCCACCCCCAGCTCCTTGGCGTTTTGAGCGTTATTTTCGAAAAAAAAAAGCTCCAGAGCGTTTTTAAATCACGCCAAAATGGAAAAGTGTTGCCAATCACATGCATCCCTCTTTTTCTTGGCCAATCCTCTTTTTGGTTAGTTTTTTTTAATTTAATTATTTACACTCCTTTTTAACATAATACCAACATCCCCACTATACCCATTTAAAAAAAAACGCCCAATAATGCCCCTTGCTGAGTGCACTGCCACATGGCGGAAAACGCCCAAGGATGGAGGCATTACCACTACGCATGGTCTTACAACATGTTAGTGTATTTGGAATGCTAGAAACACTATGGTTTACTCAAATAAGGATGCTTAAGCTTCGCAATCATTGGGTAATCTTTGAATTAAAAATCAGTCTCCTTTTAAATGTAAATACTCGATGTAATCTTGATTGTTTTTGCTAGCTTCTGATAGCAGTTTTTTACCAATGAAATTAGCCATTTAAATAATTATTACTTAAAACTCACAATTCTGCCTGCCTGTATATAGAAAAGTCCCTTTTAGCTAGATAACAAGTCCGACATACGCAAGTGTTTCACGTGCCACTCAACATATACAAGTTTACAAGGTTAATTTAACAATTTTACCCGTATAGAATAAGGCGCGTTTGGTTCACATGAATTCAATGGAATTTAATAGAATTGGAATCTAAATTTCATTTCTTAAGATGTCTGGTCACAGAATTTGATGGAATTTGAATCTCAATTCCAATCGTCATGTGTTTCCGCCTACTCGTCTAGTATCCCATCATCACCGGATGACGCCGAAACTAAATGGTGGGGGCATAAATTGAATCTGAATTACTTGAAACCCAGATGTCTCCCTTACCTCTCTAGCCTTCACAACTAAGTCATTGGCAAAATAAAAGAATTGCATTTGCCTTTTGTTAATATTTAAGGGTTTTTTCGTGGCCCGACGGAAACGTGATACTTAGACTAGTTGAAGGTCGGCATTGTTTACAAGGGCGGACCCAAGCTTTGGCTTAGGTGGGCGGGAGCCCCCCTTGAAAAAAATAGTGTGTTTTCGAGGTAAAAATCTCGACTGCACCCCTTGAAAATTTGGTTGAACCCTTTGTTCGCACTCCTGGAAAATAATTCATGGGTCGCCACTGATTCTTTATATCAACCACCAAGTTTAATATCAAATACAGTATCATTGATAGATGGCTTTGGCTATACATTGGTTACCAAATAACTTGCATACGTTTCATCAATATAACGTTTATGACTTTAAACAATTTACCATTTTCCATGCACGTAAACTCATTAGTCAATGCTTCACCTTTCCTTCAAGACATTGCTAGTTAAACAATTCATACATGTGGATAAAGATACAGGCTAGATGTGATCTTCTAGTATGAAAATCATGGTTTAGTTTTAACAACATTCGACAAAACCACACACTATGTTACCCTTTCTTTAATTACTCGTTAGATCCTGAGTTCGATTCCCACAAAGAGAGTTTTTCCTAAATTTATTAGGTTTCTTTCTGAATTTGTGTATAACCATAACTACCTGGTAGAGATAGATATGATCGCTAGTGACATGATGGTACTCTAGTGGTCTAATCTAAAATTGCTGTAAAAAAATGTTTAGATTGATAATCAGATATGATGTTTGATTTCTAAAAATTGCACATGATCGTCTATATTTCATCGTATGATATCTGTATTTATTAAAAAAACATTAACTAAATGATAAAATTGACAAAAAAATGTCTGTAATCCATTTTGTTTATAATTCGTTTTGAGGTACATAATGATTTATTTACAATTTATGTCGTGAACTTTATATACTTTTTAGTTTTATAGTGAGAATCTACAAGGAATGATGAAGTGCTACTAGACAATAGAATCAAGTATAGTAACCCCATCAACAAGTTATTTTTCGAAAACAAGTGTTATAATATCTCAATGCTAATTGTTCTCGACACAAACGAAAGGGTCAAACCGACTGACGAGGTATGACCGGGAATGGCTAATCCGACCCGGTCATCACCTATTGTTTGATTATAAATATTTAATGATGCACGTTTATTCTAGAATCTTCTATTCTATAGGGATAAACGATATAACTAAATCTCCAATATTTTGGGAAGATCATGTAAATCCCTAACTTGTTGGAGCTCATCCTAAGTTAGAGAAAACGCTAATAGTAAACTATAAATAGAAGTAAACGTCAAAGGTATGATCATCGAATACTCTCTCTCTCTCTCAATATACATTATTACTCCCACTACAGAGACTTATTCTCACGCCGGAGGGTGGTTACAGGAATAACCCCATTCCTGTAACGAGTCCTAACGGTGTTACTGTTTTGCAGCCAGCTGTTCGAGTTATCGGAGGGTCCAAGTTCTAGTTGGAGCCTTACCATCAGGTCAGTGTTTCTTCATTGGCGCCATCCGTGGGACCTGAGACAACACCAATAAACTTAGACCCAATGGCGAACGATCAGAGCACGGCAGCAACACCAGAAAACCAATAGTCTGTGACCAGCGGCATAACATCAACGACAATACTGGCAGCTACGACCATTCCAACATCACCAGCGGTGACCAGGTCCCTGGACCTGGAGTTTGAAGCGGAGGCCCCACCAGGATATCAAAGGCTTCCAGCCGTTTCCCATGGATCGGTTGCAGGGAACCCCTATCCTATACCTCCTGGCAGGCCCGACAGGGACCTCCATCTCGGCTCCCGCCGCGGTCTATACTCCTTCATCGAGCACCATCGCACAAACCCTAAGTCCCGGGAGTGCACTGATTGCAGCTTCCGCAGCACCTGGGGGCGGTACACAACCGTCAAGTACGATCCAATATAACCAACCATCTTTCCTCCACTCCATGCCGCCCCTGTATTCTGCGGCACTCACGGCAGCATTGTCCACGCCACCTCATCAGCCAGTGGTCATGCCGGCCGGCGTCATGAATGCCCTAATCACACCCGGGAATCAGGCTTACTTCCCTGGCTATTACTATGCGCCCCCCTTATGCGTATCTTCAACCATATAACAACCAAGCATACACCCCTCAGATGGCGACACAAGGTTATGTTCAACAGCCGCCATACCCGGCTGGTGTGCCACCTTGGTGAACATATCCCATGTCACAGCAGGCATATAGCCAAGGTCAACCGGCCGTGGAACCTGCCTACAATAGAGGCAGTACTTCCAGGCCCCGTTTCTCACCTAGTGAGGGTCCCACTAACACATCTCAGCTCTTGGTTTCTCAAGGGTTAAGAATCAATGGAACGGATCACCCCATACAGCCAGTCAATGGGGAAGAGGATGAACTCACCGGACCTTACAAACCCGCCGACGCCGCGGACAAGTCAAAGTTCACGAGACGGATCGCTGAAGCCCCGATCAAGGAGAAACCCAAGATGCCACAAACTGTGGGAAAATATGATGGTTTAAGCGATTCAGATGACCATCTCAACTTGTTCAAAAGTGCCGGAGAAGTCGCCTGCTGGCCTATGCCCCTTTGGTGTAAGACGTTCGTACAAACACTGGTAGAGGCGGCACGAGTGTGGTGGGATGATCTTCCCACGGGCGAGATTGATAGCTTCGAGGACTTGGTCTCAAATTCCAATTGCAATTTAGTCAGCAAAGGCGACACACCAAGGATCGAAACGAGCTTCTTCACATCCGTAGGTAGGAAAATGAGACCGTCGAGAACTTCATCGTCAGATCTAACAAAGAAAGTTTGGCGATCCCAAGGCATCACAAAGATTTGGCTTGCGGCGCTTTCCTACAAGGTGTGAATGATAATGAGTTGTTACGAACGCTTTATGGAAGAGACGGCTACCCGTAACCATCGACGAAATCTTGAGAATAGCCAATGTGTATATCACGAAGAAAAAACGGTGGAGCTAGTCATGCAGCCAACCGAAAAAAGGAATCACAAAAGGGACAAGACGACAGGAACACCGAAACTCAAACCCCAAGGGTAGAGGCGAAAGGTTCCATAAAAGTGATCGTTTGACTCAAGATACGACAAATCTAAGAGTGCCTACTCAAGAAGTGACTCGTCTTCAAGGTTCAGATCCGACTATCCCAACTTGAGCAAAACACCAGCAGAAATCTTGGCCTCGGAGAATCTAAAGCTCAACCCTCCAAAACCGCTAGGAGATACGCCTAATAAAGACACTGGCAAATACTGCGAATATCACAAGGGCAATGGTCATGATACAAATGATTGTTATCAACTGAAGAAGCAAATCGAGTACTACGTGAAGAATGGAAAGCTCGCCCACCTGGTTCGAGACATAAAACAAGGCCCGCCACGTCAAGGACGACCCAGATAAAGGAGCGGGCAAAAGACAGCGGGAGATAAACATGTTGCATGCCGACAAGCAAAAGGAGTGAAAAGAAGTTTCTCCACCCTGGAACCCTGGATGCTGGCAACCATGACAGTAGAACCGCGGGCAGAGGACCTGGACCTACTATTGATCCTCTTATCATATCGGCTGCTGTTGGCGATTATAACATGAGGAGGATACTGGTCGACACGGGAAGTTCTGAAGAAATAATATACGAGCACTGCTTAACAGAATACAATCGGAGGAAAAAAAACTCCTTCAGCTAGTACATGCCCCTATAAAAGGTTTTACTGGGGAAAAAGTTGATCCAATCGGTTTAAATCACTTTCCCGGTAACTTTCGGTATAGCTCCACGGGAAAGAACTATACTTCTAACGTTTCTCGTAGTACGAGTAGAATCGCATCATAACGTGATAATCGAAGATTCACTTTGGGGAAACTAGATGTTGTGATATCCACAGCTCGAGGTTTCATGAGGTTCCCCACACCAAGAGGAGTCGCGACAGTCCGCCGGGAAAAATAGGGAAGTGCTCAATACCAAAAGGTGTCGTCAGGGACCTAGCGGGGCAGTCGGTCCAGAAAGATGGGTTTTAAGTACACGTTACCCTGAGCAAACAGTTATCATAGGGGACAACCTATCCCCAGAAGTCAAGGATAGCTTGAAGCAACTGCTGAAAAGTAAATGCCGACGTCTTCACTTTCGAACATTCCGACATGACTGGCATACCCCGGGATAAGGCAGAACACAAGTTGGCAACATTCCCCGGCATCAAATTGGCCCAAGGAAAGTGAAGCATGGCTCCGTATAGAAAAGAAGCAGTAATCAAAGAGGTACGAAAGCTGGTTAAAGCAGGCATTCTCCGGGAAACGAAATACCACACATGGGTATCGAACCCTGTAATGGTAAAGAAACCAGACGGGAATGGCGGATGTGCATTGATTTCAAGATCTAAACAAAGCATGCCCAAAAGATGCATATCCGCTGCCGGAAATAGACTTCAAAGTCGATTCTTGGTCCCGTTCCGATATAAATGTTTCCTGGACGCATACAAGGGGTATCATCAGATCAAGATGTCACGCAAGATGAGGAAAAAACAGCATTCCGTACTAACATAACACGAAAATGCCTTTCGGTTTACGCAACGCAGGCGCCACCTACCAACGACTCATGGACAAAGCCTTTGAAAAGCAAATTGGTAGAAACTTGGAAGTGTATGTGGACGACTTGGTGATTAAAAGCAGAGAAGAGAAGCAAATGCTCAATGACATCGAAGAAACTTTCCGGAAGCTACGAGAGTACAATATCAAACTCAATCCCAAGAAGTGTTCTTTCGGGGTCGAAAGGAAAATTCCTAGGGTGGTAGTCACCCGGGAGGGCTTCAGAGCCAATCCCGCAAAAGTAGCCGCTATAACAGAAATGCCATCACCAAGACCCTGAAGGAAGCACAGGCATTAAACGGGCGATTGGTTGCTATAAACAAGTTCCTTGAAAGGCATGCGGAGAAGTCCTTACCGTTCATAAGAACTTTGAAAGATTGTCTCAAAAGAGCAACTTAAATGGACCAGAGACGCGGAAAAAGCCTTACAAGACATGAAACGGTTCATAGAAAAGTTGCCCACATTGACACCCCTCGCCCTAACGAACTCTTAAAGATATACCTGGCGGCAGCTCATACCGCGGTAACTGCGGTACTCATGGTCGAAAGAGACGGAAAGCAAACGCCGATTTACTACATTAGCCGTGTGTTGGCGGGCCCAGAAACGCGATATCCCATGCTAGAAAAACTAGTACTCGCGCTTGTTCACGCTAGCTGACGTCTCCGAAGATATTTTCAGGCTCATCGTGTGCAAATCCTAACGAATTACCCATTACAACAAGTACTTCATAAACCAGAGATCTCTGGAAGGTTGGCAAAAATGGGCAATCGAGTTAGGGGCCCTAGATAACGAGTATCGAAAGCGAACGGCGGTCAAGGGACAGGTAATCGCAGATTTCCTAGCTGAAATCCCTGAAGGAGAGGTCATCGACGACCCAGTGGGTGGCAGCAGATGAAAAGCGGGCACGTCCTCACAGGTTTGGAAGCTGTACACAGATGGATCCTCCAGTGGAAAAGGGGCGGCGCAGGTCTCATGTTAATAAGCCCTGATAAAGTAAAACTGATGTATGCCTTACGTTTCGGTTTCGAATGCTTCAACAACGAATCTGAGTATGAAGCCCTACTGGCAGGCCTACGAATGGCACAATCTATGGGAGCAACGAGGGTTGAGGCGTATGTTGACTCCTTATTAGTCAACAACCAAGTAAACGAGACATACGAGGCTAAGGATGAAACGATGGCAAAATATCTGACCAAAACCAAAGAGCTCATAGCCTCTTTCGAAAGCGTCACACTCAGCCACGTTCACCGTGGTAAGAACCAGATAGCCGACGCTTTGAGCAAGCTAGCAACATCAGGCATGGAAAAGGAAGTAAAAGTGGAAACACTTCAATCACCTTCAATTGAACACCGGGAGGTTTCCGCGGTGGCGGCGGAAGAATCTTGTTGGTATACACCCATTCTAGACTACCTCACAAACGGAACACTACCGTCCGCCAAAGGTGAAGCTAGAAAAGTACAAGTAAAGGCGTTACAATATGAAGTACAGAATGGTACCCTATACAAGAAAACATATTTGGGACCGCTATTACGATGTGTATCCCCGTCGGAAGCCACGTACTTGATCCACGAAATACACGCCGGCATATGTGGAATTCACGATGGGCCCCGGGCGATCGTGGCTAAAATTCAGAAAGCCGGGACTATTGGCCGGGAATGCACAAGGACGCTGTAGTCAAACTCAGAAGGTGCCGCGGCTGTAAAAAATATGCTCCCCAAACGCTACGCCCCAAGAATAACTTAATTCCAGTGACAGCGGCATGGCCTTTCAAAAATGGGCAGTGGATATCGTAGGACCATTCCCTCTAGCCCCGGGGAAACTCAAATATTTGATTGTGGCAATTGATTACTTCACCAAGTGGGTAGAAGTGAAGCTGTTGGCGAAGATAACCGCCGAAAACCCCAAAAAAATTCTTTGGGAACACATTGTCTGCCGTTTTGGGCTCCCGCTATATCTGGTCAGCGATAACGGTACACAATTCACAGATCGGATGATGCAGGAGTGATGCGCCAAGCTACAGATTCAACAAGTTTTCACGTCGGTGGCACACCTTCAAGGCAATGGCCAAGTTGAAAGAGCAAACAGAAGCTTGTTAGATGGAATTAAAAGACGGCTGGACCATCAAGGAAGCTCTTGGGTGGAAGAGTTTCCAAACGTCCTCTGGGCACACCAAACCATGCCTAAGTCAAGCAACAACAAAACCCCATTTAGCCTGACCTACGGTACAGAGGCCATGATACCAGCAGAGGTAGGGCTACCCTCACTAAGGCGCCTAACGGTCAACGATAACGATAAACTCTTGCGCAAAGGCTTGGACGCTTTGGAAGAACGGCGGGAGGCAGCCTGCGATCAGCGAGGCAAAGTACAAGAAGACTTTAGAAAAGTTTTACAACAAACGCGTGGCTCAACAGACTTTCAAGGAAGGCAACTATGTTATGAGGGATAATGAAGCCAGCCGGGTGGAACCCACTAGCAAGCTGGTCCCTACCAGGAAGGACCCTACATAATCCAAGAATTTTGGGAAGGGGGCCTATCGCATATCCAGATTGGACGGCACAGCAGTCCCGCGTAGTTGGAATATAGCTCAGTTAAAGAAGTGTTACATGTAGACACCCGCCCCTAACGGCAAAGTAGGATCTCTTTGACCAAAAATAAAGTCTAATTCATCATTTTCGATGTCTCTCATTTTTAAATCATTCATTAGTAAACATTTACGATTCAGTCTTTATTGACATACATGACAACTTTGCTGCGAAATACTATTTCATACATGCCAAAGTTTTTATTTATACAGCGCTAAATAGATACACGAGCCACTACAACAGATAGGTATTTTGGTAATAAATACATTCGACTATCAAACAAAACCAAGTACTTGTCCCGTGTGAACAAAAAAACAACATATGGGTCACCGAAAAACGAACATGCTCTACCCAATTAAAAATCGGCAAACATGCTAACACCTCTTCAGGGGTGTGCAATGCCTCACCATACCATTCCAGGGGGTGAGGATCCACGATCAAATCTTCATTCCCCGCCACGACGACCGGATCGGCCACGGCCCCGGAATGTCGACTAAGTTTGCATGGGGAACTCTACCACGCCATTGGTACACCATACGGCATCTGCTACGGGTTTCAGGAGGGAACATTGGCATTAATGCATCAGCATTCAATATGACAGGATCAGGAACGATGGGCGCCTCGTCCACCGGATTTACGTCATCATCGACATTTTCGTCGGACAACGTAGGAAGGGGCACAACGTCTGGAGTAACGAACCCCACGTCACCTACCACGCCTCCGGGCGCTTGTTCATGCAAAAAGAGCAAGGCGGCAGCTGCGTCGAGAGTCCGAAGAA
Source organism: Scalesia atractyloides (assembly GCA_947069175.1). Classification (NCBI taxonomy): domain Eukaryota; kingdom Viridiplantae; phylum Streptophyta; class Magnoliopsida; order Asterales; family Asteraceae; genus Scalesia; species Scalesia atractyloides. The sequence goes on along the minus strand of CAMTDV010000021.1, from coordinate 93,498,017 downwards.
CATCGGACATTTCTCGCAGACGGTGTTCCTCACTCATGTTGTTTCTTTTACCAAATTTGGTAAAAATAGGAGAACAAATATATATCACAAGTTTGCCAAAAAGAGGGGTACAAAACTTTGATGATTACATGTCAAATCATCAATAGACATTAATTAACTTAACACAATCATGATAGCATGTCAAATCGCCGCGTAGAAGGCGGCGGCGCCGCACAAATCATGCACTTCATTAATGGCACCAAGTACCGATACATGTCCCATTGAGGATTGTTTTACAAAATATTCGATAATAAAAACTAAAGCAAAACAATTAAAGGGCTACTCCAACTCTTCCGCTAACTCCAGCATCTGGCGTAATGACTCTACACCTTCTTCAGACACTTTGCTGGATAGATCAACATACGCGGGTAAGGGATCGTTGCACACAGCTTCCAGGGCATCAGACATTTGGGACGTCAGCAGGCCTCCTTCCTCCTGGAATCGCTGGGTAACCTTATCCATTCGTTGGCAGTCGACATAGCCTTCGTGAACGCCATCATGCTGCCCTGACTTATAGGCGGCGGTGGATAAACGATCTAGCAGCGCAACGAATGGCTCTGACTGGCGCAAATACTCGAGCGCGCCAACCAAACCCTCGGACCAATTCCTATCGCCGCGAACACTCGCCAGTTGGTCTGTTAGGTTATCTACTTCAGCACGGGACTGTTCCAAGGCACTTTCTGCCTCATTGAGGCGAGACAGTTGAAGGTAAGCGGTTTGGGTAAGTTGATTCTTTTCGGAAAGAAGAACATCGCAAGTCTGTTGCAGATTTCTAAGTCTCACCTTGCGCTCTTCAAGTTCAGCCTGCCTCGCCTGGGACTTGGTTTCAGATGCTCGTAGCTCGAGGGTCAAGTCCTGGTATCTTTCCTGCACCTGATAAACAAAATCAGCGTCAATACGATACTTTCTTATCTCGGCGGACAACTCGGACCTAACCTTTTAGGCCTCCACAATGGCTTTCCTCTCCAACTCTTGTTGAATGCTTATGGCCCGGGCAATCACGCGATCTTTTTCCGACAAGTCACGGGTCCAAACCAGTCTTTCCTCAACCATGTTAGCGGTCGCTCGTTTGAGGTTATCCTCCGCCTTGTTTTTCTCGAGCATGACTCGGTCTTCTTCACGCGGGCTGCCTGAAGTTGAATCTACAGTCGATTCTTTTCGTCAACAAGCTCTTGAATGGACATGCGCGCTTGGCGTAGCTCATGGTTATCATGCATCCATTGGCGCCTAATCTCTGCAAGTTTCCTTGGCACACTAACAGTTTCCACCATGGTTGAATTCATCAAATGCTCATTGTCTAGTCCTTCCACATACGAAGACTCGGTCGGGGGATAGGACCTTTCCACCCAGTGGTGAACAACGGGCGGAAATACAAGCCTGGTTGATTCAGCAACTTTCCACTTAGGTTGGTAACGCTTATCTTGGGCACTTGAATCCCAACACACAGTTGGAAGATAACAGGAAGGCCTCGTCTTTAGGAAGGATATCACTGGACCTCCCGCTCTCATGAGGAAGATTTGTTTTCTCGCTACTGGACTCTGCCCTATTGGACGGCGTGGGTCTATCACCAATCACAGCCCTGAGCCGCTCGCCACGGGAGAATCAACAGTTAAGGGCGTGCTTGTACTCACAAATGGTGGGGTAGAGGCAGCAATGGTAGTGGCAATAACTGAAGAGGTAAACAAGGGGGTAGATTGAGAAGCGCTAGCCTGGGTAATAAGATCAACTAGCGAAGGGCTCTTCATGGTCGTTGCCAAGGCACGGGTATCTGCAAGAGGCCGCGATAGCGGGATTACATCTTCCAAAGGAACCCCGGGTACAACGCCTGTAGATAATTAATGTTCATTAGACAGGGACACATCGCACAACAAACATAGTAATGGTCTATAACTTACTAGCGCGTAGTTGTTGGGCAGCTTTTGTTGCTTGAAAGGTCGTTAACGGAGGGACTCTCTTTCGCTTCTTTGTGGCAACACCGGAGGTACCTTCAATTGCAGTCGGGGTCACATCCATGTTCCCGGACAACCCGGATACATTGGCTTCCATGGGATGATACCCACACTGGGAGCAGGCTTCCTCATAACCACCCTTAAATTGGGCATTTTCTTATTCCCTTCTGCTGGCGCTGCATGCCCGCCACTAGGGGCGGCCACTTCACCAGACGATATACCAAGGCAGGAGGAAGGAGAAATCACTCAATGTGTATGGAAAGTACATTGAGCTCTTGCTCCCCTCTCACGTCGTCAGTAGCCCGTAAAGCAGCCTTCCGGGGGTCCCCAAAGTCAAAAAGCGACCATTCACCTATGAACATTCAATTAATTCAGTCTATGTTATTACAAAACACGACACGGATTAGCTAAGGGAGGAGGTATAACTCACCATTGTCAAATCTTTGGAACGCTGGGAATAATCGGTGGTCACGCCATAATAAGCTCATTCCCACAAGTACGAGCGCCCCCTCGGGTATGACTTGACATTCAGAAGGGGCACGCATAACTGTTTGTAAAAAGCATTCCCAGCATACGCCTCGACGGCGGGCATTCATCCGGGTATTTTTCTTTGGAACCCATATCTCTCCAGTGCATTTCGCCGAGAAAAACCCTGGCATCTATATAGAAGAATTTCTTCCTCCAATCCTTATCCCGTGAGCTGGTGGGAAAATTTCTCAAGCAAGATTTCTCGGTGTCCCTTCGATCAAATGTAAAGAATGGGGATTTCCAAACAAGCACGAAGAAAGCCCTAAACACCGGAATCTCAGGTTCATAACCTAAGGCCAGGCAGGCGAACTCGAAGTGACGGAGTTTCGCCAAACCCAGAGGATGCATCTGTGAGATATGGATTTGGTACTCATCCAAAATGGACTTGCAAAATTTGGTGGTAGGCAACCAAAAGTTGCAGAACTTGAAGAAATCACTAAACAGGGTGATTTTACATGGCTTAAGCAGGAACGCCACGTCTGTTTTTTATGGTAACACTGGATTCCACTCCGGTCTAATATCGTAATATTGCAAAAGATTATTGAACGACGTTGTCCCTCCATTTGTAATACAAGGCGTCGGGAATCGCAAGGGCCGATGAAGACTCGCCCAATTTTAGAAGCCATTGAGTGAGCTTGAATAATGAAGGAATATGAGGCAACAAAGGGAAATGGAAAACGCTCTAAGGGGGCGATCTATTTATAGATACAAAGTGAAATGAACTTTTTGAATTTGAAAAGGCACACAAGGGGGAACACGTGTCAGGACAGGGTAAGTACAACTGTCACCCTAATGATGACCCCACTGTCATTTCCTTTCACATCACCGCCACGATTCAAATTTGCGGCGATACTCTCGTTTGAGACATATGCACTCATTAAAAATTTTAATTACTTCTTTCTTTAGTCCGATGTTATGAATTTCATTTCATAACTTCGGACTGGGGGAACATGACGAGGTATGACCCGGAATGGCTAATCCGACCCGGTCATCACCTATTATTTGATTATAAATATTTAATGACGCACGTTTATTCTAGAATGTTCTATTCTATAGGGATAAACGATATAACTAAATCTCCAATATTTTGGGAAGATCATGTAAATCCCTAACTTGTTGGAGCCCATCCTAAGTTAGAGGAAACCCTAATGTAAACTATAAATAGAAGTAAACGTCAAATGTATGATCATTGAATACTCTCTCTCTTAATATACATTATTACTCCCGATACCGAGACTTATTCTCACGCCGGAGGGTGGTTACAGGAATAACCCCATTCCTGTAACGAGTCCTAGCGGTGTTACTGTTTTGCAGCCAGCTGTTCAAGTTATCGGAGGGTCCAAGTTCTAGTTGGGCCTTACCATCAGGTCAGTGTTTCTTCACCTACCTACTAGCCTAGAACCATAAATTGTGGCGCTATGCTTCACTATCTTCAAATACAACTTGTGTGAGAGCGGGTGTTAAACGATTTATGTTATTTGAATGTAACATACTCTATGGCTTCACACACATCATTGCTTCCAAGTGATTTCTACCATTTATGTTGTTCCTACAATTTCTACCAATTAAAGGAAGTAAGAAACTAGAATGTCCTAACCTAATAATTTGATTTTATATAATACTTTAGAGTAATTGTGTATATCTTACTACCATTCTAAGAATAATAATATGATAATGATGATACATCTATTATCATTTGTATCTCTTTGTCTCTTCTCATCAAACTCTTTATTTTGTACATATTGTCAAGAGCAACGTTATGCATGGTGTTAAAAGGGTTAACCATGATTTGTTTAAACTTCTAACTCATTGGTGGTTCAACGTTTAAACTTTTATTCATAATGTTTTCAAAATTAACATAAGTTAACTTTTCACGTTTGCATTATTGGTGGTTCAACGTTTAAACTTTTATTCATAGTGTTTTCAAAATTAACTTCAGTTAACTTTTCACGTTTGCCATTATATACCAACTACTACAAATTAAAACATTTAGTGAACGTCACATTTGGTAAACTAATCTTAAACGCCTATGTGTACTCCGATATCACAACTAATGATGTAGATGGCAAGCGTACATAAACTAATTATGTGAATCATGTGATATGATTATTATTACTACTCCTGCTACTATTACTATTACTGTAAAAGAAACACCCCTTTAGTTCCTCAGCCATTGTTACCGCACCACCACCATTGAACTCCTTCGACACCGCATATATCTGCTTCTCCTCCCCATCGAGACCTGACATACCCTAACTCACGTATAAAATATAAGGAAACTCTTAATTATTGTATAAGAATATACTCTTAATTTCTTACTTGAATCAGAAAGTTGTACAATTTTATAAATGTACGTAAATAAAGAAATGGATAGCATTTCAAATTTCCTAACTCACATAATATGACAAAAATATTTATCTTCACCAAAATGTGTGAAAAGATATATTAACTCTCCAAATAAACGTTTTTTTAACTTCTAGAATGTTTTCTTCTTCTTTTTTTATTATAAATCAATTGGTCTGATTTAATGTTATATTTATAGTTTATACCATCACTTTGTTTTAACTTTATATATGAAATATGGTAATATTTAGTTTTTGTTTAAAAGCTTATGGATTTACACGTGTTACTTCAAAATGGTTCATTTACATACCAAAGTAACAAATTACAAACAAGTGGCAGGTAAACGGGCAACAAGCTGCGCCGCAACCCCCTTTTGAATTGCAAAACCAATCCTACTAAAGACGAAACGGCCCTTAAAGGTTGAAAGATTACTATTCACAACTTGTTGGACCCTGTTTAGAAATTCCACAGCCTCTGGGGCTAGGGACCCAAATGTATCAAAAGCGAATGGGATAAACACGTGTTGATTCTCTAAACAAGCCTTCTCGTATTTAGCGAACTTGCCTGATTCCGCCTTTAACGCAGCCTGGCCAGCAACAAACCCATTATCCCTGAGTCCAACAAAAGGGGACACTCCTGTAAGGTCCACACAAGCGTGTTTTCCCCTAGCCCACCCAAACACAAGAATATCAGTTGGCCGAAGAGTAGACCTCCCGTCGAGCGGATCCGTCAGAAAGTTCACCGCAGCCTCCTTTTTCGCCAAAATCCCTGCCCGCTTTAGAACATCATAGAGAATATCCCTTACCAAATCATGTCGGTATTTAAAACCAGATAACTCCTTACAATGGACCGCATGTTCGCCGAAAGTATCTAAACAAGCCTTGCGACAAACTGGGCAGGGCTCATCAACCGGAAACAGAGGGATCATTAGCCGGTACTTAAGAATTGCCCGGTATTCCACTGCTGACATGTGTTGGCCTAGTCCTTCAATGGGGATAACTGTCAGAAAATCCTGAGAATGAGGTGCCCGGAGATAATCAAACACAGCTTTCTGACGAGGAGATAGAGTAAACTTCTCTCCCAAACACTAGACAGTTCTACTAAATAGGGCACTCGCCAAAGCATTCTGGGCTTTAGGGGGGGCAGTGTCCTTATTAGAGAAACCACCAAGATCAAAATCCGGAAAGGACATGTGCATGCAATCCAACGCGCACACATAATCAGAGTCTAACCCAACAATACCACAGTCTCGAAGAATGTGGTCCTGTAAACTCCAAGATTGCGCCCTCGAGGCCACAAAAGCATACGTGGATACATCCTCAGCCGAACATAAACCCAAACCCCCAAAACGGGTCGGGAGGGATGCAAGCCTCCATTGAAGATCCCCAAAAAACGGACCCCCGCAAACCACGATATCCTCGATAGCTCTCTGAAGGCCTTTGTCAAAAACCGAAACAGCCTCCCCAACAAATGTGGGTTGGCACGTTCTGAGGCCAAACAACAACTTAGCAACACCCATGCAAGAGATCGGCAAGAGAAGCTCGCATTGAGGGTCCTGCAGATGTGGAAGATAGCTCATCAGATCCACTGCACAAGATGCCCTTTTCACGGCCAACCTACTGATGAAACCCGCATCGCGACTGACACGCCCCCGAGGAGTTTGACACCCGACACCGGCCTCCCAATCCCACTAGGAAACAAACCCTTTTGCTTCTTAACTCCATTGCACGATGGCCAAAAAACTTCTGTTTTCTTAACGTTAAGTTGAAGCCCCAAACATGGCCCCAAAGACCTGATGATTTCTAAAGCTTTAGCCACCTCTTTAGCATCACCTATAATTGTACCATCATCCAAGTACCAAGCATGGAAAAGTAGCTTGCATCTATCTCGTATCTGATTAATGAGGGGATGCAAAACTAAGGCAAAGAGAAGAGGCCCCAAGGGGTCTCCCTGCTGAACCCCAGTGGTGGACCAAATATGATCGTTTCCGACATATAATCTAGCCGGCTGTCCATATAGAAAATCCACCCATAAGAAAATGGAGGGGTATCGGGTTCGAACTTCTGACAAATGGGCGGTTCTATCCACTAAGTTGAAAGCATTAGAGAAATCAACAGTAAGATATCAATTTAAAACCTCAATAACCTTGTTTCTCAGTTAGGAATTTATCACATTTTTTATAGTTTAAGCCTTTATAGGAATTTATGGTTGAGAATCTCAACTTGAGACAAGATTTTAACATGGTTTAATTGATTTAATAAACTAGAGTCAGTAGCCGTTACCCACTAGCTAGTAGGTTTGTATGAATCATGACAACAAAAATGTGGGTAGGTTTAAACTTTAAAGTAATTAAATCTTGGGTTCAAGACTATAGTAATGGTCTAGCCATATCGCGTTTGGCCAATGGCCACATGATAAACCAAAATAAGTTTAAATAAATAGTTTATTAAGAATAGCAATCTAATACTACTCTAAATATTTATGATGTTATAAAAAGGACACCAGTTTACATTAGAGATGAGCATGGTATCGGTACTAAAATTCGTCAAAACTAGGTACTGGTATCGGTACTAAAATATTTGGTACGGTACAATATCGGTATTTGAAGGTAAAATTCGGTATTTTACTGGTACCGTACCGGAAATGCTAAAAAGTGGGTGCCGGAAATGGTACCGAAAAATTCGGTACTGGAAATTCGGTAGCAATACCGGTACGATACCATTACCTAGTACCAAATGCTCATTGACGTGGTCGGGCGTGGTAATAATTTTTGTTATAGTTTAAACACTTTTTACTCGTGGATTAAACTTTAAATTTATAAACACGATACAATACTACCACTCTACACACGTTAGGGCAAGTGCACCCATCGTATATGTAGTATAGTGATGGTAAGAGATCGAGAGCGTCCAAGGATATAAGAGCTTTTAATACCAACTTATCATTAACGTCTAATCTAACCAAATTTTGATAAAAGCTTTAAAATATAAAAATAAAAATAATATAAAACAAATAGACAAGAAGGAATCACTTGGTTTCAACTCCTCTTTATGTATCCATTGATGATTTCCGCACTTTGGGCTTTTTAAGATATTATCTTAGCTATAGTGGTAGGCCCCTCTTGTGAATGCGGCGTTGCCCTCAACCATATTGGTCTGAGTCAGCAGTGATACAGTCCCGCAAGGTTGGATTATTGAAAGATAATTAAATAAGTTATTAATGCGAAAAATGGTAGGCCACTTTTGTGAATGCGGCGTTACCCTCAGCCATATTGTTCTGAGTCAGCATGGATATAGTACCGCAAGGCCGAATAAAGTTTTAATAGTAGTTTATTTATAAGGGGTTCAAGCCGTTCTTACTTCCCTCGATTTGATGCTCTCTGGCTCAAAGGAAGTCCTAATAAGTTTGAACCAAGTCCTCGCAGTATCTATACACTGAACGAGGCAAGAACTTTACTCAAACACCCTTCTAACCCCCTTCCAGGCAGGTAACGTGCTTTATATATACCGTAAAGACACGAACGAGTGAATTAACGAAACATGAAGAAATGTCTAACCAAAGTTCACTTTCTATATTAAAAAACTAGTTATTAAAGTCATTAATACATATCAAATTAAAAAGTTGCTAAAGATTAGAAATAAAAAGTAATACATAAAAGATTTGTCTTCACCAAGTAATGTAAGAGATTTAGCCAAGCATTGGCCTTTGTTTGACAAGAACTCTTACAATCGATCTTGGATCCCGAGACTACGACACACTCTAAAAGATAAAATATGGATGATCGTGGTGGGTGTTGGTGTTGTAGTGGTGGTGGACTGATGGCAAGTGTGAGAGAAGTGGTTTGCCAAGGGATGTCTTTCTTCTGAACCAAACACCTCTATTTATAACTGGAAACAGAGGGAAGGCACGGCCCCGTGCCCACCTAGCACGACCCCGTGGTCTTCTCTTTCTCTCCCTTCATTAACTGCAAATGTCAGGTTTTGTACCAACACGTCCCGTGGTGTCATAGCACGACCCCGTGGTCAGTGTACTTGTTGTACTATCACATAATTTGCAAATCTTAGAGTTGACCATGGCCCATGTTGAGTTGGCACGACCCCATGTTGGTTTGTCTTTTGCTGTTATTTTTTTTCTGTAGGGAATCTTGAATGGGCATGGCCCCATGCCTGGTAGGCACGACCTCATGCCTAAGCTTCTGTTTTTCGTTATTTTTTTGTTTTGGATGTGGATGGTGTCACACCCCGACCCACAGCGGAAAAGGTGATCGAGGCATGATTGGGTTATCATCAAAGCTCATGACATTTATTATAATGTTTCATATTCATTAATACATTTTAATGGGAAATATACAATCATAATTACATCATGTCCTAAACATCAATCTAGGCTTCATTGTTTTCTTCTAAGGCATTTCCTATGTTTTTCTTGCTTCATCCTGTTCACCTGTATCATGTGTAAAAATGGTTTTTGGATCAACAAAAAGTTGGCGAGTGAATCCTATGAAAAACATTTGAACAAGTTTATTTAATTGATTATAAAATAAAGTGCACAACCACACATGAGTAAAAATAGATGTAAACTTATTCACCAATCATTTAATATTAAATAATGCACACATGAACAATAATGGATCGTTTTGAGGCACGCGTTGCTCAACTCGTCTCCCACGAGGAGCTGATGGGCCTAATGAATGAATTGCATATAACTTGACAATATGAAATACATAACTACAACCAATATATACAATCTAAGTTTAGATCACAATATGGTATGGCACAAGTTTAAATAAACGAGTTAATTGTGGTGACACATGACACACCCCAAAACGTGTAATTAAAAAGGGGAGTTGTAAGATTCACTCACATTGGGTGCGTTCGGTTGATGATGTTGAATGCGCACGAAGTTGGTTTTAACCACGAGTGAAACTAACCTAGATAATGGCATAATGGTTCGGTAAGTAAACGGATTTTATTACTCCATTTTAGTAGGATTGTTGGGTGTATTTTTGTGAGTTTAAGGCTATTTTCTAACCTTAAAAATGGTATTTTTAAGTATTTTTAATTGATTTTTAAATAAAATAAATAAATAAAAATAATAAAAATTGTTGACTTTTTGCGACCGTTGACCGTTGACTTGTTGACCGGTCAGGCTGTGTAATTGTGTGCGCCAGGTGAGGCTCGAACCCGAGACCTCCCGTTCGTGTGCACGCAGCTCTACCAACTGAGCTACGTGTCTAACCTGAAATATTTCTGTTTTTAATTATATTTATATACTAATTGAATTCAACCGAAAATCATTTATTTTTAAAAACGATTTTAATGCATCAAACCGGTGTTCTCCACAGGTCTCGAACCCGGGACCTGTGGTTTAGGTTAACACACAGTCCACCGCTGGACTGTGTGTCTAACTTGGTAAATACTCTGATTTTTATTATACCTATATACAAACTAAATAATTTCATTTCTGTTTTATATAAAAAGTTTGATAATTGCCCGAACCGGTGCGGTAGTCCGGACTGGAACTCGTGACGTGTGATTAAACATTCACACAGTCCACCACTGGACTGTGTGTCTATCTTGGTTATTATTCCGGTTTTTTATTAAACTTAACATCTTTAAGCAGTGAATCCGGTTCGGTTAAAAAAAAGAACATTTTTATTAAGGCGAGTGTGCGTGGGACAAGAATCAAACTCGAGACGTAAGCGTGTTTTATTTGCACACAGTCCACCGCTGGACTGTGTGTCTAACCCGAGATATATCTTGATTTTAATTATACTTATATAATACTGAACTTCGTCTTCTTCGTCAGACTTAACCAGAAACGGAAGTCCGACTGGTTCGAAGATTTAATCAAGTTCGTTAGTGTCTGGTGGTTAATTGCATGTGAGATTAATAAAAAGAACGAGAGATTAAGTGTAAGGTATACCGAACTGAACTCCTCTGTTTCTCCGGCGGAACTCCGATGTCAGCAGGTTGTTCCGGCGACGTGGTCTTGCGGCAGAGAGTCTTCAGCGAGCTTGAGATGAGTGTGGGTGGCTTCAGTATGAGTTCTGGGTGTTCAGTAAGGCTCAGAGGTGAAAGGCTCGGTTTTCCGGCGAGGGAATAATTATGTCGGAAAAAAGTGTGATTGTGAGCGAAAAAGCTAGCAGAGGTTTGAGGGGGTATTTATAGGGCAGAACATTGACGAATTTAGTCCGATTTCCGTCTTGATTCGTCGGTTAAAGATTTTCCGGCGGTTATGACTTGCGTCGCGGGTTCAGACGTCGGTTATAACCGATGCAGTAGTTAAGGCTTCGGTTAAAACTGAAGAAACCGTCCAATCTCGGCGAAATCGTCGGGATTTCCGACGACTGCGATTGGGCTCGTCGGTTTTGATTTCGAGACTTATAGTATGTATTAATTGTTTCATTAATTAACAAGAAACACAAGTGGCGCAGTGGTTGGTTGGTTGGAAGTTAAGTCTTTGCTGAATCGCTGGCTGACCCGGGTTCGAAACCCGGCAAAGCCTTTTATTTTTATTTTCTTATTTTCAATACTTTTTCAAATATAAATTATATATTCCAATATACTTATTAATTATGTATCGTTTAAAATTATTTTGGGCATTAAATACGCAACGAAATTTTTAACTGATTGTTCGGTTAATAAACGGAGCGGGTTTGGTAAATCCGTTTTTTGACGGATGTTACAGTATCCCCTGCTTTTTAGAAATTTCGTCCCGAAATTTAAGTAGTGATATATTTGTCTAAAAATGATGGTGTTTAGTTTGACAGTTACATACTTAGAAAAAGAGTAAGAGTTTAAGTTTTTGTTTGAGGCGGTAACGTCCCTTGTAAGGGTTAAGTACCCTGTTATAGGAATCGCTTTTTATTGCCTACGGTAAAAATATTGATAAGCAGTGTTGATTCACTAAATATGATATCATGCGTAAGAGTTTTGATATGTTTGGAGGGATAGGGTTATATCCTAAAACAAAATTTCTAATACTACAACCTACATGGAACTTCCCATAACCGTCTAATAATGCCTCTGATCCTTTGACAATAATACTTATATATAGGAAGTACCAGCGGCGTATCCACCATATTCTTGTCAAATTTTCATTGGTTTTATCAGTAAGTTATGATTGGTTCTATGATGTGACTCTAAACATAAATAAACGCCACAACCAATGTACCAAGAAATTTCTAAATCCTACATAGAACTTCTCATAATCGCCTGACAATGCCTCTGATCCTTTGACAAGAATACTTATATATAGGAAGTACCAGCGGCGTATCCACCATATTCTTGTCAAATTTTCATTGGTTTTATCAGTGAGTTATGATTGGTTCTATGATGTAACTCTAGAACATAAATAAACACAACAACCAATATTTGAGTCCATATTCTGATAGCATACATGTTTGAATGGTGACAGTTCCTCTCTCGTTTGTTATGATGGAGAGGTTAGTTTATGTAGAAATGGAACACAATCCCAATTTCTTTAAATGGCGAGATGATATAAATGTAACACAAATTTCAACCAAGACAATACTAAATCCTACATGGAACTTCTCATAACCGCCTGATAATGCCTCTGATCCTAGGAAGTACCAGCGGCGTATCCACCATATTCTTGTCAAATTTTCGTTGGTTTTATCCGCAAGTTATGATTAGTTACCAAGAAATTACTAAATCCTACATAGAACTTCTCATAACCGCCTGACAATGCCTCTGATTGACAAGAATACTTATATATAGGAAGTACCAGCGGCGTATCCACCATATTCTTGTCAAATTTTCATTGGTTTTATCAGTGAGTTATGATTGGTTCTATGATGTAACTCTAGAACATAAATAAACACCACAACCAATATTTGAGTCCACATTCTGATAGCATACATGTTTGAATGATGACAACACCTCTCTCGTTTGTTGTGATGGAGAGGTTAGTCATTGTGGAAGTGAGACATAGCTCAACTTCTTTAAATGATGAAATTGAATACGCTGAAATGTATGATGAACAAACTTCGACCAAAACATACAAAATCCTACATGGAACCTCTCATAACCGCCTGATAATGCCTCCGATCCTCTGACAAGAATACTTATATATAGGAAGTACCAGCGGCGTATCCACTATATTCTTGTCAAATTTTCATTGACTTTATCCACAAGTTATGATTAGTTCTATGTGACTCTACAACAAACACAACAACCAAAAGATCGTATTGCATGCACTGAAAATAAAAATGTCTGTGCGATCAAGGCTCAATCAAACGGAGCCGATCGTATTGCATGTACTGAAAATGAAAAATGTCTGTGCGATCAAGGCTCAATCAAACGGAGCCGATCGTATTGCATGTACTGAAAATAATAAATTTAATCTAAACAATAATCACACAAACAGTTTATACATGGAACCTCTCATAACCGCCTGATAATGCCTCCGATCCTTTGACAAGAATATTTATATATAGGAAGTACCAGCGGCGTATCCACCATATTCTTGTCAAATTTTCATTGACTTTATCCACAAGTTATGATTAGTTCTATGTGACTCTACAACAAACACAACAACCAAAAGATCGTATTGCATGTACTGAAAATGAAAAATGTCTGTGCGATCAAGGCTCAATCAAACGGAGCCGATCGTATTACATGTACTGAAAATGAAAAATGTCTGTGTGATCAAGGCTCAATCAAACGGAGTCGATCGTATTGCATGTACTGAAAATAATAAATTTAATCTAAACAATAATCACACAAACAGTTTATACATGGAACCTCTCATAACCGCTTGATAATGTCTCCGATCCTTTGACAAGAATACTTATATATAGGAAGTACCAGCGGCGTATCCACCATATTCTTGTCAAATTCTCATTGGCTTTATCCTTAAGTTATGATTGGTTCTATGTGATTCTAAAACATAAAACTAAACGATTGGAGTTGAATCTTGATTTTCGGTGAAGAGGACTAGTTGGGTGGTTTCGTTTGGGCCGTCATTATCTTCGTCAGGATTGGCGTTGATGTTGAAAACTCTTCCTCTTGCTGGTGGCCTAGTGATTGGGTTTTCTTGATTTACTTGGTTAACTGGGTTTGATTGAGCTTGAGCGTTTATGATGTTAACCAATCGAGGGCACGTGTTTCTAAAGTGGGTAGGGTCGCCACAATTGAAACAAGCTCAAACATAAGGTAACATGGGGTATTGAGGTTGTTGATATGTTTGGATCATATTTTGAGTAGGGGGTGTGGTTTGGTTTTGAGGGGTGCGGCAAACCTTGCTCAAATGACCATAGCGTCCACAATTTGCACATGGTCGACAAGGTAAGGTAAGGGGATGGTGATAAAAACAGGTGTTACATCGAGGGTGTGGTCCAAGATATGGTTTCTTATTTGGGTAAGTTGAGTTGGGTGCTACTTGAGTGATTGGGATAGCTTGGATGGGTATGGCGTGTGAAATTGGTTGATTACGCTGGATAGTAGCGAAAAGTTGCCCGTCTCTTTTTCTCTTAGAAATGGGTTGAGAAGGGGATTCAGTTTGGGTGGAGTTTGAAGTTTCAGTTGGTGCTTTATCCTTCTTCTTCTCCTCCTTGAAGTCTTTGTTCCGGATTCGGTTCTCGGTGAGCTCTGTAGCTAACTCCATTGCTGCTTCCAAAGTTGCAGGCGTGGTACTTATTACAGAGTCTTGAATTTTTGACAGAAGACCTCGGATGTAGTGCTCGATCAAACGGTAGAGGGGAGTGAACAAGTTGGGAACCATTTGATTTAACTCGAGAAATCTTTTGTTATAAGTGGTGTGGTCGCCTTCCTTTTGCTTCAACGAATAGAACTCATCTTCTAATTTCTTGATTTCGCTCCTTGGGCAAAACCGTCTTGTCATGATTTCCTTCAACTCTTCCCAAGTCAAAGTCATAGCATCGTCAACGCCTCGTTTGGCCTTCTCTGTATTCCACCAAGTAAGTGCTATTCCATATAAACGTCCGGTAGCATATCGCACTTTGCGATCATCGGGGCAATCGGATTTTAGAAAAGTGTTCTCCATTTCTTCAAACCAATGGAGGAGAGCGGTGACACCTTCAGTCCCTTCGTATTTTGGAGGGTCGCATGATTTGAAATGCTTGTAGGTGCATTTAGTGGTATTTGGGGGAGGGTTGATAATATTTTGATCTTCTTGGTTGACAGGATTAGCGGTAAGGGCTTATTGGACTTGAATTACAATGTTGGGTATTACGGCAGCCATTTGTTGGCGATTAGTGCAGCCATGCGCTCGCGGGCTTTTCCTGCTCTCATCTTCCTACGGGCGAGGCTATAAGACATCTACAAGGAATACGTATCATGAGTATGAGTTGGATGTTTTTGGGATCATGGGTCGTATTTAGGAGAATGAACATTCATAAAATAAATATAGAAAAATAAATCTACTACACCATAGGATGTCTTGGGCTTTGCTCGTCATTGGGCCTTGCATGCCGCCATACTTCACCTTCGTAATCATGTGGGCCCCCATGAATACCGGGTTTTTCATATGGTTCGCATGTGTTAGCCTGGTTACGTACACTAAAACCCAGAGAAAATCGAGAAATATGTATATAACGTATGATATTCGGAATGTGTCCAAGTGTAGACACGGTGACACCTCAAAGTGGGGTTAGTTCGAACGACGTTTGGTGTGGCATGCTTTGGCCTAATAGGTCCTTCGTACTCTCATCATTAGTCCCCAGGTAGGCAAACTGGTCCGTTATATTAGATTTATACGAATGCCAACCTAGACAGGACGTTCCGACTACCGGTACTTGTACCCTTCCAGTTACTACATGCCCGTCGCAGAACTCACTTTGATGGGATTTGAAAATTGCGACAAAATCTTTGAATAACAAAAGTATGAAGATGATTTGAATATATGAACATTGAAATATGTATGATGAATGTGTATGTAAGTATGTATGTTTGACTGTAAGTATAAACAAATATGAAACAAATAAATATCATAAGTTTGTATGTAACCACCTAAATAATTAAAATTTAGGCAACTATAGTATAGGCTCTAAGGGTCTAATAACCTATCCTATATCCCTATAGTCATGGCTCTGATACCAATCTGTCACACCCCGACCCGCAGCGGAAAAGGTGATCGAGGCATGATTGGGTTATCATCAAAGCTCATGACATTTATTATAACGTTTCATATTCATTAATACATTTTAATGGGAAATATACAATCATAATTACATCATGTCCTAAACATCAATCTAGGCTTCAGTGTTTTCTTCTAAGGCATTTCCTATGTTTTCCTTGCTTCATCCTGTTCACCTGTATCATGTGTAAAAATGGTTTTTGGATCAACAAAAAGTTGGCGAGTGAATCCTATGAAAAACATTTGAACAAGTTTATTTAATTGATTATAAAATAAAGTGCACAACCACACATGAGTAAAAATAGATGTAAACTTATTCACCAATCATTTAATATTAAATAATGCACACATGAACAATAATGGATCGTTTTGAGGCACGCGTTGCTCAACTCGTCTCCCACGAGGAGCTGATGGGCCTAATGAATGAATTGCATATAACTTGACAATATGAAATACATAACTACAACCAATATATACAATCTAAGTTTAGATCACAATATGGTATGGCACAAGTTTAAATAAACGAGTTAATTGTGGTGACACATGACACACCCAAAACGTGTAATTAAAAAGGGGAGTTGTAAGATTCACTCACATTGGGTGCGTTCGGTTGATGATGTTGAATGCGCACGAAGTTGGTTTTAACCACGAGTGAAACTAACCTAGATAATGGCATAATGGTTCGGTAAGTAAACGGATTTTATTACTCCATTTTAGTAGGATTGTTGGGTGTATTTTTGTGAGTTTAAGGCTATTTTCTAACCTTAAAAATGTTATTTTTAAGTATTTTTAATTGATTTTTAAATAAAATAAATAAATAAAAATAATAAAAATTGTTGACTTTTTGCGACCGTTGACCGTTGACTTGTTGACCGGTCAGGCTGTGTAATTGTGTGCGCCAGGTGAGGCTCGAACCCGAGACCTCCCGTTCGCGTGCATGCAGCTCTACCAACTGAGCTACGTGTCTAACCTGAAATATTTCTGTTTTTAATTATATTTATATACTAATTGAATTCAACCGAAAATCATTTATTTTTAAAAACGATTTTAATGCATCGAACCGGTGTTCTCCACAGGTCTCGAACCCGGGACCTGTGGTTTAGGTTAACACACAGTCCACCGCTGGACTGTGTGTCTAACTTGGTAAATACTCTGATTTTTATTATACCTATATACAAACTAAATAATTTCATTTCTGTTTTATATAAAAAGTTTGATAATTGCCCGAACCGGTGCGGTAGTCCGGACTCGAACTCGTGACGTGTGATTAAACATTCACACAGTCCACCACTGGACTGAGTGTCTATCTTGGTTATTATTCTGGTTTTTATTAAACTTAACATCTTTAAGCAGTGAATCCGGTTCGGTTAAAAAAAAAGAACATTTTTATTAAGGCGAGTGTGCGTGGGACAAGAATCGAACTCGAGACGTAAGCGTGTCTTATTTGCACACAGTCCACCGCTGGACTGTGTGTCTAACCCGATATATATCTTGATTTTAATTATACTTATATAATACTGAACTTCGTCTTCTTCGTCAGACTTAACCAGAAACGGAAGTCCGACTGGTTCGAAGATTTAATCAAGTTCGTTAGTGTCTGGTGGTTAATTGCATGTGAGATTAATAAAAAGAAAGAGAGATTAAGTGTAAGGTATACCGAACTGAACTCCTCTGTTTCTCCGGCGGAACTCCGATGTCAGCAGGTTGTTCCGGCGACGTGTGTCTTGCGGCAGAGAGTCTTCAGCGAGCTTGAGATGAGTGTGGGTGGCTTCAGTATGAGTTCTCAGTAAGGCTCAGAGGTGAAAGGCTCGGTTTTCCGGCGAGTTGCAGAAGTTCTCCGGCGAGGGAAATTATGTCGGAAAAAAGTGTGATTGTGAGCGAAAAAGCTAGCAGAGGTTTGAGGGGGTATTTATAGGGCAGAACATTGACGAATTTTGTCCGATTTCCGTCTTGATTCGTCGGTTAAAGATTTTCCGGCGGTTATGACTTGCGTCGCGGGTTCAGACGTCGGTTATAACCGATGCAGTAGTTAAGGCTTCGGTTAAAACTGATGAAACCGTCCAATCTCGGCGAAATCGTCGGGATTTCCGACGACTGCGATTGGGCGCGTCGGTTTTGATTTCGAGACTTATAGTATGTATTAATTGTTTCATTAATTAACAAGAAACACAAGTGGCGCAGTGGTTGGTTGGTTGGAAGTTAAGTCTTTGCTGAATCGCTGGCTGACCCGGGTTCGAAACCCGGCAGCAGCCTTTTATTTTTATTTTCTTATTTTCAATACTTTTTCAAATATAAATTATATATTCCAATATACTTATTAATTATGTATCGTTTAAAATTATTTTGGGCATTAAATACGCAACGAAATTTTTAACTGATTGTTCGGTTAATAAACGGAGCGGGTTTAGTAAATCCGTTTTTTGACGGATGTTACAGATGGGGGTTCGGCAGGTCGTGTCAATCCTTCTTCTTTGTATTTGTGTTGGTTTCTACTGTTAATTTGTTCCTTTTATTCGTTTAAGCTCTTTTGATCATGTAATTTAAAAGTAAACAAAAAACATGTTTTTTTCCAACATTAGTACCGAAAAGAGTTGATTATATGTCTTGTTTAATGTAATTATATGTTGCATTTTGGGCACATCACTTATCCCTAGTTTCCATACTAATAGCATTAGAACAAAGGCCCTTTGGTGTTAAATAAGTTAGTGGTTTACTGTAACACCCCAAAAACGGGTTTGATAACCAAACCACGTTAATGTTAAAAGGCGGGTAAAGTATCATTAGTGGTAAAAGTTAATCCGTAAGTAAAATAACTAGGAACAATTGACCTAGTTGATTTGTAGCATTATTAGTGATGAATGTTGGATGATAATGCATTTATAATTAAAATCTCAAACATGGGGGACCAAAAGGGGGAAAACCTAAAGTTTAGGTTTAATAAGATTAAAACATAAAACACACACACAAAGTGTGTGTGTGTGTGTGTGATCGGTCACGGCTGGAGAAACAAGGGGCAAACCCTTGTTCATCAAGAATCATCGAATTGAAGGAGAATTCGGATCTTAAACTCATGCATGAACGCATATAAACGATCACCTACACGAGGGGATCATAAGGTATGTCTCAAAAGCTAGATTGATGAAAGTTATAACTTGAGACAAGTAGAATACTTGCAATTAGATTGTTGGATTATGATCCAAAGATAAAATTGAGTGTATATGTATGCTTAATTTCGATTGATTTAATGAAAATATGAAATATTTAAGGTATGGTTACTTGTAAGTGATTAGCAAGTAGTTATTGAAGTGGGTTTTGATAACATGATGAAGTTGATGATATAACTATGTTTAGAATCATCATGCATGATAGTAGTGGGAAGATACTTGAACAATTTACGAGTTTGAGTACATGTTCATACTTGCCATGGAATGGGTTTTGTATGAAATGATGAATTGATGTTATATAAACGTTAATAGGTGCTTGAAATCATGTTGTCTACTAGTTTGTATGTAGAACTAGATTATATTGGGTATTCGGATGAATATCTAGCGATATGATGAAATGGGTTCTACACATAGATGAAAACCCTTAATATTACCTTAATGAATGGATAAATTAGCATTGATAATTGAAAGCTAAGTTAACTCGATGTTAATAATCGTTTGGACTTGGTTGGGAATTTAGATAAGAGAGTAGCCTAAAAATAACGTCTACCAGGTATTTGATGAAATGCCTAAGTGAGTTCATTAAACCTATTTGTGCATTTGCAAATGTTAATAGGCATTTGACTTTTAAAAGTCAAACTGACCTATAATAAGATCAAATGGTAATTTGATATGAAATATGTAAGGTGGAATAGTCGTCATGAATAATGACTAATCTAACCATCTTACGAATGATAAATGATAGTTTGACGCTTGACAAGCTAGGTGGAAGCTTGGAAAGAAGCGGGTCAAACGGATTAAGTATGTGGAAAAGCATAATTGGATTTCAAGATAGTAAAGCTTAAATTTTTATTTTTAAGTAGAACATCCACTTATATATAGATTAATAACAAGGTTATCTAGTATTTGAAATGAATCTTTGTATCATGACATTCCGACGCGAATAGATACGGGTCAGAACTAGTGAAAAAGATAAGGAACCATATTTGATGGTAAAAACGGAAAATTTGGTCAAGTGTTGACGGATAAACAAGGAGTTTTGAAAAGACACTTTATGGTGTAATCTGTAATGGGTCAAAAGAATAAAGAAATGAGTTTTAAGTAGTACGGCCCTATGGTGTGAACCATAACGGGTCGAATGAAATAAATGGTAAATAAATATCCTTTTTACAATAAACAATGTTTGATTATATCGATATGTAAAAGGCGAGCCAAGAAATGAATCAAACGGACAAACGGGTCAAATGGTGATGTCATCACCATTTTAAAATGAAATTTTATATTTCGTTTGTTAAGTTTCATGTTTACAGGTAAGCATGCCTTGTGAGCATGTATTACGTTGAGTTAGTACGTAGAATCGCAAAGTATCGCTAAGGGGCTAAAACCTAGATCCGTGTCAGGTACGTGTAGAGGTCATACCCTCGATGAGGGTTTACGGTACGACTAAAGTTAGTCGGGCTAAGGGCGGACACTGGATCACCTCAAGTGAGGTATATCTAGTGTTTGGGTGAAACGACCATTAGAGTCTAGAATATGTTTGTAGCGAAAAATGCATTTGAGTGAATTCATAACACTAAACAATGGGAGACTTTTATGTTTTTAAGAACATAATAAATTTTAAACGAAAAATACGGGTTAAAAGTGTTCATTTGGTCAAAACATGATTTTGAAAGTCCTTCGTCGTAAAAAGGACTAAAGTAGACCAAAATGCACCTTTAAATTGCAAACCGGGCAAACGAACCTAAAGGGTAGTTTGAGAATAAGTTTTTGATTTAGTAAATTCTTTAGATAAGTGTAGAAGTGAAAGGTATAATTATGCCTTTTGGTCCAATGCCTCGTAATGAGTCTTTTTCGTAAATTGTCGAAATGAATGGTAGAATTCGGGATATATGAAATCCACCACAAATATAGCTGTGGTGTAAGATAAATAGAAATATCAATGTGAAAATATGAAGTAAGGAAAGAGGAAATGAGATTTAAGCTTAAGTGCTTAAATCTCTAAACTGGTTAAAATGAAAATGTGCATAAACCGGGAATGGATGCGTAATTCATAAAAATTAAGAATCCGGGTTGAGGATTTCTAGTTAAATATGCAGGTAAACATTTTACGGACATTTAGAAACAAGTTTCAAGTGAAACGGATAAGTAACGAAAAAGATACGCATGTTTTAGTTAAAAAAAAAGAAAGAGAGAAAGTTGCAAACTGAACTGTAGCCTACGGATGAACCGTAAGCTACGATTGGGCGTTTCTGCCCAGATCAGAATTGATGACCTGTAAGCTACGGCTGAACTGTAGCTTACGGCTGGTACTGTAATAAGAAAAAACAAAAAAAAAATATTTTTGTTTCTTGAGTTATCAATGTTATCAAATTACATTTTGGCATTATAAAGCTAATAATTAACATTGTTGAATGTTATTTAGGTCATCATTATGAAGTATTGGATGCGATCAAGCTACATGAAGAACCGAACACGATCAAGTTAAAGCTTTCGCAATTTGTTTAGTCGTTACAAAACTATTCATCGTTGATATATTAAAATGTTATAAAATTTTAGAAGTTTTATGAAACTCGTAATATATTTAAGAACGTGTAATCGCATATAAATCCTTGTGTATGCGAAATTATCATAAATTTCGATTATAGATTAAGGGTCTTACATTTACACTTTAAAACAATTCATATATTGAATTAGCGCATGATAGCCAAAACTAAAAAAAAACATAAAGTGATAAGTGTTGATACTATGAAAATAAAATGAGAGAATTCATTTATAGTGGATGTCGGTTTCCAATAACAAGTTAAAATGAAATCGAAATCAAAAATCAAAATATAATATTAAATGAGAGTAAACTAAAGTATGACTATCTTCAACGAATAGGAGAACGAGTATCCCGACCACCATTCACGTTGGTTAAATGCTTTCGGGGAGCCCCTACCTGACTGGCAACACTGGCACCCATCACTTAAGTTGGGGTACTCAGGGTATGAATTTTGGGTAGTGTTAACCTATGAAAAGCAACGAAATGGAGTCGTTGCCACTGGCTCTTTTATGCACAATGGTCATTTAAAAAAATAATAATAATTTCCTATTTAGGGCATGTTTGGTTAAGCTTTTTGAACCAACTTATTGACTTATTGGCTTTTTCAAAAAGCAAATAAGTCAAAATATTGTTTGGGTAATTGAAAAGGACTTTTCAAAATAACTTTTCAATATGAGGAAAAAGTCAGTTTTGAAAAGCCAGAGAGAGTATGCGCGGAGTGAATGATCTCGTCGAGAATTCTCGGTTTTCACACCTATTCTCGACTTGATCACTCGTTTTGTGTGATGCGAGTGTTTCCAAGCGTGTATTATTGTATTAGCCTTAGGAAAGGCATATTTAAGCATTTATGGCAAGTAGATTAGCATTTAATTCAAAGATAGGTCAGTCGGGTACTTAAACATGCTAGTAGGTCGAATCATGCCAATTCTACCTACTATCCTAAAGTTATGGCGCTCTGATACCAATCTGTCACACCCCAACCGATGGCGGAATCATCGGGGTAGTGGCACTAGGCGAACCAGATTGTCTCTAGAGATTCCGTAACAATTATTTAAAGATAATAAATCAACATTTAACATCCCATACTATTAAACTCATAATATCCTTAAACAATCATTACATTAACAAAATCCCTTAAACAGTAAAATCTGATCCGATCTCCCCTAGATTTATTACAATTGGAACTAAACAGAATAAAACAAAACTAAACTACGCAAGCCACATCCAAGCATCCAGCTACAAATCCTCATCCTGTTACATACGTTAAAATACAAGTCAATACAATTAGGTAAAGGTGAGCATACGAGCTTGGATATACTAGCATAGTCGAGAAAACGTTTGCGAAACAATCTAATTACATATCATGATACACCAAAACACTTAACATAACATAGGCTCATTTCTCATGCTAACTACCGTGAGAAGGCTTGCGCGTCCATCCTAACTAGACCCCGTCGGGTGTAAGCCACGCTATAGTACCATACTAGCTAAGGAGGCAAGTTAACAAAAACAAGTCCTAGTCACATGTTCCTAGTATCACGTATAGAGCATATATAATCAGATCATTCGTGTGTGATAAAGCAGTTTTGAATTATGTTGTGATTTTGATATAGGAATGTATGTAACACCCAAAAAGTGTGTTAAAGCGAAAATGGGTCAAGTATACTCACTGTGGGTGCGTTTTAGGTAAGATTAGAGATCTGAGGAGGGTCAAGAAGAGCACCGGATCAGCCTGCATACGCGAACGGAAGTGCATCAGTCTCCGTAAGCTGAAACGGTTAAGTTTTGGTAGGGCAGTAGCCAAGTTCGGGCGAACTTGTATGTTTCCATACAAGTTCGAGCGAACTTGTAATGAAATGTTGAGTTGTGAGACAAGTTCGGGCGAACTTGTTAAGTTTCTCAAGAAACTTGACAAGTTCGGGCGAACTTGTATATAGGGTTGACAGGTTATGCAAGTTCGGCCGAACTTGTGAAGTTTCCTGAGAAACTTGACAAGTTCGGCCGAACTTGTGGCATTTGTTGGAGAGGTTGACTCAAGTTTGGCCGAACTTGACCCCAATGGGTGCAAGTTCGAGCGAACTTGACTGCTGAGCTGTGTAAAGACCAGTAAATCTCGAGCGAACTTGATGTTTTTGGGTCCCAAATCTTGCGTTTTCGCGTCGTTTGCTGAGGAAAATCGAGTGTTCATCCCTCCAACCCTGTGCTACTGAGCAAACTTAGGTCAGAGAGGTCTTTTAGAGCGGTTTAAGCCGTTTTACAAAAGCGTGGGCTAATCCGGGTGAACTCGGGGTTCATTCGGGTTAGTCTGGCTCGTGTAAACCAACATAAACGTCCTTGTGCTTCCAGATCTGGGATCTTGAATGATAGATGCTTCGTTTCATATCAAAAAATGAACAAAACATCCTCAAAAGTCCGTTTTTTGTGTCAAATTCGATATTTATCAAAGGTTTTCTCAGATCTAGAACTTACAAGCCGAGATCTTGCAGATCTCGTGTTTGGGAAGCCTCTGCTAACACCAAACGAACTTGTATTGTGTAGATCTAAGTTAGAAACAGAAGTTTTGAAGAAAAAGATGAAGATTTTCGTAAAAGAATGGGTTTTTGATGAAAACGAAGGTAGATCCTTGTGCAAAATCGTTGTAAACCTTTGTAGATCGTTGATAAACGTTGTTGTAGTCGAAATCGGGTCGTTTCTTACTTAGAACATGAGATATTTGGAATGAAGGAGCTCTGAGCGAACTTGGTCAGCAAGTGCAAGTGAGAGGAATGAGCTGAGTATTTATAGGAGAAGTCAAGATTCTCAAGATCTGGCAACAAGTTCGGCCGAACTTGTACAAGAATGTACAAGTTCGCGCGAACTTGGGGAGTTTACAAGGGAGAATGGCTAAGTTCGGCCGAACTTGCATATACATATGCAAGTTCGCGCGAACTTGATGGCAAACAAGGGATCCTTGGTTATCAGGCAAGTTCGGGCGAACTTGTTGTAGGCAAGTTCGGCCGAACTTGGCCTGGTGACCAAAGTTTCGTTTGCCGATTTCGCGTTAAGTGTTCGTTTGGTTATTCGGTTCGCATTAGATAGTTGTATTAAGAGTTAAATTAAACCGTTAAGCGTTATACTTGATATAGTAGTGCGATTTAGCGATTCGAGAGTGCGAGAGCGATGCCATAGCGAGCGTAAACATAATCACAAACACACATAACACATAAATAATATAAAACCACATAGATAACTGTGATTTGCGATGCGATTTATCAAGCGATTAGATGTGATAATATCGTACAACACCATAATTAATTAACATAAACTTTATTATCAACCGAATCTCGGATTTACAAATGATAGATAAACGGAAAACAAAAGAAAAGATAACAATCGAATTTTTGAATTGTTACACTATGAATATGCGAATGAATGCATATAACAAATACTAGATTTAAGCAGTAATATTTATACTAATATTTTTTTACTTTAGATTTGATTAAATTTACAGTTATACTTAATTTCATACAGAATCATCTACGAAGTAGTGGATGTAGCGATCCTGAGGTTATGAAAAGGGCTAAAGGATTACAAAAAAAGTATGATCGGTTTTATTAACGTTGATGCATGAGATCGTACGAACACACATTACAAATAGGCCAAAGTTCCGTTGATGAGTGAAGCATTTGATAGTCATTCCGATAAGAGACGAGAATCATCAAAATCCGACAACTATCGAAAAGTGATACCGAACGACGCCTTCACTAGTGGTATACCGGATCTCAATGAAGACAATACACAGACTAGACGAAGTCGAAAAGAAAAGAAATTGGTCGAGTCGTTAAACAAAACTTCCTTGGCTGGCAAATTTGAGTCCTACAATTCATTAAGCAAGACATGTTTCACAAGTTGGTGGAATTACAAACAGATCAAGGAGAAAAAGTTATAGCGTTGTTGGATGAACATTGTGAGACGGTGAGGCAAAGGCAATTTGCCCACAACTTGTTCGCGTTTAGAAACCGCTCAACCAAGTTTGTGGTATAATTTTGCAAGTAATTATTCAACGGAAACGTGAATTAGCCACAAAATATGGTTGGGAATGTAATTGGGAGACTGAGGAAGATTGATCGTAGTTATTGTATTTTTTATTTAGCTTACCGTGTTTTTATATTTTTTACTTGAATTTATAGTTTTATTTTAATGAAAGTTTTCTTCATATTTAACTTATATTCGGTAAAAGGTGTTTTATTTATTTTAAATAAAAGCGTTTATTTTTTAATAAAAATAAAAAAAGAAGGTTTTAGAATATTGGTGCTATTAAATTTGGTGATTTAGAGTAATGGATGATGGGAGTGATATGCCATGGGAGGATTAGAGGGGGTCAAGGTACCTTAGAACACAATTGTTAATAGCGACCATAAGGGGTGCTATAGCAAGTAGTGTGACGATGCAACAATAGGTAGCTATATGATGGTTAGCAACTACATAGGGATTCTAGGTTTTTCGTCAATATAAATAGCGGTTAAAAAGAAACATATTTAGTGTTAAGGAGTGACTTATAGTGTAAATATGGAATTCTCTACTTCATGGTATATATGATCCATTATCAATCCTCAACACTTAGATGCGTATTTTAGTTATTTTTTGTGTGTATATTATATACATATATATATATATATATAAGGGTAGGTTCCTGTAAAAAGGACCATTTTCGTGAGAAGCGTGAGAAGGCATAGGAATTAAGATGTAGGCATCATGTTTTGAACTTATCCATTATGTTTTGGGTTGTTTTGACAAGAAAAACACCAAACATAACAATTTAAAACACAATACAATGTATTATAGGCGTATAATTTAAAAAACACTATTTAACACTTAAAACACACTACTTAACGTTCTTGGCATAGTGTTTTAAGTTTTAAGCTTAGAATCATTGCATTGTGTCTTAAATTGTTATGTTTGATGTTTTTATTGCCAAAACAACCCAAAATATCATGCCTAAGTCCAAAACATGATGCCTACATGTCAATTCCTATGCCTTCACACTTCTCACGAAAAAATGATTTTTTTACAGGATCCTAAACCTATATATGTATATACATATATATAGAGGGGAGGTTATCTTGAGAACACTAATATTGCGAGAACCGTGAGAACCAATTTCATCCATTGATCACTTTCAATTAAAGGCCAAGATTAAGGAGGGGTGTAAATGTAAATTGGGTAATCAAAACACATTAACATAATTGAAAATGGCAACCATGGAAAAACAGATCATCACATTCCTACAATCTCATTAACCCAAAACCTCACTATCGCTCACCAATTCCGGCCTGTAATCAGACGGACGATGTTCATCGATTTCTGACATGGAACAATAGGGGAAGATGGTGCAATGATGTTGGGTTTCCGATTACCTAGGGTTTACGAAATGAGATAGTGACTTTAATAACGAAGACGATGGCAATATGGATGAATTTGGGCCAAGATTTCGTTTATTCACGTGATTGGGTCTCGTCATCAAGTGGAAGCACTATTTCTGCTACCTCCAACAACGGCAAGTTCTTCTTATTCTAATAATCTTTCAGTTTGATTGGTTAAATTAGCATCGATATCTCAATTAATTTGGTGTTATATTCATTGTTGTGTGTTTATGTAAAATTGATGCCTCATTACGTTCCTACTGTATTTTTTTGTGTGAATTCTACAAAGCATATAGAACTAATACATCTATTTGAGTTCTAATAATGAGATCTTTTTTAACTTTGTTCTTAAGAGCATTAATTATTAATTAAATTGGGATGTTATGGAGATTGAAAGCTTTAATAGGAAGGAAAGATTGAAATCTTTTAGCAATGTTGTTTAACCGGGATCCTATTTGAGTTCTGATTCTGAAAGGTTTTTTTCGGTCAAGTCTGTGAGGCGGGTTCTGGAAGAAGCTCTTCACAGAGGCGAAAATGCTTTGTGTGAGTGGTTACACTGGTGCCCATCTAAATCAACTACTTTGCGTGGCAGATCATTCAGAATAGGATCCCGATTAAACAAAATTTGGTGATAAGAGGGGTAAACTTGATCTCTGACAGTTGTGGTTCCTGTGTTGGGGAGTGCGAAGCGGTTCAGCACATCTTTCTCTCATGCTCAGATACGAAGGCTATTTGGAGAGCCACTTCAATATGGTGTGGTTGGGACCTTACGGGTTTGGATTGCTTGAAATCCTTGTTTGACACCGCGTTCGAGCCCGCTAGGCAACTGGATAAGAAGTGTCTAATGGCCATCATCTACACTATGTGTTGGTTTATCAGGAAGGCAAGAAATGACAGTACGTTTAATGACTTAAAGTGGCGGACGGAGCAGGTTCAGGAGAAATTGTTTCTAATTTATTTAGTTGGGTGGTGAACATATCCACGCATTTAGATTAGAGGTGGGATGAGTGGGTTAAGAGTCCTTTTTGTTTATTCTAGTGTGTTGTTGATGTAATGGTTTAGTTTTTTGTTCTGTACTCTTTGCATGCATTCTGGCTACTTGCTAGTTTTGCTTTGGCTTCTTTTAATTCGTTGTTAATGTTGTGCCTTCCAAAAAAAAGTGTGTTAAATCATATGCAATGTGGATTCTGATGATGATGAAGAAGGAGATCTTTTATGTTAGTTTTTTTAATAAAGTGGTTAGAAAGACGAGAGCACGGAGCATATATAGAAAAAACCGATAAATATTTGTTGAACAGGTTTGTTTTGGTTTATTTGTGTTGTTTTCTAGTAAAATTCCTGTGAATTGGATGTTGGAACAGTGATGTTGCTTTTACTTTTCATGAAGGATTCCGGTATAGATTATAAGTATGAAAACGATGCCTTTGGATCACTCTGGTTACGCTTGCTCCTGGCCTCTAAACATGTCAAGCCTTTTTGTACTATTGAGAGAAATATTGTTCAATAAACGCTAGTCACATCTACTAATATTTATACCATATCTCTGTATGTTTTTACACGTGTAAATCGTAGATCTTGAACAAATAAGAAATACACACATAGAAAAACTGAAAACTTGTTTTGTTTACAAATATGTAATTCAGTTGCGCATATGTAAAAGAGACACTAATATGAAGGTTTACACGTGTAAATTGTAATAATTAAAAAGTAGCATAAAGGTATACACATATGTAAATCGTAATGGTAAAAAAATAACATAGATATGAAGGTTTACACATGTGTAAATAGTTAAAAATAAACATATATATGAAGGTTTACACATGTGTAAATCATAATAATTAAAAACAATAAGCATAGTTATGAAGGTTTGCACATGTGTAAAGTTTTAATACTTGAAAAATTAAACATAAATATGAAGGTTTACACATGTGTATATCCAAATAGTTAATAAAAATTATATATACGAAGGTTTACACATATGTAAATTATAACACCTAAAAGAAATAAGCACAAGTGTAAAGGTTTACACATGTGTAATATTGAGTAATAAGGTTAAACTCTAAAGTTTTGTGCTTAAACTCAAGTGAAGGTCGGTTCATTGCAGGTATAGCTATTTGTGTATTATTATGTTGCAAGGCAAAATGTAATTTCCGCACTCTACTAAACTTGATCCATAGTTGACCTTTTATAAATGGTACATTCTATTGTTGATTGGAGAAAGGACAAGGAGAACTTAGAGATCAATTATAGAAGCCCATAAAATGCTACTAAAATTGTACTTTCAAAAGCGAATATTCAACAAGAAGTTGTGATCCAGAAAGCATTGCAATTTGAGAGAAAACAAAATGAAAAGAGAGACTAGTTGATATTTTAAGTAATGACTTGTTTTTATGTTATTATGCATACCGCGCATCATGGATTGTGACTTGTTTTTATGTAATCGTGGATACCATACCTCAAAGATTATATGACTTTTTGGGAAATTGAATAATTTTGATACATGGATAACACTATTTTGATTTGAATTCTTATCATTTAGGCTTAAATGCTATCTTTGTTTAATTCACAATTTACACTTGTGTAAATCAGCTGCAAATGTGTAATCCAAAAACAAATAAGTGACAATGAGTAATTTACACATGTGTAAAACAAACACTTATACATGTGTAAAACAAGCACTTCAACATGTGCAATACAACTTAACACAGGTAAAATAGAAACAAAAGGCAATGAGCAATTTACACATGTGTAAATCATATGCAAATGTGTCAAGTAGAAACAAATAAGTGACACCGATCAATTTACACATGTGTAATATAGTTGCACGTCTGTAAACTAGAAACAAATGAATGACAGTGAATAGGTTACACATTGTAACTCAACACAAACACATATGTACCAGTGAATAGCTTGCACATGTCTAACACATATTACATAAGAATATATGACATTTACACATGTGTAAAACAGATACTTACACATATGGAATCTAATAAATAAGAATACAAACCATATTAGATAATAATATCGGAACATTGGCATGGTCAAATAAAAAAATGTAAAATCCAACGTCAAACAAAAGTATAAATACAACCAAATATTAAATGTTTAAAATTCACATTACATGGATACATTATTCAAACTAAAATTCGAGTAATAAAATAGAAACTTCATTCGCTATGACTGTCTTCATTAGAATGACTCTCTTCATCACAATGACCACCTTCATCAATTGACTTTTGGTTTTTAGGATAGTTCCGATAATCATGGTAGCCAAGTTTGCCACAAATCTGCACTTCCTTTTCGTCTTCTTGCTCATAACCTTTGCTACAAAACTAGACAATGGGCGGTACTACTGCTACACATACGTAAAAGAGAAACTAATACGTTACAATGAGCAACTTACACATTTGTAATTCAGCCGCAAATGTGTAAAACAGAAATAAGTACGTGTCAGTGATCAATTTATACATGTGTAATACAGTTGCACGTATGTAAAATAAAAACAAATAAATGATAGTGAACAGGTTTACACATTGTATTGTAGCTGCACATACAGAAAACAAACAAATACATACCAGTGAATAGTTTACACATGTGTAAGACATATTGCATCAGAATACATGAGATTTACACACGTGTAAAATAGACACTTACACAATTAAGTTAAAAACACATTAACGTTAAACAATTACACATGTGTAAATCAGTTTAGGAAGTGATGCAAGCAATTACAATTGCACGTCAATAACATTAGTATTCATGTATTATTAAGTGCATCGTATGAAAACATAACTAAACCAACATTCCAGAGCATATATCAAATGTATGAATGATAATAACAACTCCGGCACAAGGATTCCGCCATTGATTTAGGACGAACAGAACCAACAGTCAGCACACTACTGATAAACAAAGGGATGTGAATTGTCACTATCTCATCAGCTACTATTAATCTTCGCTTCTAACTTACTAACTATCATTACTAATAATCTTCGTTTCTAACTTACTAATCATCATCTAAATCTACACAATTTTCTCAATCTAAAACAAGCTTTTCAAAATAAAGATTTTGCTCAGCAATTTCTGTTACATAAAGATAATAGAATGCATTATATAGGTAAGATGAAAAGGCATCATGGATAATTCCCAATATCAACATCACTGTAATACCTTTTCTGTTGTGAAAATCTCTAAGATTTTTATTTTTTATGTCCTATTTTGAGATTGAAATTAACTTGTAAGATAGCTTGTGTCTCAATTTTTAGTACTTATAACAAGAATAGATTTAACAAGCCTTAAAATTGACCAATTAATATATAACTTTAACAAGATACCAACCTAATGCATATTCAAATAACAACTACTAGTAAAAACTAAAGTGAATGTAAACATAAATTATAAACTATACCATCTATTGACAAATTAAAGATTTATATATGAACCTTTTACCTGAGAAGATACAACTTGGCTAAAAATTCACCATTACTTCTGACCTGCAACTAACACCAAACATAAAACAAGAATACCTAATTTATTTGGGATTCGAATATAATAAAACCTGCTCGAGTGTGTTGTATGTAAAATAGAATTACTTACAGCAGCCATCGTTCTGTCATTGCAACTTGTTTTGATTCCAGAACAACCAAATTATCTTTCAAAACGGATTCGAATCAAGGGCAAATCACAAATTGAAATCATAGCATAAGCGTCGGAATTGAATTCGTAAACTAAAACCTGCAGATTATGATAAAATCGAATGAGTCAGTGAATAACAGAGATAATGAGAGCGAAATCCAAAATCGGATGAAAATTGGGTATTCCTGCGTTTGAATGATAACGTATAAATCTAAAATCGATTGAAGAATCTAAAAGCGATTGAATAATTGTGTGATGATTAGCAAAAGAAAGAAATAGGAAAACTTAATTGAAGATTGGTGTAATGGTGTGAGAAAGTGACGTGAATGATTCAATAGATTGTACATTTACCAATTTAACCTTTTGATTAAAACATGAAGGAACATAAATGAGTGGCTGAGAATTGTTCCCACAGTTCTCACAAAAAATGGGTGTTCTCATTTAAACCCTCCATATATATATATATATATATATATATATATATATATATATATTATATATACACACCTAAACCTATATAGGGTGAGGTTCCTGTGAAAGGACCCTTTTCGTGAGAAGTGTGAGAAGACATAGGAATTAACATGTAGAGATCATGTTTTGAACTTAGCAATGATGTTTTGGGTTGTTTTGGCAAGAAAAACACAAAACATAACGATTTAAAACACAATGCAATGTATTATAGGCATGCAATTTAAAAAAAAAACATTATTTAACACTTAAAACACACCACTTAACGTTCTTGACATGGTGTTTAACTTTTAAGCCTACAATTTATTGCTTTGTGTCTTAAATTATTATGTTTGATGTTTTCTTGTAAAAACAACACAAAACATCATGCCTAAGTTCAAAACATGATGCCTACATGTCAATTTCTATGTCTTCTCACACTTCTCACGAAAAGTGTCTTTTTTACAGGATCCTAAACCTATATATATATGTATATATATGTGTTAATATATATATATATATGTATGCATCTAAAATATTTTTAAAATTCTCTTCTAGTGCATCGCTAAACATGAAATAGCGTCTGTTATTTCATCGCTATCCCTATGTAGCATTAGGCAACTTGTTGCTATCGTCCGTTATTCACTATAGACAACTATGCTTTAGGGTAGTTCCCTTCCCCCCTTAGATATGTGCCTTGGATAGAGATAAGCTCGGTAGCGTACAAAAAATAAAGGTACCAAAAATCACCAAATATAGGTATCGGTAGCCAATATATTCGGTACAGTACGGTACCAGTATTTGTGTAAAATTCGGTAAAATACTGGTGCCATACCAAACCGAAATGACCAAAAACACCAAAAAGTGGTTATAAAATCGATACCAAAAAACTTGATACTGGTACCAAATCCTAAATGTTGATCCTAAACCTGAAAGTTTTAACACCTTGGGTACACATGGTGTAAGGGAGGACGGGATCAGCGCTAAAAGAAACGGTACTTTTAGCTTACTCAAATAAAAAAAAATCACATTCACAAAAAAAAACAACCCAAAATATTATTCTTTTATTCCATCTCTGTCAGTCACATTATATAACCACACAACTTTTAGATCTACACATTGCCGTCCCAAACTTCTCATTCTCTCAACCACCATTTTCACACACCTCCATTCTCACACACTCAATTCCGATCACCGGCAAACAATGGAATACAAAAACCTAGGCCGATCAGGCCTCAAAGTCTCCCAACTCTCCTACGGCGCATGGATCAGCTTCGGCAACCAACTCGACGTCAAAGAAGCCAAAACCCTCCTTCAAACCTGTCGTGACAACGGCGTAAACTTCTTCGACAACGCCGAAGTCTACGCCAACGGTCGAGCCGAAGAAATCATGGGGCAAGCAATCCGAGAGCTCGGATGGAAACGTTCCGACATAGTAGTGTCGACAAAGATATTCTGGGGTGGGCCCGGGCCCAACGACAAAGGGTTGTCG
This sequence comes from Scalesia atractyloides, assembly GCA_947069175.1. NCBI lineage: Eukaryota > Viridiplantae > Streptophyta > Magnoliopsida > Asterales > Asteraceae > Scalesia > Scalesia atractyloides. Next base: position 93,464,352 of record CAMTDV010000021.1, on the reverse strand, counting down.
AGGAAACATATTGTTGAGGGGACAAAAGCTTCGTTGAAGCGGTTGGATATGGAGTATGTTGATGTTATTTATTGTCACAGGCCGGATGTTTGTACTCCGGTTGAGGAAACTGTACGGGCAATGAACTATGTTATTGATAATGGTTGGGCGTTTTATTGGGGGACTAGTGAGTGGTCTGCTCAGCAGATTACGGAGGCGTGGGCGGTGGCTGATCGGTTGGATCTTGTTGGGCCGGTTGTTGAGCAGCCGGAGTATAATATGTTTTCTAGGCATAAGGTATGGATGGAAGGTTAATTGCTATTGGTTTGAGTTTTGGGTGTTTTTAAATGGTTTTTGTTGTGTTTGTTGTTGTTTGATTTGTTTTTGTTAATGGTTTTGGGTTGGGCTATTCATAAAGCTTGCAGTTCGGCTCATAGCTCGCCGGACTAAACCTCGAAAAAATCTAGCTAAAAAACTCAATTTGAAATGACCAGAGCCGAGGGTCATTTGTAACTTAGCCGCTTGGCCCATTGCTCGGCTCGTTTAACTTCTAACTCGAGTTGAAACCGAGCTGTGGAGCATCGTTGAATTTGAGCACGAGCTCGAGACCACCCTGGCTCGACTTGGCTCGACTCGTTTACAGCCCTAGTTTTGGGAGTTTAGGGTTAGTTTTGGGTTTATTGCACCAATTAATTATGGGTTGGAACTAAAATTATTCATTTATTTGGTAATTGGGTTCTAAACAAAAAAAAAGAAAGCAAAATAAATTGTGGGGTTGGTAATTGGCTTTTAAAGTAATTAGACTGCCGGGTGTGGAGGGCTTGGGTTGGGGCTTTGCACGACACGTGGCGGAGGTGGGCTCCACCAGGCCACCCAAAAAAAGTGGGGTGTGGAGGGGGCGTGGCTTAGCTTGCCGTGGCCAGCCATGTGGATTTTTCTTTTAATTAAAGGAGCCGACCAAAGCCAGCCAACTCAGCCCGCCCCACGCCAGGCGGAATACCCACGCCAAAGGGGCAACGCCTCACCCAACGCCAACCCGGGGTGGAAAAGCTGGCGTTGAAGGGCAACCCAAGCCTACACCCCGCAGTCTTAGGCAAGAATGTTTGTTGTTTAAGAAGGGTCAAATAAATTGGTTTGAGATATAAATCACTACTTTCAAATTCCAAAGGGGGGCATGAGTTTTAGATGATTAAAGTATATTACCAGGGGTGTTAAACGGGTCGTGTTTGTGGGTAGGCGAGTCAACCTGAAAATTCGACAAGAAACTGACCACGGCACGGACCCAAAAGCGTGTCAGGCATAATATTTGTGGGTTGACCCTTGACAAGGAAAGTCGAACGTAACTTGTTTAACCCGATTTTTGTACCTTTCTTTGCGTATTATTACTCTAAAGTTACCAATTACCTTTAATCTATAAAACTTTATGCTCATTTCTCTTTATAATTTTCAACATAAAATACTGGACTACTTTATGTTATGACATTCAGCACAGCTTTTAAAAAATGTATAAAAATGGGTTAAACGGGTCAACCCGCGACTTCACCAAGTGACCCTATCACCACCTGCTTAAGTGAACATGTCACTGTTCACAGCCAAAGTAAAACATGTTCACTATTTAAAGAGAATACGTTTTTATTTGTTTAAACAATTATGCAGGTTGAGAGCGAGTATCTTCCTCTTTACAAAAACCATGGCATCGGACTTACAACATGGAGTCCTCTTGCTTCCGGAGTTCTTACCGGAAAATACAATGCTGGGGTCCCACCGGACAGTAGATTTGCGTTGGAAAACTATAAGGTAATCTTGAAGTTTACTATCTACATTCAAGCTCTTTGATTACTTATTCTTAAAGTTTTTATTCATTATGTTGACTTTGAAATCGTATTGTGATGTTAAACTATTGCAGAATCTGGCGAGTCGATCGTTGGTGGATGACGTGCTGAAGAAAGTGAGGAAGCTACAACCGATTGCTGATGAACTTGATGTGCCAATGTCTCAGCTTGCGATCGCTTGGTGTGCTGCAAACCCCAATGTATCATCGGTTATTACCGGTGCTACAAAGGAACATCAGGTGAGGTCACATCAAAGATTCACCAGTTTTTGCATTTTCTTTTCCTTTAGTTGATTAAAAAACACCCCACCCACACGCACCACTTGTATGAATCACAATCACGTCAGTGGTGGTAATTTTGACGCATTTACCTGTTATCAAGTCAAACGGGTTACTTTTTTCCTAATAATATTAGATAATGAGAAAATGGGGTGAAAAACACCAGTACTTTTAGTGCCCAAGGTGTGTTTGGGATTGCTTGTCATTATTATTTTTTTTTGCTTTTTAGAAAAATCAAATATATACTTTTAACAATTTGGATGACGAAAAGTGTTCATGCTTATCTGCTTATTATCTTGGGTGAAATAAGTTGTTTCCGATAAACAGTGTTGACCCTTTAAATCCCAAATACACATTCGGGCAATATTGACCCGTTTACTTGTGATCGAGTCAAATGGGTTACCTTTTTCCTAAAAAATATTAGTAATGAGAAAAAATTGGGATTGCTTATTTTTTTTTGTTTTTGTTTTTGTTTTTTGCATTAAAGAAAAGAAAAGAAATAAGCCACTTTTAAAGTGTCCATGCTTATCTGCCAATAAACATATCCTACCGGTTTTGTCACCTCTTTATCAACTGTTGGCGTCATCGTGCATATGTTGTCTTAACATGTTTCCATGTTTCTGGTTTCCATGAAATGCAGATTCAAGAAAACATGAAGGCCATTAATGTGATTCCAAAGCTTACACCAGATGTGATGGAGAAGATTGATGCCATTGTCCAGAGCAAACCCAAGAAGCCAGACTCGTATAGGTGAACGAACACACACAAAGACATTTAGTTTTCAGTTGCTGGCCCGATATATTAAAGACTTGTGTGCCCGATATATTTACAATAAGACTTGTGTTTGAACCATGAATTCGACCCATTTTCATGGGGATGTGACATATTTATATATTTAAGGGTAGCAGTTACCGGGTTATGTTTTATTTTTAAACGGGTCAAATGAAGGATTAAAAGTTGTCTGCAGTCTATGTTATAGCGTATAAACATATATTTATCCTAATAAAGTGGTTTTGTTATTATTAAATCGATTTGCTAATCATAGCCCTAACCATGATCCTAAGGGCCGGGGGTGGGCGGACCTACTATGTAATAAGGGGTAGCCGGTGGTAGTGTAAAATTTTGGAAAATTTTGACGTCTTTTTCGATTTTGTTACCCTGTTTCTTTGAAATATTGCCCCTATACGAACTTTCTAGATCCGCCACTGCTAAGGGCTATGAGTAACTTATCCTAACCACTACTAGGTGGTGATTGTTTAGACCTAACCATAAAGTGGTAGAATAAACTAACCCTCATATAAAATAACCTGACTTGTTAATATTTACCTTGAATTAATGCATTATTTGTTTACTAAATTCTACATCAAGCAATCATGGTCATTCTTAAAAAAAAGGGTTGATTTGAGTAATTTTTTTGGTTGAATGGGTTGATTTGAATAACTAAAATCATACCATCTAACCATAAGTCACTTATGAAACAAATGGGCCCATCATTCACCACCAGGACTGTTACATACTTTTATAGTTTAGTCATGCTTTGAATAACTGTAATAAGTGAGGGACTAGTTTGATAATATTTGATAGTTGAGGGAGATATGAGAGAATGTGTAACGAGAGGAAGTTAGGTCGTTATAAGCTGTTGTAATAGTTAGTTGATGGTATGACGGTTATGAAATTGATTCCTTTTCCCTTTTACGATTCTCTTTCAATTTCATATCGTAACAGTGGTATCAGAGCCGTCCGATCCTCTGGACGCTCTTGATTGGAACCCTAATTCACATAAATTCCCAAAATTCGAACCCTAATTCACAGAAAATTCCCAAAATTCGAACCCTAATTCACAGAAATTCCCAAAAATTCGGTTCAATTGTCAACGAGATAATCATTCTTTCGATTAATTTCACTTCAATTTCGATTCAAAACTCAGAAATTGATCATTCTTTCGATCAATTTCATAGCGTCAATTCAATTTGAGGATCATTCATTGTTCGATTGATTCTGAGTGAGTATGTCGACTCGTCAACACGAAATGGATAGATTGGAGAAAGCAGCTCAAGAAAATGCGAAATCTCTTGAGGTACAACAAGCGATATTGGATCAGAATTCAGAAGCAATTAAGATGTTGCAGATTGGAATGACAACATTAGTTTCTCAAATGACAGAAATCAACAACAAATTGGGAAGTGAAAGATTTGGTAGACATCAGGAACAGAGGATGGTTCGTACTGGAAGATTGGATTTCCCTAAATTCAATGGTAGTGAGGTTGAAGGTTGGATAATCCGATGTAATCATTTTTTTGCAGTTGATAAGACACCAGAAAATGCAAAAGTTTACTATGCTGTAATAAACTTAGAAGGGGTGGCTTTAGAGTGGCATCAAGGATACGTTGATAGTCAAAACAGGAGTATAGATGACATAACTTGGGATGAATATTCGAGATCTGCGATTAATAGATTCTCTGAACGATTATCTGAAGAGCCAATGGAAGAACTGAAGAATCTCAACCAAACAGGTTCACTCTATGATTATACAAAAGATTTTGATTATTTACTTAATAGGGTGAAATTAACTGATGAATATGCTACCAGTTTGTATGTGGGAGGTTTAAAAGCTGAAATACGTTGTTTAGTTAAGATCTTTAAGCCAAAAACAATGAGAGATGCCATTTCTATGGCTAAACAACAAATTGTTGTTTACTCAACCTTGTTTGGTGAAAAAAATAGAGAGGTTAAGAAGCCATTCCATAATATGGGTAGTAATTACACAATAGGTAACAGTAACAAAAGTAGTATAGGAGGAGTCAATCGAAGCGTGGGTACTCCAACTAACACCTTAGCCCTATTACCTACCCCAACAAACAACAAGACCTTGAAGAGTGTAAAAAAAAGTTCCTGCTAAGGTAGCTGAGGAAAAAAAAAAGCTAAGGGAGAATGTTTTTGGTGCAGTGAAAAATATTCTCCAACCCATAATTGTAAATTCAAACATTTATACATTTTAGAAATACATGGAGATGATGAGATGGATTGTGATTGATCAGTTTGACAATGAGATTCAAGAAAGAGAAATGGATGCCCAAATTTCAGTCCATGCTATAACAGGTGTGAGTACATTCTACACTATGAGGGTGGTGGGTACTATTGGAACAAGACACATATTGATTGATTCTGGTTCCACACACAATTTTGTTAACTCTAAGCTGGCTTTAAGGCTAAACTGTCCTACAAAAGGTGTACCCCTAATGAAGGTATTAATAGCCAATGGGAAGGAACTAGAATGCAATAGGTTATGTGAAGATTTTCAGTGGTTAATGCAAGGAGCCTGGTTTAAAACCGACGTCCTGTTATTGCCACTTGATAACTATGATATGGTCTTGGGAATACAATGGTTACAGTCTTTGAATGATATCGTTTGGAACTTCAAAAAGTTAACTATGCAGTTTAAAGTGGGATCCAAAGTCATTGAACTAAAAGGCACTACTAAGGGCGATGTATCATTATGCTCCATGGAGAAATTATCCAGATTAATGACTAAGGATAGTACTACTGTTAAAATGCAGATTTTCAGTATGCAAAATGTAGTAGGAGGGGCATTTCAACATCAAGCTAATGTTAGTAGTGAGAACCTGAAAGATGATAGAATTCAAGAATTGTTACAGCAATATGAAGATGTATTTCAAGAACCAAAGTCATTACCTCCTAACAGAAGTTGTGATCATAGAATCAAGCTAGTAGATGAAACTGTAACCATAAATCAAAGAGTTTATAGGTACCCTTTGGGACAAAGAATGTCATTGAACAAATGGTACAAGGATGTTAGAGATGGGTATTATTAGGCATAGTGTGAGTTCCTTTGCATCTCCTGTAGTGTTAGTGAAGAAAAAAGATGGAACTTGGAGACTGTGCGTAGATTATAGGAAATTAAATGAACATACAGTGAAGAATCGATTTCCTATTCCATTGATTGAAGAACTATTAGAAGAGTTGGGTGGTGCAACAGTTTACTCTAAGTTAGACTTGAGATCTGGTTATCACCAAATCAGAATGTATGATACAGATATACATAAGACAGCTTTCAGAACACATCAGGGTTGTTTGAATTTTTGGTACTTCCTTTTGGTTTGACAAATGCACCAGCAACTTTTCAGGGTTTGATGAATTTAGTTTTCAGAAGTTATTGAGGAAAAGCGTATTGATTTTCTTCGATGAGTATTGGTGTATAGTAGAAATTTGGATCAGCATGTTCAAGATTTGAAAGAAGTACTGCAACTGTTCAGGGAAAAACAATTGTTTGCTAAAAGATCAAAGTGTAGCTTTGCTGGTTCAAAGGTCGAATATTTGGGGCATGTGATTTCAGAAGAGGGAGTAGCTACTGATCCATCCAAAATTGAAGTTGTCAAGAACTGGCCTACTCCTACTACTGTTAAACAACTCAGAGGTTTCTTAGGGTTGACTGGCTATTACAGGAGGTTTATCTCTTCTTATGGTACTATTGCTAAACCTTTACAAATCTATTACAAAAAGATGAGTTTTATTGGTCACAAGAAGCACAGGAAGCATTTGAAGTACTTAAAAAGGCATTAATACAAGCTCAAGTTCTGGCCCTTCCTGACTGGTCTCAAGAGTTCATAGTGGAGACTGATGCTAGTTCAAAAGGACTAGGGGCTGTTTTAATGCAAGGCAGACACCCCATAGCTTTTGTGAGTAAAGCTTTATCAGCAAAGCAGTGTACTCTTTCTGTTTACGAAAAGGAATTGTTAGCCATACTATTAGCAGTTAAACATTGGCATCAATACCTTATTTTGAACCATTTCACCATCAGAACAGATCAAAAGAGTCTCAAGCATTTGTTGGAACAAAAGATAACCACACCTTTACAACATACTTGGATAAGTAAACTGATGGGATATGATTATGACATTGTGTATAAGAAGGGAATTGAGAATAATGCGGCTGATGCATTATCCAGAGTACATGGGGCAGCTTCATTTCAATTAGCAATCTCATCTTATGAACCATTATTGTTAGAAAAGATCAAAGCACATTGGGTATGCGATGTTATGGCTCAGGAATTGATTCAAAAGCTACTACAAGGTGTGGCAATTAAGAATATGAAATGGGATGGTACTTTATTGACAAGGAAGAACAAGCTGTGGATTGGCAAACAAGAAGATTTAAGGCATGAGATTTTGTTGATGTGTCATGCTTCTGCAATGGGAGGGCATTCTGGGATACAAGCAACCCTACAAAAGTTTAAAGACATGTTTTATTAGAAAGGGGCAACTAAAGATGTGAAGAAATTGGTTAAGACTTGTGATGTGTGTTTAAAAGCTAAGTATGAGGCCATAGCTACCCCTGGGTTGCTTAATCCTTTACCTGCACCACATTCCATATTCACTGATGTATCAATGGATTTCATTAGTGGTCTTCCTAAATCTGGAGGAAAGGACACTATTCTAGTGGTCGTGGATCGGTTTACAAAGTTTGGTCATTTCATGCCGCTAAAACATCCTTTTTCAGCAGTACAAGTTGCACAAGTGATGATGGACAATGTGTTTAAATTGCATGGCTGTCCACAGACCGTTGTATCTGATAGAGATCCTATTTTTCTGAGTAAATTTTGGAAAGAATTTCTCAAACTACAAGGTATTGAACAGGCCCTATCAACTGCTTATCATCCACAATCGGATGGGCAAACTGAGGTTTTGAACCGATGTTTGGAAACATATTTACGATGCATGGTGATGACGGAACCTACAACTTGGTTAAAATGGTTGCCTCTTGCTGAATGGTGGTATAACACCACTTGGCATTCGGCTATCCAAATGACACCGTTCAAAGCCTTATATGGTGTTAACCCTCCTATTCAATTGCCATACATTCCTTGTCATACTACAGTAGCTGATTTGGAAGATTGGTTTAAACATCGAAAAGAGATGCTAATAATTTTGAAACAGTCGCTAGATAGTGCAAGGAATCGAATGAAGTCGTTTGCTGATTTGAAAAGGAGTGATCGAACTTTTGAAGTAGGGGATTGGGTATATTTGAAATTACAACCTTACATTCAAACCTCTTTGAGGTTACACAAGTAATTCGAAGCTTTCTCAGAAGTATTTTGGGCCATTTCAAGTAACAAAGAGGGTGGGAGTTGCAGCATATACATTAGATCTTCCTGCAGGATCTAAGTTACATCCAACTTTTCACGTCTCTTTATTAAAGAAAGCATATGGGCCTCCTGATCATCAAATTGTATTACCAAGTGTAACTGAACCAATTCTGCAGCCATTGGCCATTTTGGAAAGGAAGCTGGCTAGACAAGGAAATAGGCCTGTTATGAAGTTTTTAGTTCAATGGAAGGATTTACCAAGTGTAACACCCCAACCGATGGCGGAAACATCGGGATGAGACGAAAACGAGATTGCTCATTGCTCACAACATTATTAAGATAATTAATTAAACCATATTTCATTTCACAAGAATTGTCAAATACATCAATGTAACAAAACAAAGAACAACCTAACATTTGCAAAGTCATAACAAAATTGATACGTCGACATTAAACCTAACGTCTAATTTGTGTGTATCTAGTCCTTGCTATATTGTTTTCATAGCGTCATCTCCTTCAACCTGTAACATGTTTTTAAAATAAAGTCAATGCAAAAGCAAAGGCGAGTACACAAGTTTAAGCATAGCATACGTATACGAATAAAGTTTTAACAATCCTCATGGCAACCAAATCTATACAAGAGCAATATCAAGGCATGCAATGCTAATAATCAAACCCGTAACGCAATCACAATGTTTTAACATGACCTCACGAATAACACGATGGAGGTGGATGCGTGAATTCCTATAGCGCTAAGCGTGTCAAACAAAGGCTAAAAATAGTTAATGACTAAAGCATAGCACAACGTTTATCCCTAGACAAGCAACAAGTATACGATTCAAGTAGTCATGTGTATAGGATTGTTTGTGCGTTTCATAAAGTTTAAGTGTTTGTGATTTTTGTACATGGAAACATGTTACACCCAAAAAGTGATATAAACAAAAGTGGGTCGAGTGTACTCACAGAATTGCTAAGTCTTCTTTGGAAATTCCACGACGAGTTGATGAGTGGAAGAAAGGGGACATCGAGGTCACCTTAAAAATGGCAAACGAATGTACGTGAATAATAGAAGCTACGACGGAGGATTCGAATTGGAGTTGAAAGTACGTATATAGTTAACATCGTTTAAGAAAGGAATTTCTAAATTAAATTCATCAAAAGGGTTGTAGGAGTGTTGTCAAATAATTAATATATATATTTGACGAAAAGCATATTTGGTATATATATATATTTATATTCTAACGAATTGTATGAGATATATATGTATATTGTCGAATGGTGTACAAATATATTTGTCGAAAGTAAAATAAATAGGTTTTGTCGAAAGTAAAATAAATAAGTATATTTGTCGAGAGATATGATAAATATATCTATATTTTGTCGATGAATATAATGAATAAGTATGTTTTGTCGAAAGTATAGTAAATAAGTATATTTGTCGAGAGATATGATATATATATATATATATATATATATATATATATATATATATATATATATATATATATATATATATATATAAATATTTTGTCGATAAAAAATAAATAGACATATTTTGTCGATAAACGGGCAGAGTTTCCTCTTGTTTTTGGACAATCCCGACAACATATGTGTCGATATATTTTTCCAAAACACAACAATAAACAACGCAAGAATCGACGAAACACTATAAATGTTTACATACTCTTTTTATGTCTACGAATTTTATAAGGTTCGGTTACGTGATTATAACACTAATTAAATACAAAACAATATAATTAATAACATGACATTATACCAAGTCGAGTGTGGATTGATTTTGACCCGAACTTTGAAGCAAGACTGAACTGAGTTAACCCGTTGATTGTTGACCAGGTTTGACTCGAGCCGGAACCGAAACAACTGCTGTTGACTGCCGTTGACCGACGCCAAACTGAACTGAGATGAAACCAAAAGTGAACTCAACAAACCAACTAAATCAAATGTGAAACTGAAACAATCAAGGCACGATCCGTACCTGAACCGAAATGTATCTGGACTGAACACGGACCGAAACAAATCTGACTTCGGGATGAGTGACCTGAACCGGAACAGCTGAACCGCTGTCTCTGTAACTCGAGTGAACGCCAAAGCTGACCCGTTGACTGTTTGACCACAGTTGACCAGGTTTGACCGAACACCAAACGAGACCCGAACCGAAGCCAAAACTGTCATTGACTCACTGCTGACCCGAATCTCTGCACCGAGACCCGAACCCGCTGAACATGAGCCGTGAACTGCACCGAAACGAATCGTAACCTGCCGAATGAAAAGAATTAACGGGATTCAAAAATAGAAGCAAAACCAAGACCCGAACTGAGACTAACCTTTACTGAACCGAGATTCGACCCGGAGCTGACCCGGTGTTGACCAGATTTGACCCGACAAGAACCCGAGCTGGACCAAGTCTAACCGGACCGAATCTGAGCCGTGTCGCACCAAATGAACCCGAGCCTCGTATTTTTGAACCGAGTCAACTGAAATAACAAAACAAGACTGAAATTGAAACGGGGAAACCGAACGCGGGAACTGAGTTAAGAACCGAGTTAGGAGTCGAGCTCATACCTGTAACCTGAGTCGGGAACACGCAAAGACTCGAACTCAGACGAGCTTGAACGTGGCTGAGCCGCCGCCGCCACTACTGCTGCGTCTCTGATGCGCCGTCGCATCAGCTCTAACGTCGGGGAAACGGGAAGAGTGTGAGAGAGACGAGGGTGAGGGGTGTTTCGTCAGAGAACAGAACCGGAGAAGGAGCCCCGCCGGTGTCTTCCGTTGCTGCGGCTCCTGCCGCCACCGCCGTCGCGGCTTGTGCCGCCGCCACCGATGCTGATGTTGTTGGCTGGCGACGCTGCCAACAATAGTGGTGGTGTTGCTGCCGTGTTTTTGTCTGCGAGAGGGAGGAGTGAGAGCGTGGGAGAGGGGATGGGAGGGGTTGTGTGCAGGCAGGAAAGGAGAAGGGGAGAGCAGGGAGATGAGCGTGTGTGTGTATAGTGTGAGGGTGTGGTGTTTATTTAGTTGTAATTAGGTTTAGGGTTTAGTTAGGTTTAGGTGGTGTGTTGGGCCAAAGCCTGTTAACCCGTTCTAACGTTTTTGAGTGGCCCGAACGTACCGACGAGATCCGATTTCAAGTACAAGTTTCATAAAACGTCGAATTTATTTTGTTTATTATTATTATTATTATTATTATCTAGAAAAATAATAAAATACGATGCGTTACACCAAGTCATGATTCAACGTGGGAAGAAGCATCTGATTTCATGAACAAGTATCCGGATTTTGATGTCTATTCTTGAGGTCAAGAATGTTTAAAGGGGGGAGTTTTGTTAGATACTTTTATAGTTTAGTCATGCTTTGAATAACTGTAATAAGTGAGGGACTAGTTTGATAATATTTGATAGTTGAGGGAGATATGAGAAAATGTGTAACGAGAGGAAGTTAGTATAATTCAATCTGAATTCCTTGATCTCTATTGATGAAGAAGGGAACAATATATAATACAAGAGACCCTAACTAATTCCCTGGAAATCAGGGATGAAATACAAAACGGATATACACAATAAATACATAAAATACAAAACGGATATTCATCCGCTAATACGCCCCCGCAGTCGTAGTAATAGGTCTTCCGATGCATAGACTGGACCGAAATCGTTGAAACAATTGGCGTGGAAGACCCTTGGTGAATATGTCAGCGTATTGATAGTCTGCAGGAACATGAAGAACTTTGACAGAACCCATACGAACCTTTTTGCGAACAAAATGTATGTCAATCTCGATATGCTTGGATCGTTGATGTTGGACCGGATTCTTAGATAAGTAGACAGCAAAGATATTGTCACAGTAGACAACTGTGGCCCGGGTAATGGGAAGATGAAGTTCGAGAAGTAGGTTTCTGAGCCATGTTGTTTCTGCAACGGTGTTGGCCACACCTCTGTATTCAGCCTCGGCACTGGAACGTGAGATAATCGCTTGACGTTTTGATGACCAAGAAACCAGATTATCACCGAGGAAGACACAGTAGCCTGAAGTAGACCTTCGTGAATCAGGCAGCCTCCCAATCCGCATCAGAATAGGCTGTGATATGAGCTGATTTGGATTGTAAAATAGAGATTCCATAGTCTAGTGTACCCTTGAGTATCAAAGGAGCCGTTTCATGAACTGGAAATGAGAATCTCGAGGGGAGTGCATAAATAAACATATTTGTTGCACTGCATATGATATATCAGGCCGTGTCAAGGTTAAATACTGCAGTGCACCAGCAAGGCTACGATATAAGGCACCATCTGAGAAGGGTTCTCCAGCAGTTGCACTTAGTTTAGAATTGGTGTCAGTAGGTGTGGCACATGGTTTACAATTTTCCATTTTAGCACGAGCTAAGATCTCTGCTGCATATGTGGCCTGAGATAAGAACAGGCCACCATTTCGTCGGGTTACCGCAATCCCGAGAAAGTGATGTAGTGGTCCGAGATCAGACATGGCAAATTCCCTGGAAAGAGTGGCAATGAAGTGCTGCAAAAGTGTCTGATTGGAGGCTGTCAAGATGATGTCGTCTACATAGAGAAGTAAATATGCCATTTGATCACCCTGTTTGTAGACGAACAAAGAAGTATCACTCGTGGTAGACCGAAAACCACACTTTTGAATATAGGAAGCAAATCTGAGGTACCACGCACGTGGAGCTTGTTTTAGCCCATATAAAGACTTTTGAAGTCGACAAACATGCGTTGGATTTTTACTGTCAACAAACCCAGGTGGCTGAAACATGTAAACAGTTTCATTAAGGTCCCCGTGTAGGAAAGCGTTCTTGACGCCAAGAACGTGAAGTTGCTAAGCTGAGGACGATACGAATCGTAGTGGGCTTAACCACTGGGCTGAATGTCTCGTCACAATCAACACCCACCTGTTGAGATTTGCCATTTACAACCAAACGCGCTTTGTAGCGCTGTAATGTACCATTGGCATGATATTTGTGGCGAAATAGCCACATACATCTGATAATATGAGCATCTGCTAGTCTTGGCACAAGCTCCCATGTATTATTAGCTATTAATGCCTGGTATTCGTCGGTCATAGCCGAGTGCCAGTTCTGGTCAGTCAAGGCCTGGGTGTGGGATTTGGGTAGTGGGGAAATGTTATGCTCGGAGGTGACTAAGAGGGTGGGATCTGTTGAGGGTAGGGAACCAGTTTTAGACCGGGTCTGCATAGGGTGGGTAGAGGGTGGCTGAGGCAGGTTAGATTGTGAAGGAGCTAGGGTGCTAGGTGCATGTTCTGGGAAGAAAACAGGTCCGGATGCATTAGAATCAGACCTGTTTATGCGGCTGTAAGTGTGGGTAAGGGGTGGGGAATGTGGCTGTGAGACCGTGGGGGTGGGGGTGGGTGTGGAAGCATGGGGTGGAAAAAAAATGGGTCTGGATGTTGCTGGGTCAGACCTGTTTAGTTGGCTGTAGGTGTGGGTTATGGGTGGGGAAGATGGTTGGGAAGTAGTAGTGGTTTCGGTTGTGGGAGGAGAGGAGGTGAAATGAAACGGGGTACTCATGGGTGAGGGTTCCGAATCAGGGTGAGAGAATGGGGTGGTATGAGGTGTAGGTGGGGTAGAGAAAGGAAATGTGGATTCGTCAAAGGTGACGTGACGGGATAGATAGACACGTCCAGTTGAGGGGTCTAAGCATCGGTATCCACGATAATTCATAGGATATCCGAGAAAGATGCACGGAGTGGAACGGAGGGCTAGTTTGTGGGGTCGAGTGGCATTGTGATTTGGAAAACAAGCACACCCGAAGGTGCGAAGGTGAGTGTAGGTGGGATGCCGGTGATAGAGTTTGTATGTGGGGGTTAAAAAGTTATGGAGTTTGGTAGGAAGAATGTTATGTAAATAGACGGCAGTGTGAAGTGCTTCAACCCAGAAATTTGAAGGTAGGGAAGCATGGGTAAGGAGGGACATAATGATGTCATTAATTCGTCGGATCATACGTTCCGCCTTACCATTTTGTTGTGAAGTTTGGGGACATGAAAAACGAAATTGAAGGCCGTGAGTGAGAGCGAATGATTGAAATTTGGAATTATCAAACTCACCACCCATGTCACACTGAAAACTTTTGATATATTTATTAAATTGGGTTTGGACAAGGCGGAGAAATTGAGTAAATTTGGTGAAGGTTTCGAATTTATATTTGAGTGTATAAGCCCAAACAAATTGGGTATGGTCGTTAATGAGGACCATGTAATATTTGTAACCTGTTTTGCTAGGTATAGGTGAAGTCCACAAGTCACAATGTATAATGTCAAAAGGTTGGAAAGTAACGGAATCAGAATCATGAAATGGTAAACGCTTATGTTTAGCGATTTGACAAGAGTTGCAAAAGAAATTGTTCTTAGATTTATTACAAGAAATTAAATTACGAGAAACTAAGAAATCCATAATAAAATTACCAGGATGGCCAAGGCGATCATGCCAAACATTAGAGAGCGAAGAAGTAAGCAAAGCCGAAGCAGGTTTGTTGGTTGTGGTGTTGAAGGAGTACAGTGGGCCGGTACTATTGTGGCGGCTCAGGAGCGTTCCATTCTTGTAGTCCTTCACAGAAAAGCCAAAAGGGTCAAAAGACATGGAAACCATATTGTCAGTAGTGAATTTACGAACTGAAACAAGGTTTTTGATAATATTTGGGGTGTAAAGGACATTTTTAAGGGTGTAGGGTCGGACCCGTGAATTGGGTGAGTTAATGGTTGTATGACCGGACCCGTGAATTGGCACACGGTTACCATTACCAACATACACAGAATTAATAGTAGTAGTACAAGGAGTGTGAATATTACCTGGTTCGTGTGTCAAATGATCAGAGGCACCAGTGTCAGCAACCCAATTTTCATCTCCCGAGTCCAGTGCCATCGCCTGGAAAGCTGCCCCTAATTCTGATGGTTCCAGTGGGTTTACATCTGCCAAGTGGGCCTGAGCAGGTGGAGTGGACCAGGGCTATTGCTGTCGTGAATGTAACATCCGTCGAAAAACGGGTTTTCAAAACCCGCTTCGTTTATTAATCGAATAGTCAGTATCAAATTTTTGTTGCTTATTTAATGCTCATTTTAATTTTAAACAATACATAACTAATAAACATTTTAGAATATGGAAATTAAAATTGTTAAAAAGTAAAAATAAAGTAATTAAAAATGAAAATGGGCTGCCGGGTTTCGAACCCAGGTCAGCCGGAAGATTTAAACATCAAACGCTTAACCACTCCGCCACTTGCTGTTTTTGTGTAATCAAGGAAGCAAATAAAACCTTAAGTTCACCGTGAATCTATCTATTTGCGCCAAAACTGAAACCGATCATCGGCTTTCAACTTTCCAAACGTTTGAGTGATCATGAGTTACTGATTATAACCGATGAAGCATTTGCAACCCACGTTTTAATCAATTCAGTCTTCAACTGAATTCGATTCATATGATTTTCGGGTTTGAAAACCGAAATCATTTACTTCCTGATTTACTCTAACAATATCATCGCCTCTCAATTCGGAAACACTCACAGAACCTCCAATTTCACTTTCGCTCTATTTTCTGTTCGTCGGAAACGCTTTCTGATATCGCCGGACTTTCGCCGGAAAACCGTGACGTTCATCGAATCGGTAAATTTCTAAATTCTTTCATCTTCTATCCATTGTTAGACTTTTACTAACTCAAACCCTTCAATCAGAATCAGTCCCAGACGACGTTGTCGGATATTCAGCACTCGCCGGAAAATTTTTGAAAATTCCGAAATCACGCTGTGAATCGGTATGAGCATCTAAACTCTCTGATAACTCTTGTTTAGTCATTTAATTTCACAATTAGTTAATCAAAACTGTTAATTGGTCCGCTCAGACGGAGTTCGTAAAACAGAGCCGACGACTTTGCCGGAGTTCTGAGAAAAATCATTTTTCCGGTACATTCATTCCCAAAACTTTCTCTATCCATTTCATTTTAATCATTTATATGTCCGTCAATCGAATTAAACAAGAACAATAGAATAAATCGTTTGTCTGTGTTTTTGAACGAAGAAGGTGAAGTCGAACATTAGGTATAAGTTTAATTAAAACAAGATATTAAACCGGGTTAGACACACAGTCCAGCGATGGACTGTGTGCGCAAACAAAACAAACGTCTCGAGTTCGATCCCTGACACGACCCTATCCTCTGAAATAAAAATGTCCTTTCTTAAACCGAACCGAATTAATTCGCTGTAAGATGTTAAGTTTAATAAAAACCAGTATTTTAACCAAGTTAGACACACAGTCCAGCGGTGGATTGTGTGCAATGTTAAACAACGTGTCCCGGGTTCGAGACCTGTTATGTGCACCGGTTCGACATGATTAAAATTCTTTTTAAAATAAATGAATTCTGAATAAATTAAATAGTATATAAATATAATTAAAAACAGAAATATTTCGGGTTAGACACGTAGCTCAGTTGGTAGAGCTGCGTGCACGCGTACGGGAGGTCACAAGTTCGAACCTCACTCAGCGCAAACAAATACAAGTCCGAACCGATCAACAGTCAACGGTCAACGGTCAACCCAAAAAGTCAACATTTTTTTTATATTTTTATTTATTTATTTAATTTAAAAATCAATTAAAAATACTTAAAAATAATATTTTTAAAGTTAGAAAATGACCTTAAACTCACAAAAATAAATCTAAAAACCCTATTAAAATTGTTAATAAAATCCACTTATTTACCGTACTTTTTCGTTATTATTTAGGTTAGTTATTTCTCGTCGATCAACCCTCTAAACTCGTGCGCATTCAACATCATCAAACGAACGCACCCAATGTGAGTGAATCTCTACAAATTCCCCGTTTTAATCACTTTTTGGGGTGTATCATGTGTCTTATTTATATTACATTTAAACACTTGTGCATCCATCATATCCATGATCAAATGTGTATCCAATATGTTTCAATTGTTTGTGTGTTTAATGTTTAGATTAAATTTATCATTTTCAATACATACATCATCATAGGCCGTCTGTTCCCCATTACCTATGAGCGGAACCGTTCCCCATTACGTATGAGCGTGAACGAGGCGTTGCCAACATACGATCGGCTCCGTTTGATTGAGCCTTGATCGCACATACATCATCATAGGCCGTCCGTTCCCCATTACCTATGAGCGTGAACGAGGCGTTGCCAACATACGATCAGCTCCGTTTGATTGAGCCTTGATCGCACATACATCATCATAGGCCGTCCGTTCCCCATTACCTATGAGCGGAACGTGACGTTGCCAACATATACATTATCATTCATGTCATTTGCTCATGCAAGGTGGTTTGTTATTTGTTATTGTATGTTTATTTACGTTTGCTCACATATGATTATTGCACAATTTTTCCATGTTAAATATAACAAGAAATCAATAATAAATGTTTTCTAACAAGGTTCACTCGCCAGCTTTTGTTGACCCAAAAACCCCCATTTTTACACATGATACAGGTGATCCAGTTGCAGCAAGAAACATATAGGACGGCTTAGAAGAATAAATCGGTTTAGGCTTTGGATTGTTTATTTAGTTACTATTTCCTTGTAATTGGATGAACTTGTTTGGAATATTGAAGTTGTAATTTTGAATTTAATAAATATGAAACATATTAGTAAACATCATGAGCTTTGGTGATAACCCAATTATGCCCCGACTCTTATTCCGCTGCGGGTCGGGGTGTGACAGTGAACTTGGGCCAGTGGCCTGTTGAGGCTGACCAGGAACAATCGGCCAAGATGGGCCTGCCCAACTGGGCTGAGTTGGGTAGGGACATGGTGGGGCCGCAGCCCACCATGGTGGCCAGTAGGGGGATGGACCTGGGCTCCAGATATTGGGTCGGACCAATTGATAATGGGCCGAAGACTGGGAAGAACCACGAGGCTGGTTGCGGTTAGAGGGCTGCTGATTTCCACGACCTGTGTGATGTTGCTGTTGACCCAAAGACTGCTGAGGCCTTTGATATTGACATCTTGGCTGCTGTCGGTTGTTGTTGCGATAATGAGGGGGTCCCGGCGGGTCGTATGTCACACCCCGACCCGCAGCGGAATAAGAGTCGGGCATAATTGGGTTATCAACAAAGCTCATGATGTTTACTAAAATGTTTCATATTTATTAAATTCAAATTACAACTTAAATGTTCAAGCCAAATTCATACGATACAAGGAAAGGAAAATTAAATAAACAATCCAAAATATAAACTGATTTATTCTTCTAGGCCGTCCTATATGTTTCTTGCTTCAACTGGATCACCTGTATCATGTGTAAAAATGGGGAATTTTGGGTCAACAAAAGTTGGCGAGTGAACCTTGTTAAAAACCTTTGTTATTGATTTCTTGTTGTATTTATATAGAAAAATTGTGCAATAATCATATGTGAGCAAACGTAAATAAACAAACAATCACAAACCACCTTGCATGAGTATATGACATGAATGATAATGTATATGTTGGCAACGTCACGTTCCGCTCATAGGTAATGGGGAAACATACGAGCCTATGATGATGTATGTGAGATCAAGGCTCAATCAAACGGAGCCGATCGTATGTTGGCAACGTCACGTTCCGCTCATAGGTAATGGGGAACAGTTCCGCTCATAGGTAATGGGGAACAGACGAGCTTATGATGATGTATGTACTGAAAATGATAAATTTAATCTAAACATTAACCACACAAACAATTGATACATATTGGATACACATTTGATCATGGATATGATGGATGCACAAGTGTTTAAATGTAATAAATAATAAGCGACGCAATGTGATTAAAACGGGGAATTGGTAGAGATTCACTCACATTGGGTGCGTTCTTTTGATGATGTTGGATGCGCACGAGTTTTGGGATTTGATCGACGAGGGAAAACTAACCTAAAATATTAACGAAATGGTTCGTTAAATAAGTGGATTTTATTAACAATTTTAATAGGATTTTTAGTTTTATTTTTGTGAGTTTAAGGTCATTTTCTAACTTTAAAAATATTATTTTTAAGTATTTTTATTGATTTTTAAATTAAATAAATAAATAAAAATATAAAAAAAAATGTTGACTTTTTGTTGACCGTTGACCGTTGACCGGTCCGTTGACCGGTCGGACAGTGGTATTTGGTGCGCTGAGTGAGGTTCGAACCCGGGACCTCTCGTACGCGTGCACGCAGCTCTACCAACTGAGCTACGTGTCTAACCCGAAATAATCTGTGTTTTAATTATATATATATACAAATTAAATGTTAATTTATTTGGTTTATATTAAAAGGTTTTAAAATGGTCGAACCGGTTTGCAGGGAGCCGGATCGAACTCGGGTCCTTCGGTTTGTAAGCGCACAGCCCAACCAGTTGGGCTGTGTGTCTTATCTGTTTAACATACGGTTTATATTAATCTTATAAACAAACTGGAATCTGTTCTGATTCAGTTTTAAAAAGAATGGTTTTAATTCGGAAAGTCGGTGCGTTTGTATGGTTCGAACTCGTGACGTGCGCTATGTGTTTGCACACAGTCCACCGCAGGACTGTGTGTCTAACCCGGTTTAATATTCAATTTAAATTATACTTATACACAACGTCAACTTCGTCTTCCTCATTCAAAGACACAGAACAACGATATTCGACTGTTCTTGTTAAAATCGTTCGTTGAACATTTTATTGATTGAATTGTAATGGATAAAAAGAGTTAAGGAATCAAACGTACCGAACAGACTGATTTTCTCAGAACTCCGGCAATGGTCGTCGGCTCTGATTTGTGAATTCCGTCTAGATGAATCAATTAACAGTTTTGATCGATGAGTTGTGAAATTGAGTTACTAAACAAGGATTATCAGAGGGTTTAGATGATTGTACCGATTCACAGCGTGATTTCGGAAATTTCCAGAAATTTTCCGGCGAGTGCAGAATATCCGGCAACGTCGTCTGGGATTGATTCTGGTTGATGGATTGAAGTTAGTATAAGTCTAACAATGGATTGAAAACGAAAGAGTCGAGAAATTTACCGATTTGATGTATGTCTCGGTTTTCCGGCGAAAGTCCGGCGATTGCAGAATATCTCCGGCGAGTGTAATTGCTTCGAGAAATTGTGTGATTTTGAGCGAAAAGATTACTAGAGACTTGGGTGTGTATTTATAGGGAAGAATCAAGATGAATTGGGTCTGAATATGGTCTTGATTCGTGGTCAAGACTTTCTCCGGCAGTTATGACTGAGATCGCGGGATTAGACATCGGTTATAACCGACGTCGATGTTAATACATGCGTTTAGTCAGAGGAAACCGTCGATAATTGGCGAAATCGTCGGTATTTCCGGCGAGTGCGAATTGGGCGCGCTGATTCACTGGGTTTGATTTAGAGTTTCAATATAAGTATTAATTGTTTCATTATATCAACAAACTAGTCAAGTGGCGGAGTGGTGAGATGTGTGTTGGTTGTTTCTTCCGGCTGACCCGGGTTCGAAACCCGGCAGCCTATTTTTTTTTTTACTTTATTTTTACTTTTTAATAATTATAGTTTTTAAATTCTAAATTGTTTATTAATTATGTATTGTTTAAAATTAAAATTAATCATAAATACGCAACTAAATTTTATAACTTGATACTCGATTAATAAACGAAGCGGGTTTGGAAACCCGTTTTTCGACGGATGTTACACCGTAGGTGGCTCGCGAGACACTTGGGCAACAACAGCCGGGTTGGAGGCAATAGAGTCCCGTGCTTGTTGGCGACGCAGATCTGAGTCGAGCATGTCGCAGGCATCTTCCCATGAGGGAAGGGTGTTATTGATGATAGAGGCTTGAACATCGAATTCCGGTGGTAAGCCGCGAACCAGCTGCAGGACAAGGCGTTCTTCTGTGACTGGTTGTTCAACAGCTTTCAGTTGGTCAGCCAGATACTTGAGACGCTGACAGTAGTCTTGGAGGCTGGGCATGGAGCGCAAGGTAAGATTGACAAACTCTGTTTCAAGGGCTGCTGCACGGGCGCCCTTGTTGTTCAGAAAAATTTTCCGAATCCGGGTCCATGCGCCATAACCTGTTGTTTCCTCATCAAGAATACGTGCCAGCAGGTCATCTGAAAGTGTCCCATAGATCCACTGAAGCACAAGAGAGTCAATTTTGGCCCAGTTGGCGTAGTCCGGATCTGTTTTGGCAGGCGGTTCAGTGCCATCAATGTGGTGTAACACCTCGTAACCGCGTGCATGCAGGGTGAACAGCTTGACCCATGATGCATAGGTGACTTTGGAACCATCCAAAGCACGAACTTTGTGCTGGATGTTAGTCACCGAATAAGCAGGGTGAAGGCTGTCAGTGTTCTTGGAGGATTCTGGTTTGTCTGTCATCGAGATGAACAAAAGAAGGAAAAAGAAAAAAATCGGCTACAGGGTCCGTGGACAGGGGCTACTGCGATTTGGTTTTAGGTCAGAGCAGTAGGCTCTGATACCATATAATTCAATCTGAATTCCTTGATCTCTATTGATGAAGAAGGGAACAATATATAATACAAGAGACCCTAACTAATTCCCTGGAAATCAGGGATGAAATACAAAACGGGTATACACAATAAATACATAAAATACAAAACGGATATTCATCCGCTAATAGTTAGGTCGTTATAAGTGTTGTAATAGTTAGTTGATGGTATGACGGTTATGAAATTGATTCCTTTTCCCTTTTACGATTCTCTTTCAATTTCATATCGTAACAAGGACCACCTCCATTGCGTCTTGCACCATCGCCTCTTCTCGCCGTCATAAAAACAAACATAGCGGGTAAACCTATTATGATACTTTTTTTCTCTTCTAAAATGCCGAGATTTTTGGCCAAAACTCGTTTTGATCAATTAGCTGACCGGACCCATCCATTTTTCTACGCTTACTAAAATTCTAGGAAGTGATCAAGCATGTTTAATGGTTAAAGACAACCCGACCCATTTTGAATCCGCAAACTTTAGTCGCAATCTATCTACAAACCTTTACGATTAAGTTACGTCTCATCTTTTTGCCTAATTTTGTTGCTGCACCATAAGACCTGCATTCTACCGTACACTATCACAATAGCCATGTAATAATCTATATCAACTCCCAGATGTTAAGATACACCCAATGGCCTTAAAGAATTAAGTATTTGTATTCTTGATAATTTGATTTTTGAGCTAAGGCTCCTAACAGAAACCAAAAAAAAAACAAGAAAATGGGTAAATTGCCAAATCGGTCACTGAGTTAATGTTACATTTTACTGGGTTTGTGACCTGGATAGAATTAACAAAAAAAATCAAAACGTAAGGTGTTCATATATAAAAAAAGTATTGTGAATGTAACAAATAAATCAGCCCAAACCTTAGGGACGATTTTGACATTTTACTCAAAATCATAAAAAAAAACTAGATTAGAAAAACAGACCTGCAAGTATGAGTTTGGTAAACAAATATAATAGAATAATGATACTTTGGTTAGTTGTTTAGATAGATAGAATTCTTCTAAATCAAACAGTAACCTGAATATCAATTTGGTAAACCAAGATTATTTAGGAAAATCAGAACTAAATCAGCCGTTCATATGAGTAGACTTTTGTTTACATAAATAAATCAAAAGGACTGGACTTCTTTTTGTACAAATAAATCAAAACAAGACCAGTAGTTAGTTACCGGGTAGGGGCGCCCATCACTCAAAATATCAAATTATCATACGTCACGTCATCGAGCCAAATTCCATCACTAGTGATGGATTTTACTAGAGGTGAGTCCCATCACTATACTAGTGATGGTTTTTTTTTAAATTATAAATTAACAATACAATTTTAATTTATAAATTTTAAATTATAAATTCATATATATGTATTAATTCATAACATCTTGATGAATAGTGTAAAAATTTGTCTTCTATGGTTTTAGTTTTTTTAAGCATAAGGTTTTTTTATTTATTTTTGTTTTACAAGTTTGATTTTTATTTTAATAACTTTGCCATAGAAAGTTAAACAAGCTTAGTTTTTTATTAGTTTTTGTTGTA
Organism: Scalesia atractyloides; assembly: GCA_947069175.1. NCBI lineage: Eukaryota > Viridiplantae > Streptophyta > Magnoliopsida > Asterales > Asteraceae > Scalesia > Scalesia atractyloides. The sequence continues at coordinate 93,441,148 of CAMTDV010000021.1, read as the reverse complement.
CGCTTTTTCGAGGATTTGGTCGTCGTTCGATTGCTACTTAACATAGTGTTTAGTGGCCATATTTGGTTCCTTAGGTTTTTCGTTCGGTTGCTATTTAGCACGATGTTTGGTAGTTTTTACGTCACGTATGTCACTTGGTGTTAAAAATTCGTGTTTTTTGTATTATGTGTTTTTCGCATTTTGATCGTAGTTCAGTTGTTACATAGCACGGTTTACGCCCTCAGCCTGACAATGTTGATAACACAATTTACCCCCCCCCCCCCCCCCCCAAAGAGGGGGCTTAAGACTAGTTAACAATAAACAATAAATTATAAATTTCATTTAAATAAAAGACACTATTTCTAAAAATACAACTTAAAATAAACATTATAAATTAAAGTGTCATATTTAGTATGCACATGTAATGTATATATGTGTGGGCTTTCGAAGGGTAAAAGTGAAATTGCACTAATTTTAACGTTATTTTACTTATTTCGTGAAAATATTGTTAAAAGCCACGGAAGGTTAATCATGCATCATGTGGTGGCGTTGATAGCCGAAATACAGAAGGGTACATGCACTAATCGGCCTTTGTCCCGATTGTTGAGTGTTATGTGCCTTATGTCTGAGGCTTGATGCAAAACTACTATCGAGTCGGAGGGTCTCACTGGAAGCAGTCTCTCTATTCCTACGGGGATAGAGGTAAGGCTGTTAGTTTTGTTATTGGTGAAATTTATTGAGTATGATAATGATGATTTTATTTGGCTTTTGTTTCAGTTCAACCCAAAGTTTTGTCATAAAAATATATGAATCTAAATATTCTAATTTTACGCTCCGGTCCGGTTTTATACGGTCAGCGTTTGGTATACAACGTAAACCAAACCGTTTATTACAGTTAAAAAATAATGAAACCGACCGACCAAAAATAAAACCAACCACGAAACCAAACCGATAACTGATTTGGACGATTTCGTGGTTTTAAACTGAATTGTGAACACCCCTGGTTGATGTGCCATAACACGAAGTCGCAGCAAAAACCTACCCAAGTTTAATGGTGAGTAGTTTCATGTGGTTTCAACTATTTAACTCTGTTGTGTTAATCTGATCAGTTGAGATATTTTGTATGCTCTCTTAAAGCTTATAATACACACGCTTTCAAACAACAATTTTGCATACATTTAACTATGTTCCCGAGTTTAATAAATGAAAGAAAAGAAGAGAAAATAAATTGAGGAGAGTAAAGAAAAGAAGTAGAAAGGAAAAATTTAATTAACTACGGTGTTCTTGATTGAGTTCCAAAGAGATGAAAAGAAAAGTAAGATTTTATATATTAAAAATCTTTTCTTTCCAGATCTTTCCAATTTGAAAGAATTCAAACAAAGGAAAAAAACATAAGTTTTTCTTAAATTTCTCTCCATTTAACATGACTTTTTTAATATCCTTCCAAATCTTTTCCTTTTCATTCATTAAATGAAACTCGAGAACACAACAGATGAATTTCAGGCTCTTTAGTCTACTTCGATAGATAAGACCCGAATTTTATTTGATTAAACCGTGTTATTTCTTATTCTACATATTTATTATATTTATTTATTTAAGTATACCTGTCTATTATTATTTATATATTTTATATATTATAACTTTACTAACATATTGATGCAATGGGGTTTTGTAAGATAAGCTTAAAGTGTTTTTTTGTGCATCACTTTGTTGCAAGGTCTGTTAATTTATTTAATTGTAATCTTTTCTAAACCTTACACCTGTATTTGATGATTTGATGGATGAGTCTGAGTGATACACGCATGAGAAAGGAAAAGAACTTGTATACCTACATCCGATAAAACCCTTTCTTCCTAATTCTTCTTCTCCTATGACTAAACTCGCCGGCCGTCTGAAATCGTGTCTTTTCCGGCGAACGATCGGAGGTTAGAAAGGGGTGATGAGAGGGGGCTTTGGGATTACAGATGTTTGAGGCACAAGGGCTTACAGATCTGAGCGGATGTGGTCGGAACCCCCGAGTTCAACTGCACCAGAATCATCACCATCGCCGGAACCCCCAGGCATTCTTTTGGTGCTATGTATGGTGAGTTTGATTGTGCTTTTGTTAATACGCCATGATTTTGTCGTTTACGTTGTTGTTTATGCATTTTATTGATGTGACAAAACCCTAATTCGTAGTTGCTTTCTTCCTTTGGTTCAGTTTATGTAGTAGGGAATTATATTATAGTTTGCTTTATTTGGATCGGTAGAGTAACTGATTTTCGTTGCAATTTAGTCTTCTATTCAAACCGATATTTATTATCTAAATACGAGAATCCTTTTAAGAATTCCTATTCAAACCGGTATTTATTAAAAAAACTGATATAGATCTTAGTCTAGATGCAGGGAATTTCTTAAGAGGCTGCTTATCGACCAAACCGTTGTTCATCAGTGAAATCACCGGCATTCTCTACCGGTTGTGATGTAAGTTATATAGTTGTTTGTATTTCCTTTTACCTGACCTAACGTGCAATTGTTTTTCACACTAAAGTTTACGATTTGATGTAATATGGCTGGGAAATCAATTATATACCATGTTGTTGAATACAAGATGGGGTATTGTGAGTAAGTTACTGTTTCATATGATAGTAAATCATAATGTTGCATATGATGGAAAATAAATTTATAAATATAACTGATGATACTCACTTTAGATGTTAATAACAATACAATTTGGATAGAACTATGATGTATATTATGAAATGGGTGTGTACGGGTGTCGAACCAATGTGTTATGTTCCAAAAAAAAGATTTTTTCAATCCTGAATGTATGTTTGTATAAATACAAAATGGGGTAATATTAGTTATTGGATTAAAACAAAGAAAATGGAATATTAACCAACAAAGGAATACATTAAGGTTTAATAGTTGAAAATATGATTTTAAACCCGTATGCTAAGTATGTGTTATTTAAGTTGCAAGTTAGCAATTTTGTTGATGCTTGGCATAAATAAGGAGGATGAAGAAGACAATACTCTAACGGATATAAGTAAACCTCAACAAGTACCACTGAAAGTCGACAAATGTTAACATTATTTGCTTTTAAACGGTGTTCGTGTGTTCTCTTAATTCACTTTTACATCTAGAACCGATAACTGTTTTAAAGACATTGGAATGTATGTGGTAAACATTTGTGAAAGCGATGAAGGAGATGAACACGAGACTAAGAATTGGAAATGCCCAAAACTTTGTTTTAAGGTCAAGGACGTGCTGAATATAACTGAAGTTTTTCTGGGTGTTTGGATCATATTTATTAAAGCGAGCGCCCACCCTGAGTGCGCCTCGCGCCTTTAATAACTATGGTTTGGATGCATGTTATGTTACTGATTTGTGATTAGTGATTTTCTGGTTATACTTGCTTTTGAATTGTGACTACTCGCTTATTTAAGATAACCAATTTTATACAAAAGTATAGATAAAAGGTACCTATCTATATTAACCTGTAAAAAGAAATCTAAGTTGAAACTTTTACTCCAATTTCACAATATTTTGTTTGTTTATCTATTTTTTCGTTATTACTTCATGTTAAGACGATTTGCTTGCTGATTGGTTACTGTTTGGCATTAGTATGGGTTTGTTACGGGTATAATATATGTCCAGTATGTTTGCCAACTGGTTTAGAAGTATACGCAAATGTTTATAAAGTAAAAAAATAAATATGAAACAACATAATAAATTGTTGGCGGGACAGCTTAAACCGTCCTTGCCCGTTTTGACACTCATAAAATTTAAGCGTTTTGGCTCGAGTCCATTCTGACCTGTTACTCGCTGGCCCATTCTTGCTAGCTGCACCTCAAAAGGAGTTTCTAATCCATACAGTACTTTCAAATTACTTTGCATGAACATTATTCTTTGTTGAATTCAAGCAGTGCTAAAAGATTTTTTTGTTATCTTATGCAGCTATGGCCCTTGCCTTACTAACATCAAAGACATGGCCTTTGGTTGTGGACATCAGGTATTGTTATTTTTCCATATTTTACTTCAAACAAATTTCAAGTTTGCCGCATTTGGTAGTCAAGAACAAATAGCCACAATGGTTTCTATGACTTTGTTGGTAATCCAAGGCCGTTTACTGACCTTGATGCGATTCCAAAATTCGACAAAAGTTATCGAACCCGAAAGAATCTTGCAGATTGTACAGTCGTTAAAGAGCTACGGTGTGTTATATTATCATATAATCATACTTATAGAATGTTAAATACAATGAATAGTGCTTTAAAAAAGAAGTTTTTATTCAAGAGTCGGCTCCCAACCTCGTGCAATCTAGAGCCTCAAAACAAAATAAGTTTAAAGATTATTAACTCTTTCTTTTTAAGTTGACAAGCCTTCTGTAAAAAATTAAAACGTTAGGGTTAACTAAGTTGCAGTAGGCCTTTAGCAATTACACTCCATGATGTATTTTGAATATAATCTTCCCATAGAAATATAAAATAATATAACTTTGAACGTTACGTGTTTATATAGGTGGAACACTTTAAATTTCGCTGCTTTATAGTGGAGAGTGTGATGAATGAAGAAGCTGAAAAAGAAAGTCTTTTAAAAGCTGCAGACAATGAAGAATAGGTGGGTTGAACCCAAACGCCCTCGTCCATCTTTTGCACAACTTGTCTACATATCACTCTACGTGTTAGGATACCAAGTTATGATAAATTTTAAACAACACAACATATTGTATAGCTTCGTTTTGTACACCTATCATATATAAGTTGGGCGATGCAGCTATGGAACGTTGATGTCAGTTTTATTTTGTACGATCCCCGCCGCCGCGATGATAAATCCTAGTTGTTGTAATTTATTATCAAACTGTGAAAGGTATTAAAAACTTAGAAGTTGAGTTGTCTATTGAAGAAAAAAATGACATAAAATTTTAGTGACACATGGTTTTGTGTGTGTTTTTTTTCAATCTCTTTTTTAAAACGGCACATGGTTTTGTGTTTACTTTTGGTTGCAAAATGAAAAATGGAACCTTAAGATCAACACATAACCAGTGATCAAGATTTAGCCCTTGCGCCCCAAGTTTTCATCCCTTGCCCCCCAAGTTTCTCTTAAAGTTCAAAACCACCCCCTCCTATATATACCAACTAAAAACTATACATACAAACACTATATTCGACTCCACAAACCCTAACCGTTTTTCTATCTTCTTCAATCTACATTTCACAAACCCTAACCCTAACACACTCATCAATGGAGCCAGAACAGCAGAATTCATCTCAAGAAACCAGCAAAAAAGCCGCCAAAAAGGAGGCGGCAAAGGCGGAGAAGCTCCGCCGTAAGCAAGAAGCTGCGGCGGCGGCGGCCGCCGCCTCTGGCGTCGCCGGAGTGTCGATCGACGGTCCGGATCCGCTGGCGGCGAACTACGGTGACGTTCCGATTGAAGAAATTCAATCGAAGGCGGTTTCCGGTCGCGTGTGGACGACGGTGAGTTCGTTGACGGAGGAATTGAAGGATCAGACGGTGTTGATACGTGGACGAGCTCAGGCGATTCGAGCGGTCGGTAAGAAAATGGCATTTCTGACAGTCAGAGAGAGAGGTTATACGGTGCAGTGTGTGTTGACGGTGGCGCCGGAGGTTGTTAGTGCTCAGATGGTGAAGTTTGCGACTGGTATTAGTAAGGAGTCGTTTGTTGATATTGAAGGTGTTGTTACTGTTCCTCCTGAGGCGATTAAAGGAGCATCTCAGCAGGTTTGCATTTGAGCTTAATGTTTGATTTGAATCTGATGGTTTTTTGGTTATTTGTAGGTGATTTTGTTGTTTTGAGTTAGGGTTTGTAGATTTGCTAAAATGTTTGCAAAGTAGATTTTTAGATTATCATGGCCTTTTCTATTAATTTGTAGATAATTTTGCTGTTTTGAATTAGGATTAATAGATTTGCTCTCTATCGATTTGTAGGTGATTATATTGTTTGAGTTTAGTGTTTATAAGTTTTCTATTGATTTGTTGATAACTTTGTTGTTTTGAATTAGCGTTAATAGATATTTTTGAGTTAGGGTTTGTAGGTAAGGTAAAATATTTGAAAGTAGATTGTGAAATTCAAGTTTTTAATGAAGAATGTTTGTTGGAATGTTTGTAGGTTGAAATTCAAGTGAGGAAGATTCACTGTGTAAACAGGGCTGCAACTGTGCTTCCGATAAACGTTGAGGATGCTGCCAGAAGTGAAGCTGAAATTGAGAAGGCTTTAGAGGTATAGTGTTAGGAATTTGATTTTAATCTGCGAAATGTTAAAACTTTTGTATTAGATTTTAGCAACCTTGCATTGTTTCATGTCAAATTCATGGCACTGCTGAAGCGACTGCAACTTATGCATTCTCGTATATTATAATGATTTTATTAAATTATGCAGGCTGGAGAACAACTTGTTCGTGTTAATCAGGATACGCGTTTGAACTATAGGATTTTGGATGTCCGAACACCAGCAAATCAAGGGATTTTCCGTCTCGAGTGCCAAGTTTCAAATGTATGACATTTTGTTTACCTTTTCATTGTGTGTTCGTTTTTTAGTGGATGTTATGTGTGAGTCTGGTTATAACGAAACAAGTCAGATGGGTTGAAACTCGCTCAACAATGCATACAACCTACTATATCACATTGCTCAGAAATTATATTATTATATTGTTGTTGTTGTTGTTGTTTATATAAATATTTTCAGTTTTAGCAACCACATTACTTCCAAATAACACCAAGGCTATATATTAAAGATTTGGTAAAAAGTGTTCTGCTGACCCAATCTGCATCTATGTTACCCATTGTGCCCTAAACTCGTTATTGACACTACCTAATTTGCCTGATCTTCATTTTGCTACCTATAGAAATATTGTAAGCAGTATTGTGATTTTTACTCTTTAACTAAGTGGAACTCTTGATATTGTTTTCTGCAGTTGTTCCGGCAGTTTTTACTCAACGAAGATTTTATCGAGATCAACACTCCAAAGTTAACCGCGGGCACTAGTGAAGGTGGTGCAGCAGTTTTCAAACTGGAATACAAAAAGCAACCTGCCTGTCTTGCACAGTCGCCACAACTTCACAAACAGATGGCAATCTGTGGTGATTTTGGAAGGGTGTTTGCAGTTGGTCCCGTTTTCCGAGCTGAAGACTCGTATACGCACAGGCATTTGTGTGAGTTCATTGGTCTCGATGTGGAGATGGAAATCAAAGAGCATTATTCCGAGGTATTAACAAACTATTTATTATATAAATAACTATATTTTAAATTTTTGAAAAGGTTCTGATGGTTGGATTTATATAGGTGATGGATGTGGTGGACCGTCTTTTTGTTGGAATGTTTGACAAATTGAATGAAAGATGCCAGAAAGAGCTAGAAGCTATCGGGAAGCAGTATCCCTTCAAGCCTTTGAAAGTAATTAAAAAGTTATATACTTCGTTTGTGTAAAAACATATATTGGGTAGTGTCTTTTTGTAACATTTACTTATGTTTCAGTGTTGATGTTATTAACTATGCAGTACTTACGGAAGACCTTACGGCTTACATTTGAAGAAGGGGTTCAAATGCTAAAGGTTCGTAACATTATAGCACCCTTTCATTAATCGGGCGCGTGATAAATTTGCTTTTGTTTTATTTTGAAAAATGATTTAATAGGAAGCTGGCGTTGAGGTGGATCCACTTGGGGATCTTAACACAGAATCAGAAAGAACGTTAGGAAAACTTGTTTTGGAAAAGTAAGCGGAAATCTTCAACTTTGACTTGCTGTTTTTATTACTTATTAATATATTTGTTCATCGTTCAATCATGGTGTTATTTGTTTATTACAATAATGATTTATTGTAGGTATGGAACTGAGTTCTATATACTGCACCGCTACCCACTGGCAGTTCGACCTTTTTACACAATGCCTTGCCCTGACAACGGGGCTTATAGCAACTCGTTTGATGTTTTCATTAGAGGCAAGCCACCATATATATTTATATTTAATTTGAAGTTTTACTTGTGAGAATGTATAATGTTATCCGGGCATTTAAAATTTTATGTTGTTGCATTCTGTTCAGGTGAGGAGATTATTTCAGGGGCGCAGCGTGTGCACATCCCTGAACTTCTGGAGTCACGCGCCACAGCATGCGGTATTGATGTCAAAACGATAGCATCATATGTTGATTCTTTCAGGTACATCTTTTCTATCACTTTCCCATCTTTATAGAATAATCTGTTTATTATGCATCTTGGCAACATGTTTCATGGTCAAACTAGTTCTTTTAGGATTGGATTTAGGTTTGTCGATATTGTGTTGTTGGCAGTTTGTAGTGAATGGGTTAAAGGGTTCGTAAATGGTCTGGGTCAATCTGTTTAGTTAAACGGGTTTACTATGCCAACCCAAGACTTGGTTTAAATACACATGTTAACTGGAACACGATAAATTTACTTGTGCATTAATAAAAACAAAAGTTCTTGAAATGATCTAATTGATAACCAATTAAAAAACTGCAACCTTTAAAGCTTTTTGCATTTTTATAACCAGTGGGTTATCACCCGCGCTTCGCAGTGAGTTTGAAACGTAGATCAAGGAAAGGTCTAAATAGTAACTATAATAAAGTGTAAGGGTAAATAATGAAAAAAAGAAACCTTATTAAAGGTGAGGGGCTAAGTATATAATTATTAAAGTTGAGGGCCAAAGTTAGTTGATGTTGACAAAAGCTGAGGGGCTAAGTATGTCATTACCAAAGCTGAGGGGCTAAATATGTCATTGCCAATGTTGAGGGCCAAATATGTCATTACCAATGTTGAGGGGCCAAATGTGTCTTTAACAAAGTTGAAGAACCAAAGTTGGTTGATGTTAACAAAAGTTGACGGGCTTCATTGCCAAAGTTGATGGGCTAAAACCGCTAAATATTTTATTATTAAAGTTGATGCCAAAGTTGGATGATGTTGACAAAATAGCATTTTAAGTACATATAGAATGTGATTAAAAAGCTGTTTAGATATTAATCCCATAGTTGTAAGCATTAGGTTCACTTTGTGGCGCTTTCGCTTAGTTTTATCATATAGCTAGATTTGACCCGTTAAGGATAAAGCCTCAACCCATATCTCACGTATACCATTATTGCATTTTGAAGGTATGGTGCGCCACCGCATGGTGGATTTGGAGTCGGCTTGGAACGTGTTGTGATGCTTTTCTGCGCTCTCGACAACATTCGTAAAACGTCACTCTTTCCCCGTGACCCACGAAGGCTAGAACCATAGATCTGTTTACTTGCAAAATGGATTTTCGGTTATTTTAGCAAAAAACAATATTTTTTGTTACATTTTCATGCTGGAGGTCTTGAGGCTGAGTAAACCACTTTTCTCTTCTCATGTACTTTTCACTCTTTAAAGTTTCTCATGGTGATATTTGCTCTTTTTGTTCTAGTTTAAAATTTGTACTTAAAAGAAACGTTCATACCGTTTCTTTGGTTTCTAATTTTTTGCAAAAGTTTCTTGATGTTCATATTTAAAAATAGAACTCGCTTTTTGTGTTATTGTAGATATCGAACGAAAAAATATCACTCAGTTTTTACTAGTTACTCTATGTAAACTTACTAAAAAGACTTGACATAAAATTGGCGAAGATAATCCGGTTGGTTGAAACGATTGCTAGTTGGTAAACTTAAGCGAACTTGGTTAAAACTGAGGATGTTTGTCTACTCAACTGGGTCTATGGGATTAGACTGACTAATTGAACCCGTATACACTGTAATATTTGAATCGTCGAAAACAGATGATTCTTGTCTCTTCTATTGTTAGCCCGGATAGAATCTAAGAAATTGTGCACTTTTTTATTAGCCCGATATCCCAAAGAAAGACATCATAATTCCTTGTGGAAAACCATATGGCCCAATTCCGCTGAAGCACAATCCAAAATCGAAATAGTAAATCAAAATCCCAAATCAGGTTGAATCGCAAATAGGGATAACATGTTATAGAAATCAAAATCTTAATCTTTGTATTTGTAAATCGAAATCGCATACTGGTAGCATCAAAACCCTTTGTTTGATATTTGGTACTTGGTAGCATTAAATTACAACTGCAGGTTTTGAGTTGAGCTGCAGGCTTGCATAGTTGCATAGCATGTTGAGTTTAAAAAAATATTAATTAATGTTTAATATCTATAAATCTGTAATGGTGTTACCGCCACACTTCCACCAAAGGCATAAGGGTGGAGGGAGTGTCATCGGGGAGTTGGAGTGGGGAGTGAGTTTGCCGAGTGGGGAGGTGATGCCAGTGGGTGAGTGGGGAGTGTGGTATGTGGTGACTACTCACCGATGGTAAAGAAGAGAGAGAAGGGGTTAATGGTGGGCTCTATCCTCATTTAACCAATCACAAATTTTTCTTTAAATTGTTTACCACTCTCTCTATGTGTTTAAGATATTGCTAGTGATTGAGTGTAAAATAAGAAGTGAAGGGATGAGTTGACATTGCATGGGATCATTGGATAGTGGGGCGTGTTTGAGCACTCCTTCCACCCGAAGCTTTTCATCTTTTTCTAGTCAAACTTTAGGGCCAACAAATTGATGATTACGTAATCAACCAATACATATACACGTGTTATATACTCATATATACCTAAAGAGTTTTGTTTATACTATAACATAAACAAACATTATCTTGTTCGTTCATTTACGTTCGTAATCAATTGTTTATGATAGTTTATTACGTCAGTTTGTTTATATACGTTAACATTCAAACTTATTAGCAAATACTAACCGGCCCATCATGTATCAATCTATCCCCAAAATCAAAATTTAGAACCAAATATTGGGTGATCGACAAACAAATGGAATGGACGGGGTAATAATATGTCCATTATCTTCGTTCATCTATGTTCATTTAGAATATAAACGAATGAACATGAGCATGTTCATTTCTTAACGAACATACATGATCAAGAAAAGCCATTCATTTAAACGTTCGTGTTCATTCATTTGTTTAGTTAAAGTTAAACGGACGAATATGAAAAAGTCTCGTTCGATTAATTTACATATCTACTCGAGACCATGAGACCACTTTTGTTTGGCCTTACCTAACAGGTTTCCTTCATGTTGTCGTGTTGCACATATATTTAAGATTCGGGCAGGGTTAGATACGATCCGTATGAGTCTATACCCGACCTTGGCATCTGATGCTTCTATATTGGTTTTCGAGCCTGACTAACTGACAAAACAGAAGCCTTAGATAGTTTGACCGATTTAATTTTACAACAGTGATTAGTGAAGACTAAAGACGTGTTCTATATCATATTGGTTGACCGTTGACTGTTGATTTTTCAACAAATAACTTTTTCATCACTCTATAAACACCACTCCACATGCCTGTCGAAGACCATCATTAAAGGCCATTGATTTTGAGAAAAGATATTAATAGTTGTGGAATTTTTTTGCTTCTTGTTTCTTATCATAATGATATATTTATTGTTTTCTAAATAATTATATATAATTTTTCTTTAAGTTTACTCTTTATTTGTTAATAACTATACTTTCAAATTTGCTTTTTATTCAAACAAATGATATTTTTCTTAGTGATAGTGTTTCTTGAGATCGCGGGTAATTGAATTGTTTCATTTAGTCGTTTGTAATTGTGAACTACTCAAGAGTAACTCGTTAAAAGCTTACATTGAGTAGAGGCTAAATGAGCTTGAGACCTAGCAGGCCGGATCTTAGGGAGTGCAAGTGGGGCGATCGCACAATTCCCCGACTTTTCGGGGTCTAAATTTTATTAAAAAATATTTTGTATGTGAAATTATTTTAAAATAAATATCTATAAATTTATAACCAATTACATATTTAAACAACTAGAACCTTTTTAAAAAACCTTACCCAACAAATAAACGTAATAGTCTATTTAGTTTGACCCATTTAAACCTTTTTAGTTTTGCCCAACTAAACTTATTTAACCCAAAACCTAAATGCTAGAATAATTTAGTTTTGTTTATTAATATTACAATTAGCGTCATATTATTGAACTTTTTTGTATACATAAGTTTATATTCTAGGGATCCATTTGTCTACTCACACAAGGCACCCGAGTCCTTTGAGACGGCCCCGAGACTTAGCTAGTGCCAATATTAGAGCTAATTTAGTAAACACACTCAAGAATGAGGTTTACATATCGAGCTTAAGTAGGTTTCCTATCTTAAAATGAGCCTATTTTATCAATGTATAAGTAATACTTTTTTTATCTAATATATTAAATAATTAATGGCATAATGAATATATATTATGTTATTTACAAAAGGTATAATTATGAATGAATACAATGATTATACATGTATAAAGAAGAGACGAATCACAGAGCTTGAACCTTAAAAAATACTCACGAGCTTAGCTTGAGCTTTAAAGATAAAGTTCAAAATAAGTTGAACTTGAGCTATGTTAAGTTAAGCGAGTTAAACTCAAACGAGCGAGAGCTTGACTTGATTGGTTATACTCTTATTGTAAGACTAATATAGACCGTTTTAGCTCGAGCTAGACTCAATTGTTTGCACCCGTGTTTGTAAAACTAATAAAGACCGTGTTATATAAGGTAAATCATATTGATAACGACATCTTGACATTGATCATTCACAAAGTGGAAGTGGAAGTTTCTTATGTTTTACCCAGAAATTAAATATTCAAGAAAAATCTTCTTAACGAAATAATAATAATAATAATAATAATAATAATAATAATAATAATAAAATATATCGAAGAAAAGACGAATTCACCGATGCTTTGTTGACTGTGGGTTTTTGGTCGCTTACCAACCGCGTATTGATATTTTAACTGAATTTCAACCATTTTTAAAATACATTTTTTAACATGTTGCGATAAAGAAATAGTTCACTGAGAATTTCATAAATTTAAAACTAAAACAAAAGATATTAAATTCACTGAGAAGTCAAATTTGTAGCTTGTTTTTTTTATATTATTAAAAAAATTAATCTAATAACAACTATTAACAAAACAAAAAAAACTATTAAAAAAAACATAAATGTGTTTGTGTACACGCTAAGTAACTCGAGCCAAATCAACTAGAACTTATTTACGAAGAAGTTTTCACCTGGTCAATTATGATTTATAAACCATTTACAAACCTCAAATCACTTAATCTTTCATAATTAGCAATTTGTACTAAAGGCTAAGCGTTAGCTACAAAGTCGTGTAAAAAATCATAAAACACACAAAAAAACCCACAAATAACATAATAAAGATTACAAAACACCATTAATGTAGGTTTTGTTTTGTGTTTTGGATGATAACGCTCTATTTATCCAATGACTAACATTACGTGTTTTATGTTGATTATCATGTGTGTTTTATAAACATAGTTTTACGATGGTGTGTTTGAAGTTTTTTTATGGATTGTTAGAGTTTGAATATAGTGTTTTAGTAATCTTCACTGTGGGTATTGGTGTGTTTTAGGGATGAAATTAAAGTGTTTTAACTTTGTACACTTTTTAAGATATTTAGACTTTGTAGCTGAACCCCACTCTTTACTAAATATAAGTTTCACACTAAAAACCTATATCTCACTATGTTTTTACGAATGTCAACTTTTTTAAAAACTAGTCACCTTTAAAGTAAACGACTAAAATGACTTTTTGCCTAAATTATACAAAATGATGTTCTGTCATATTTAGATATGTTACACGAGATAAAAACGAGCTCGTCTTGCCTCTATGTCTTTAACCCGACACAAAACTTATACAAGCCAGCCCGACTTATTTGAAAAATTATACAAGCTGGTTTTAAACTGTCATTTTTATTGCTTTAAACGAATTTCGAGCAACAATCTATTTAAACATTCATACAACCTAAAATAAATTTAAAAAAATATAAATTTTAAAAATATTAAAAATAGAAAACAACAAGAAAACAAAAATAGAAACTTTGATACATCCATCATCTCTATTACCACCTTAAGCAACACCTGTTCAATAAAAGTCTCATAAATATATTATTCTTTGACCCTTTCTTTCACCTTTCTCATTTTTATTCCTTTCTAACACAAACAATTATACCCTTTTTTTGCTTCCATCACACAGTTTCTGTTCAAAATTCTTTGATTCTGTTTCATCTTTCTTAATTCCCATTTCAAAATCATCAAAACCCTTCAATCATCTTCTTCCCACATGTTTTTTCATCTCAATTTCATCATATTTAACCCCAATTTCATCAATCAACATAAAGGTATCATTTCTTCATCTTGCTGTTTACTCTGTTTTTACTCTGTTTTTACTCTGTTTTATACAATTATATGATTATATAATTTGATATTATTTAATTGTGTTCTTATTTTACTTTAATTTGATGATGTATTTAGGTTTAACAGAATTCCCAATTTGAATTCCAATTTCTGTTGATTTTGGATGGTTAATTAGGGTTTGTTAAGTAAAAAAGTTTGAAACTTTTGCCCTAATTGCTGAAAAATGGAAACCCTAGATGTTGCCCCATATGCACATAGTCCTGTACACAAAGCTGTATTGACCAAAGATTACACTGGGTTAAAGAAAATAATCGCGTGTCTCCCTCGGTTCGTTGACCCGTCGTTGATCCGGACGGAATCCGACTCGGTTTCTGAAGAAGCCAAGGCGGATGCGATCTCCGCGGTGATCGACCGCAGGGATGTCCCTAACCGGGACACCCCGCTTCATTTAGCGGTTAAGAACAGTGACATGATCGCCACGGAGATTCTTATGCGTGCGAGCGCCGATTGGAGCTTGCAGAACGAGCAGGGGTGGAGTGCGTTACAAGAAGCGATATGCAGCCGTGAAGAAGTTATTGCCAAGATTATAATAAAACATTATCAACCCGCAGCTTGGGCTAAGTGGTGTAGAAGGTTGCCGCGCTTATTGGCAACGATGAGGAGGATGCGTGATTTTTATATGGAGATAACGTTCCAGTTTGAAAGTTCGGTTATCCCGTTTATTTCCCGGATTGCCCCGTCGGATACGTACAAGATTTGGAAACGTGGTGCGAGTTTGCGGGCTGATACGACTCTAGCGGGTTTCGATGGGTTTAGAATTCAACGGGCCGATCAAACGTTTTTGTTTTTAGGTGATGGTTCGGAAGACGGGAAGGTGAAGCCTGGTTCGCTTTGTGTGATTTTGCATAAAGATAAAGAAGTGATGAACGCGTTGGACGGTGCAGGTGGCTCCGCCACTGATGCGGAGGTGAACCAGGAGGTTCAAGCGATGTCTAGGAGTAATATATTTAGGCCAGGGATTGACGTGACGCAAGCGGTTCTTGTGCCGCAGATGACGTGGAGAGGGTTCGAGAAGACGGAATTTGTCGGGAATTGGAAGGCGAAAGTTTACGATATGCAAAATGTTGTTGTAAGTATAAAATCGCGAAGGGCTCCGGGGGCTAAACCGGACGATGAGTTATTTGCAAATGGTAATGAAAACAAAATGGATAGTGAAGAATTAAATGATATTTTGACCGATGAAGAGCGCAAGCAACTCGAAGAAGCGTTAAAGTCCGGTTCGTTGGATCAAGACTGTGAAAATAGCAACGGGATTGTTAAGCATCAGCGTGGTTCTCGTGAGCGAATAGATATCCCGATTGAGGACGGTTTTAGTCATGGAAATAAGTATAACAAGCACGAGAAGGGAAAGAAAGGTTGGTTTGATAGATGGAGAAAACGGGATACTAAGAATGGTCAAAGTCGAGTTATTGGAAAACGTTCTATAGATATCGTTTCGAGTGGAGATGAGGATAGAAATGTTAAAAGTGTCAGTAAGAAAAAAGATGGAAACCACGAGAACGAGTATAAGAAAGGGTTGAGACCGATTCTTTGGCTTTCACCTGATTTTCCGTTGCATACCGATGAACTACTGCCTTTGCTTGATATTTTGGCGAATAAAGTGAAGGCGATACGAAGATTAAGAGAATTACTTACCACTAAACTTCCAACCGGCACGTTTCCTGTTAAGGTATGCTTTGCTTCCTTCACATATTATTAAGTTTTGGTTAATGTTCTTGTAGCATGTTACCCATAAACTCACGGGACCCACCAATATCCTGCTTATCATTGGGATCAGATAAAATGCATCTTGAGTTTTTTTTTTTTTGGGGGGGGGGGGGGGGGGGGGGTTTAACATAAAAAAACGGGTTAGGTCGGGTTGATCTGCAAACACTTATGTAACTTTTAAATAAAGATTATTTGAGGTTATATGCATTTAAATATACATTTTGGGTGACTTTCGACGCGTTCAGGATAAAGAAAACGACTCAGTTCTTAAAATTCAGCCTCAATAAACTAAACAAAACATCAGATCTGCCAAAACGTGTACGATTCTGCTATTATTTCTTGCTGAGAATGGTTTTACACTTTCAGGTCGCCATTCCGGTGATCCCCACCGTACGGGTATTAGTTACATTTACAAAATTCGAAGAATTACAGCCGTTGGATGAATTTTCAACGCCACCTTCGAGTCCTCTACCCACAGATCACAATCTCACAGCAACCACAAGCTCGTCATCGTGGTTTCAGTGGATCAAAGCTCCGTATCAACACCTCAGCTCATCAACGAGCGCTTCAACTTCATGTATAGCTAACGATAATGACCCGTTTGTGATTCCTGCTGACTACACGTGGATCACAGCCGAAGAAAAGAAGAAGAAGATGCAGGAAAAGAGAAGCAAAGAAACGAAGAACTCGAAAGCGAGTTTAGGAACATGATAATATGGTACATTGGTTTGATTGGTGTTTACTAGTATACAGTAGTTTATATATGAACAAAACTGTGGGGTATAAAGATATAGTTATATGAACTTTGTGATTCTTAAGATGTTCATGAGTTCTGATGTGTACCACCGAATCGGGACAGAAAGAAGTAGAAAGATACAGGGAACATGGGCGAAGCTCCGGAGGGGGCGGCCGACCCCTCGAACTTTTCGCTTAGTAGAGTATGTTTTTTCGTATAGAAATTTTTGGGTATATACATTTTCGACCCTCTGTTTTATAGAAATTTTTAGGCCTTGTGACTTCCGCCCATGGTCGGAAATCTCAAGCTTCGCCACTAACAGGAAGACTTGGACTTAATTCAAATCCAATATTGTAAATTCTGTGCCTTTTCCGCGAGAGTTGTTGAGGGAAGTTGTATGAATGACCTTTGTGAAGGACAAACATGACGTTTATTAACCGAGAATCAACCTTTGTAACCATAAGAGACGCATGTATCAAGCCGACACGACTGAGGGAGATTGTATGAATGAGCTGTCTTTTCTTGTGGAGTTGAAGATTCTATATGTAACAAGATTATACTTATAGCATCCGCAATGCATAGTGAAGACAAACGTGACGTTTATCATCTTTTCCAACCAATATTGTTCGTTTTTCATATAAGGAGCTTACGGTTTTGTTTTTTGTTTCGCGGGTAGAGATTTCATATGAGGTCACCATCCTGAAGTTACATCAACTCATGCGTGTTTAACCATTGAGTGCTTCTCTCTTCCACTATTAACTCACCCAATATGAGTTGGTGATATTTAGATCGGACGTTTCTTATGACCGTTATTTTACCTTCTGATGAGATGATATGTGATTGTCTAAGATGTCAGAATCAGTGGCATAAGCCTTAGTGTGTCCATCCTCTATGAACAAACAAATTGGACTTTCTTCCATGTGGAAGGGCAACAATGGGCATATAAGGGTGGGCCCTTCGCTTGCAAAATGTAACCTTTATTATAAAAAGTGGGACCCAACTAAAAAATAAATAGCCAAATGCACCTTGTCCATAGAAAGCAGCGATGTTTAAAAAAAAAACGATGTGACCGTTTTACTCAACATTGCACAAATGCTCTTAGATTTATTTCATAATTAATTTAATAAATGTCATTATAATATTACATGTACATCAAGCATGAAAAATGCCCAAAAAAATTATGATATTACAAATGTACATCAAGCATGAAAATGCCCAAAAAAAAACTCCTACCTCCCGAAAGACAAGCAGGAGAATAATGTTAACAAAGGTAGTCAATGTAGAAGACACTTTTGGTTAAGCCTTGCAGAATATGGAGTATATTTAGTGACCTTCAAAAGCACCTTATGTTGTTGCAGATTGAGAGGACCACCAACATAATCAAAACGAGTACGATGCTAAATACGACAAGTTTGATCTTCATATTTTGAATCCACATCTTCCTTTTCATCTTGGTTCCTTGTTTCTTGAAATCATTTGCCTAAAAACAAGACCAGTTATTAATAAAAGATGTGATTTTTTTATAAATATGAATCCGACCAGTCAACTGTATGCGTCGTTGAAAGCATTCTTGTTACGCATATAACAAACCTGGTTGCGAAGGTTGTCAGTTTTATCGACCAATAGTTCAATCTTCTCTCCACGATCAAGAACCTGCGCGTCACATATTTTAGTAAATAATATGGATCAAAAAGTTGGTCACCATGAACAATCATTAGCTTCGAGTAAAGTATTTTTTTTAACGACTAAACTTGCACACCACGCGGATTGAACCCCTATACTCCTACTACCCTAAACTCGAGTAAAGTATTTGGTTAGAGTAAGTGAGCAAAAAATGAACAGTTACGTACGCATAAAATTTTACATTGTTTCAACAATAAAAATATAAAGCATACGTACACCCGATAGTCATGACCCATCATTCAAAATATTTGGTTGGTTGGTTCTAACTAAATTATATAACGGGTCACTCTTATGAAACTAGCTTACTTATAACGGGTCCAAATGAGCTAGCACCACCCACCACCACTTCTGCCCACTGTTGCCACTAGCCACCATAAAAACCAATATAGCAGTGTCAACCCATCTTAATGTTTTTTTTTTCTTATTAAATAGCCCGTTTCTACTCGAGTCTGTTTTGGTATGAACGCGCGCGTGGGGGGGGGGGGGGGGGGCTAACAAGTTTGTTTTGTCGGGCTTTAGCACATGTTATGTATGGAGATGCAACCCTGGTAGAAGTGTAACTTAAACATTGATAATTTTTGTCGAATTATACCTTCTCGATGTTGTCCATCATAACTCCCTTGACTTCAGAAACCTGTGCCTTCACCTTAGCAATCTTGTCGATTTCCTCAGGATGAGTCATACACCATTTCATCTGTTCCTTCATCTTTGGCCTAAAATCCATCCAAGTAATGTTGTAAAACAAGGTAGGTTGCCGAAGCGATTTTCTTCAACTCCGCCTAATTACTTGGAATCGATCAAAAGCGGTCAACCTCGGCCAGAATCGGAACTACCAGGTCAACTCAGGCCGAGTTTGACTTAAAAAATATAAATATAATTCCTACGTATATATCATAATTAAGAATGAGTATCATTTTTCAAGGAATGAATATCAGTTTTTGAAATACTTTACTATTTGAACATGTTATTTTTTTATTTATATTGATATTCACGTTTAGTAAACTTATGATATTTGACGTCTATATAGTTTCTAGAAAACTAGTTTCTTTATCTTTAAATAGTGGATAGTTAGGTACCCAAATGATTTGCTCAGGCTCTTGGCAGCAGCAGTTGAAGCTTTGCCTCCTGCATATTTCTTATTAAACTCATCCTTGGTACGTTCCAAGAACGCCATTGGAAGTTGCTTATTAACAGAATCGACTGCAACAATACAGAACGCTGCAACAGCCAACAGATCGCAATGACATAAATGCAAATGCACACATTATATGATTCTGTTAGTCCCAAAAGAATCCAACAAAGAATGGTAGGTGACTAAGTGTACATCTCTTCGTTTATTATTGTTTTTTTTTCTGTATTTTGTCCTTGTTAGAGATTTTTTTTTATTATCTGAACAATAATGAATGTTTTGTATTAGGTATTGACCAATCTAATTATCAAAATAGCCGTTCGAGTAATGAAATTCATGCATAGCCACTTGACTACGCGTAATTTTTTATTTTTTTTAAAGTCAATAACAAAACAATATATCATACGTGTTATACATTAAATCCGTGTTAGTATTTTCCAAAATCTGAAGTACCATTTAAAAATCTAAAACGGTTTCTGGCCAAAATGGGTTCAGGTTGAAACGGGTCGCTTTAGAGAAAAATACGAAAAATGGGTTCACCTGCCATATCTGTTTTTATGACAACTGGTGACAACGGTGGGTGGTGCCCATTTTGACCCATTAAAGTTAACAAGGTTTATAAAACTATAAAAGTAACCTGTTTTGACCCATTGAGTAACATGAATAGACCCAAATGAACCCATCAAACAACCAAAAATTACCCACATTAACCCATATCTTGAAATGGGTTATAATTACAAACCATACAATCAAATGTTCAAAAATTAACACATGATTTTGAACCCAATAAAATTTAACAGGTTTTTGGAGATGTCTAGGTTATTACTTATTACTAAATCTCCAACATTCTCCATCCATGATTCTAATTCATCTCTAACTATATATTGTTGAGTTGCTATACACAAAGACGGGCCCACAATCTTTTTTCCACCGGGTCGGTTTTTTTTGGTGTTCAGGTGTCTCTTAACTCAACATCCGATTTTTTTGTTCATGTTGAGTCACCTAAATAATGATAAATTGCCATTGCAGCCAACAAAGCTAAGGTCCTCAGTAGTGGGGCGCCATATGAGGGGAAGGAGAGCCAAAACGCCCCCATAGCGCCCCCAACACCACTACGGGGGGCGTTATGGGGGTAAAAAATTTGAGGGGTGCGACCTACATAGCGGCGTTTTGGTGGGGATTGTTTCAAAAGCCACTCACACACATATATATACATACATATATTTAACGCCCATACATATATCTCCCACTATACACTCAATTTATATAAAGCCCCTCTCTTACACAACCCGCCACTTGTCGCATAACGCCATCCTGGGGCTTATGACTACGAATGGCCTAAGAGCTACAATGACGTTCAAAATTCTGTTTTTTTTTTTGGCTTTTCATTTTAATTTTTCAAATGCAGCGTGTACGAATTGATCTTTTCTAAGTTCAAAAATCTTCGGGTTTACGTTCAAAAATCTCTGGCTCAGTCGAAAAACCATAATATATGTTTCATATAATAAAAAATTTTCGCAGGTCGATGGCACATATTTTTCGTCTAACTAAAATCCCCAAATTCTACGTCAAAACCAAAACGCGCCCAAAAAAGGCATCACAAACGCAACAAAAGGTCGAAACCAAAAGAAAACAACTCACTATATCCATTATCCATGAGGTAGTTGAACGTATGGCCATCGCAACTATACGTGAACCGGTTGTTGTTTTCAGGAAGTTTTTGAAGGCATTGGGCCGCAACGGTCGTGAAATTCCCCTTGAACTCCGTATACTCGGCCAGGATCACCGTCCCTCTTGCCACGAAGCTGTAGATCAGAGATTTCTGCCCCATTTTCTCTTCTCCAAAACCCCTTCAACCAAAATTTCAAAAACCAAAATGTAAAAAACATCAAATGGTGGCTGATCATGCCTTCATGAAATTCATATTTCTAATGATAATGGTGATATGAAAAAAAAATAATATGAATTTCAATTAGATTTTTAAAACGAGGGTGGGAAATATATCGTCTTTGTGAACATAAAAGTTTTGTTGGAAAGAATAAAAAAAAGGGTGATTTTTTTTTCGGGGTAAAGAAAAAAATTACGCGGGTTGTTCAAATATCTGTTGTATGACGTATGCATTATGTCATATTGTATTTCTGTTGGTTACAATAATGTTTAAAATAATTTAATTTATTACTTAAGATGTGTAAAAATATAAAAATTGAAGTAACAAAACATAAATTATGTATAATCTTAATCAAAGTAGAAAATTTATCTCAAATCTCAAATATAATATAATCTAATATAGGCAGGGACCAGAAACCCCGTAAACATCGCGATTAGAAGAGCTGTCATCGGAGAAGAAGAACTGTCATTGATCAGTAAAATTTGCACATAATATGTCAACATTCAACTATTTATGTGAATATATATAGATATTTTTTATAAAATACATTTAAAAATTCTAATATGATTAATCGCTAGTTGGTATACTGGTCGATTTAGACGGGAAGGACCCGTTTTTTTTATCTCACACAGGGCCCAAACATTTTTTAACATTTTCGGAGACGGACCTGAATATAGGGTTAGGTTCATTTGTAACAACCCCCTTGATTGTGAGTACTAGTGAACTAATCATAGCCTTTGATTATCAATACATAAGTGTAAATCAATAGCCAGGATTTGATGATGAAAAAAACACTAGTGTATTTTACGATTTGATAATATAAATCAATGTCAGGATTTGTTCACTCGGTTCACAAATACAATAGTGTTCACTCTAGAACCCCACCCAATATAATATAAATATAAATATTTGATATAAAATATGTATATCTAATCAAACTACAAAAGTTATCTCAAATATAATATAACGAGAATTGATCTTGTTGCGTTGCAGCGGCTAGATCAAAACTGAGAAAAATTATAAAACCATAACACGAATTAATAACACCAAGTGACTCACGCGATGTAAAACATAGAAGACATCGAACTTATACCGACATATATTAGCAAGTCGAGGCGGGTCAAAAAGATAATGTATAATTTTTTTTAAAAAGTGGAGGGCAAAAGTGACAAATTTGAAACTTGAGGGGAAGGAGACGACTCTTTCACTAAAAGATGAAATAAAACTTGAGGGGTGAAATGAGACAACCAAACAAAGTTTGGCGTTTGAACTCAAACTTATACTGATACGTAATAGGAAGTGGAGACTGACAAAAAGATATTGTATAAACTTTTTAGAAAACTTTGGGTAAAAGTGACAACATTAAAACTTGAACTTGATGAAAAAGAAAAAAAACTATTTCACTAAAAGACAAAAAAAATGAAGGGCCAAACTTGACTACCAAACAAATTTGGTGGATAAAATCAAAACTCAAAAAGACATTATAGCTAAGTACTTAATAAATTATATATATAATAATAATAATAATATAAATATAAAATTTGATAATTACACTTTTAGTTTATAACAAAGGTCTCAAGTTTGAAATAAGACTAACAACCAATTTTTCTGAGTTTAATTTAAGAGTTTTAACTCGAAAAAAGAACTCACATTTTTTTTCTTGTTTTACTTTCTAAAAGGTTCCAGTAATCTAAAAAAAATCATAAATGCCAACAGATGAAATAACTAAACCTTTTAGATTTAGGAATAAAACTGACTCAAATCTCAAACTTGTCATCAACTAGCAATAACAAATAATCCAAGCTAAAGCCATGAGTTTGGTTCTATTTCTTGTGTTTGGCTCACGATATTTATTTTTAAAAGTAACTGAGTTTGTGATATGAACCGGAAAAATGAATAAATTGGATTTTGCGGTTTTGCTAATGGTTAAAAATCAATATATTATTAGTAAGTGTGTACCAATTGCTTCTTTAATGTGTAATCTTTAAAGCATTACAATAACCAATCATTTGGCAAATCTGTATTCTTCGGTTAAAATCTAGGGACTAAAATGATTATACATTTTAAACTAAGTGGTTAATGTGTTACATAGGTATCTTGAATTTTTTTTCAAGATACGAAAGCACAATTATAAAGTTTAAACTAAGTAGTTCACAATGTGTCACATATTTATCTTGAATTCTTTCAAAATACAAGCACAACGATTGAGTAACAAAAACTTACAAATTTGAAAAAGTAAAATAAATTAAAACATTTACATTGTTGGGGTAAATCTAAGCAAGTGACCCTCCCCATGTTGCATCCAATCAACTTCCATGGAGGATTCTTCATTTTGTATACCTTCGAGCCTTGCCATCAAAGGTTCTGATCTCTTTATATGTGAACCATATAACAGTTTAGATCTGCCATATCCTTTCTGCAGGAGTTGATCATCCGACTTACTTGATCGCAGTCATCCACACTATGCATGGTGGCTAAAATAGCAGTTTGACTATCTGTTGTTCTCCATGATTATAATGAAACACAAACTCGTTCATTTTTTCCCCAAATTTCAGCTATATCTGATAATTACCATGTAACCAGATGCCCATTCACCACAATCGTTTCTTATAACCCCTCCATAACTTGATTCCACACTATGCATGGTGGTTAGTAAAAGAACAGTTTGACAATCTATTGTTCTCCATGACTCTAATTAAACACAAACCCCTTCACTTATTCCCCATATTTCAGCGACAAAAAGTTTATTATATCTTAATTACCATGTAACCAGATGCCCATTCACCGCAATGTTCCTTATAACCCCTCCATAACTTGATTGTCCTGGATTTCCTAATGAACTCTTGTCGGTGTTAAGTTTGAGTCAACCCGAATTATGCGGATCCCAATAAATGTTTTTTGATCGAAAAGTCATAGTTGTAAAAAGCCTAACAGGGGTTTGAAATGTTTGCACTCTTATATTCCCATGTAGTTCCTTGATTTATATTACAAAAATGATATTATCTATTATCCATCCTGTAACAACTCGGAAATTCGTTGTTATCTTTCATTTTGTTTCCCGTTTATCTGTCATTTGTAAATCCGAGATTCGGTTGATAATAAAGTTTATGTTAATTACTTATGGTGTTTTACGTTATTATCGCATCTAATCGCTTATTAAATCGCATCGCTTATCTCATCGCATCGCAAATCGCAATTGTAAGTGATAGATCTGAGAAAAACCTTTGAATACCATTGATTTCTACACAAGATACGGACTTTTGATGATGTTTTGTTCATTTTCTGGTATGAAACGAAGCATCTATTATTCAAGATCCCAGATCTGGAAGCACAAGGACATTTATGTTGGTTTACACAAGCCGGACTAATCCGAACGAACCCCGAGTTCGCCCGGATTAGCCCACGCTTTTGTAAAACGGCTAAAATAGCTCTAAAAGACCTCTCCGACCTAAGTTTGCTCAGTAGCACAGGGTTGGAGGGATGTGTAACATTTGTCAAAAACGAGTTTCCAAAACCCGCTCCGTTTTGTAATCGAATACCAAGTTATAAATGTCACGTTGTATATTTATGGTTATTTTGATTTTTAATGATACATAATTAATAAACAAACTAAACTATAAAAATTATATTTGATAAAAAGTGATAACAAAATAAATAAAAATAAAAAGTTGCTGCCGGGACTCGAACCCGGGTCAGTCGGTTTACAATTTCAAAGACTTAACACACACACACATCACCACTCCGCCACTTGTTGTTTTCTGTCATCTCTAGGAATCAAATAACTTTTATACACAAACCTAGTTAAACCGGTTGCGCCAACTGAGAAACCGAAATCGGCAAATCAACCGTTTAATCGCTTGATTAGTCGCACATTCAGGTTTATAACCGATGCACCGACGATTTTAATCAATTCAGACTTGAATTGACTTCAATTCTGAGAATGATTGAATGTTATAACCGAAACTATTCAACAGTCTGAATTACTTCAATCAAGACCCCTCTCGCGACTCAGAAACGTCATACAAACATTCCATTTCACTTTCGTCACACATTCGGTTCACCAGAAAGCGTAAATCAACTCGCCGGAAAATTTTGCAAGTCCGCCGGAAAACCGTATTTGTCCTCAAGTCGGTAAGTTCTTCAATACCATCATAGTCTAACAGTTGTTAAGCTATTTCTAACTCAAACTTTCCACCTGAGATCGAATTCAGGCACTGTTATCAGCTAATTTCAGTTCGCCGGAAACGTCCTGAAAATCTCTATTTTCATCTGAGAATCGGTAAGGGCATTCAAACCCTCGGTTAACATTTGCTGATCACTTCAATTTCACGGTTAGCTAATCAAAACGGTTAATTGTCTTGTTCAGTTGAAGAGCATAAAAACAAGGACCGACACATTGCCGGAATTCCGAAATAAACCGTTCATGGGTATGTTCACTTCTAATTATCGTTTCTGCCATTTCATATTAGATTGTACAATGTTTAACAATCGAACTACACAAGATATAACGGTATAATCGACTGCCTGTAAAATTCAATAAAGAAGATGACTGTGATAACACTATAAGTATAATTAAAATTGGTATTTTAAACGGGTTAGACACACAGTCCAGCGGTGGACTATGTGCAAATAATACGCACACGTCACGAGTTCAATCCATGATACACGCACCCTCTAAGTAATAAAATGCCTTTTTGATAAAAGCTGAACCGGGTAAATCCCGTTAGTTGTCAAGTATAATAAAAACCGAGATATTAACCAGGTTAGACACACAGTCCAGCGGTGGACTGTGTGCAACACTAAGTCGCACGACACGCGTTCGAAACCTGTTACTGGCACCGGTTTGTTGAATTAAAATGTTTTGAAATTAAAAGAATTTTGGTTAAACCGAATTAGTATATAAATATAATTAAAAACAAGATTATTTCGGGTTAGACACGTAGCTCAGTTGGTAGAGCTGCGTGCACGCGTACGGGAGGTCTAGGGTTCGAGTCTCACCCAGCGCATCCTTGCACCCTGACCGAACCAGTCAACAGGTCAACAAGTCAACGGTCAACGCAAAATAAACAATTTTTTTTATATTTTTATTTATTTAATTTAATTTAAAAATCAATTAAAAATACTTAAAAATAACATTTTTAAAGATAGAAAATAGCCTTAAACTCACAAAAAATATATCTAAAAATTTCATTAAAATCCTTAATAAAATCCACTCACTTACTATATTTTTCCGCCATTATTTAGGTTAGTAATTCTCGTTGTTCATTTCTCCCGACTCGTGCGCATCTCATCATCTCCATTCAAACGCACCCAATGTGAGTGAATCTTTACAAATTCTCCGTTTTAATCACGTTTTGGGGTGTATCATGTGTCTTGTTATATATATTATATTTAAACCATTGTGTATACATCATATCATGAACATGTGTATTCAGTTTGTTTCAACTGTTGTGTAGTTATTGTTAGATGCAATTTATTATTTTCAGTACATGCAAATTTCATAGGCCGCCGCTCCCCATTACATTATGAGCGTTGAGCATGTTCCCCATTTCATTATGAGCGTGAACCTGGCGTGCCCACATACGATCGGCTCCGTTTGATTGAGCCTTGATCGCACAGACATTTTTCATTTTCAGTACATGCAATACGATCGGCTCCGTTTGATTGAGCCTTGATCGCACAGTTTCATTTATGTTATTTATCGTATGATGTTGGTATGTTTATGTATGCTATCATATGTTATTGTATGTTATAGTTGTGATTGCTATTTGCCACTGCTTGATTATTTACATTTGCTCATTTATGATTATGCACAATTTTTCATTGATAAACTAACAAGTAAATCAATAATAAATGTTTATCTAACAAGGTTCACTCGCCAAGTTATGTTGACCCAAAAACCCCCATTTTTACACATGATACAGGTGAGCCAGCTGCAGTCAGAAACACATAGGATTGACTAGAAGAATAAAATGATTTAGAGTTTGGGATTGTTATGTTTGGTTTATTTTCTTTGTATTGTATGGACATGTTTGGATATTTGGAAATGTAACTTTGACTTTGATAAATATGAAACACATTAGTAAATATCATGAGCTTTGGTGATAACCCAATTATGACCCGACTCTTATTCCGCTGCGGGTCGGGGTGTGACAGATTGGTATCAGAGCCATGACTATAGGGATATAGGATAGGTTATTAGACCCTTAGAGCCTATACTATAGTTGATTAGAAACTTATAAGATTTTGTGTGTTACATGCCAAATTTCATGATGTTTATGTGTTTTATGTTAAATGTTACATTCAATGTTATGCAAGCATGTTCATAAGTATATATTATCATATAATGCCTATCAAGAATCATATACTCATAACATATCATATCCATGAAAGCACACACCACATCATGATTGCTTTTACAATGATTTTTGTGTTTTCAAATCTCATCAAAGTGAGTTCTCATGACGGGCATGTAGTAACTGGAAGGGTACCAGTACTGGTAGTCGGAACGTCCTGTCTAGGCTGGCATTCGTATAAATCCAAAATAAAGGACCAGTTTGCCTACCTGGGGACTAACGATGAGAGTACGAAGTACCTATTAGGCCAAAGCATGCTATACCAAACGTCGTGTGAACTAACCCCACTTTGAGTTGTCATTGTGTCTACACCTGGACACATTCCGACCATACATCTCGTAAACATATTTTGTGGTTTGCATTCGGGTGATGCAAGTGTTAAATCGCCAATACTAACGTGAATCCTACCAAGCCAATAGCCATGGGGGCCCACATGACTATATAGGTGAAGGTATGGGGGACATTTGAGGCCCAACATGAGCAAACCCAAGACATCCTATGGATGTAGTTGCATTATTGATATTTATGTTATTTTCATTTTCTTAAAGACACGTGACACCTAAAAAGACTCCATAAACTCACAATCTTCTTATGTATGTTCCTGTAGATGTCGTCCAGACAACAACGAAGGGGTAAAAGATCAGGAAGGTCTCAGGAACGCTTGGCCACACAAATCGCGAAGCAAATGGCCACGATACTGCCTGACATTGTGGTCCAAATACAACAAGCCCTCGCTACAAATCCTACTAACCCTCCCCAACAGCATGACCAGAGCATCGACAACCCTCCTACCAGCAAGTGCTCATATAAACATTTCAAGTCTTGTGATCCTCCTAAATTTGAAGGGACCGAAGGTGTCACTGCCCTCCTCCACTGGTTTGAGGAGATGGAAAACACTTTCCTCAACTGCTATTGTCCTGAGGATCGCAAGGTTCGATACGCTACCGGGAGACTATTTGGGGTAGCTCTCACTTGGTGGAATACTGAAAAAGGGAAGAGGGGAACTGATGATGCAATGGCCTTAACTTGGGAGGAGTTAAGGGAAATCATGACTATGCGTTTCTGTCCTAGGAGTGAAATTAAAAAGTTGGAGGACGAATTTCATTCTTTAAAGCAAAAGGAGGGTGATCATACCAACTATAACAAGAGGTTCTTGGAGTTGAACCAAATGGTTCCAAATTTGTTCACCCCAACTTATCGTCTGATCGAGCATTATATTCGAGGACTTCCCTCGAAAATTCAAGATTCAGTTCTCAGCATCTCACCAGTAACACTTGAAGCTGCTATGGAGCTAGCAACTGAACTGACCGAGAACCAAATTCTCAACGGGAAGTTCAAAGAAGAGAAAAAGAAAGCCCCTGTTGAGGGTCAAACTTCAAACCATCCCATCTCTTCCTCTAAGTTTGCTAACAAGAGGAAGCGCAACACCAGAAATTTCGCTGTTACACAAACCAACTCCCCTATTCCTGCTGCACCCATTACCCAGGTTGCCCCTTCACCTGCACCATACAGAAGACCTTACACTGGCCCGTTACCAAAATGCAACCGTTGCCAATATCACCATTCTCCTAATCATCCTTGCCAATATTGCACCGGCTGTAGTCGCGCAGGTCATACTATTCAAACCTGCCGCATGCCTCAACGAACGAACCGCCACCAGCCTTCAACCCAAACCCACCAACAATTAATGTGTCAAGCCCAACCACCCCTACAATATCCACCTGCCCAACATTTAGCCCAAACATATTACCAACCCAATTATCCTATGGGTCAACCAATGCGGGCTTGCTACAATTGCGGAGACCCAAGCCATTTCAGAAACACTTGTCCAAGGTTGGTAAACATTATTCATGCTCAGGCCCAAGCCAACCCGGTGAATCAAGCGAACCAAGCTCCTCCACCTGCAAGAGGAAGAGCTTTCAATATCAACGCTAACCAGGCCAGAGCTGACGGCAACGTGGTTAACGGTACGTTCCTTATAAATGGTAGATATGCATCCATATTATTTGATACTGGTGCGGATAGAAGTTTTTTGTCCTTAGAATTTGAACCTATCCTAAACCAAAATCGTGATAAGCTCATGGAATCCATAACGGTAGAAGTTGCTGACGGGAAACCAATTTCATTAAACTCTATTATACGCAACTGTACCCTTACCCTAAACGACCACGATTTCTCCGTCGACCTTATTCCTATGAAGCTGGGAAGTTTTGATATCATAATTGGTATGGACTGGCTCAGTCAACATCAGGCAGAAGTTGTATGTCGCGAAAATTTATACGTATTCCTCTTTCAAACGGTCAGACTCTTCGAATCTTTGGAGAAACCTCGTCGAAATGACTCAGCTTAATGTCTTGTCTTCAAGCTCAAAAATATCTTCGCAAGAATTATGTCGCGTTTTTAGCTCATATCATCAAAAAGGGAACCATGGAGAAGAAACTTGAAGACATTCCTGTAGTAAAAGATTTCCCGCAAGTTTTTCCTGACGACATTTCAGGACTTCCTCCAGTTAGAGAAGTCGAATTCCGTATTGATCTTATACCTGGTGCTACACCAGTAGCAAAGTCTCCTTATAGGTTAGCCCCCTCTGAAATACAAGAGCTAGCCAGTCAATTACAAGACTTGACTGACAAGGGATTCATACGTCCTAGCTCATCGCCTTGGGGTGCACCTGTCCTTTTTGTAAAGAAGAAAGATGGATCGTTTCGTATGTGCATTGACTACAGAGAGCTCAACAAATTAACAATCAAGAATCGTTATCCTTTACCACGCATTGATGATCTTCTTGACCAACTTCAAGGTGCCAATTGCTTTTCAAAAATCGACCTTCGATCTGGCTATCATCAACTTAGAGTACATGAAGAAGACGTCCCTAAGACTGCTTTCCGAACTCGTTATGGCCATTATGAATTCATGGTCATGCCATTTGGTTTAACCAACGCACCAGCTGTCTTCATGGACCTAATGAACAGAGTCTGCAAACCTTATCTTGATCGGTTTGTTATAGTCTTCATCGACGACATTCTTATTTATTCAAAGTCTAAGTCTGATCATGAGCGTCATCTTCGACTTATCCTTACACTTCTAGAGAATGAAAAGCTTTACGCCAAATTCTCCAAATGCGAATTCTGGTTAAAAGAGGTGCAATTCCTTGGACATGTAGTCAATGACAAGGGAATACATGTCGACCCTTCAAAGATCAAAGCGGTACAAGAATGGCAAGCTCCACGTACACCAACTGAAGTAAGATCTTTTCTTGGTCTAGCTGGCTATTATCGTCGTTTCATTTCAAACTTCTCTCACATTGCTGTACCACTCACGGCTTCAACTCATAAGGGAAAACCTTTCATATGGAGACCCAAGCAAGAAGAAGCCTTCCAAACCCTTAAACAAAAACTTTGTGATGCACCAATCCTCACTCTTCCTGAAGGTTGTGATGATTTTGTGGTCTATTGCGACGCGTCAGGGCAAGGATTGAGCTGTGTTCTAATGCAAAGAGGGAAAGTTATAGCTTATGCTTCGAGACAACTCAAGACGCATGAAAAGAACTACACCACCCATGACCTAGAACTTGGAGCCGTTGTGTTCGCTCTTAAGATATGGAGACATTATCTCTATGGTACTAAGTGTGAAATATACACTGACCACAAGAGTCTTCAACATATCTTCAATCAAAAGGAGTTAAACATGAGGCAACGAAGATGGGTCGAACTTCTAAATGACTACGACTGTGAAATTAGATACCACCCTGGTAAAGCAAATGTGGTGGCTGATGCACTTAGTCGAAAGGGTTATGCGAACTCCATTCGTCTTCTATGTTCGCAAATTATAACCGACATTAAAGATCAAATTCGAGAAGCCCAACACGTTTCAATAACGGAAGATGATGTACGAAAGGAGATGTCCTGTGGAGCTGAACTTAAAATTGAAACTAAATCTGACGGTATTCTGTACTACCTAGATCGTATCTGGATTCCTAACCACAACAATCTTCGTGAAATTCTTATGAATAAAGCTCACAAAACGCGATATTCTATACACCCAGGAGCCGATAAGATGTATCAAGACCTACGATATACCTATTGGTGGCCTGGAATGAAAAAGGATATTGCTGTTTTTGTTTCCAAGTGCCTTACATGCTCCAAGGTGAAAGCTGAACACCAAAGACCCTCAGGACTTCTGGTCCAACCTGAAATACCTTGATGGAAGTGGGAAAATATAACCATGGATTTCATTACCGGGTTACCTCGCACTTCTGGTGGTTATGACACTATATGGGTAATCATTGACCGACTTACAAAATCAGCTCACTTTATTCCTATCCGCGAAGATTTCAAGAACGAAAAGCTTGCTCGTATTTATATCAGCGAAATCGTAAGCCGACATGGGGTACCGTTAAGCATTATTTCTGATCGTGATGGTCGTTTTACTTCACGAACATGGCAAGCAGTACAAGCCGCTATGGGTACGCGTTTAGATCTCAGTACCGCCTATCATCCTCAAACTGATGGTCAATCTGAACGCACCATCCAAACTCTTGAAGATATGCTTCGCGCATGTGTTATAGACTTCAAGGGAAATTGGGACGCTCATCTACCATTAGTAGAATTTTCGTACAACAACAGCTATCATTCAAGTATCGGCATGGCACCTTTTGAAGCCTTATATGGTCGTAAGTGCCGATCTCCTGTATGTTGGCACGAAATTGGGGAAGCTCAAATCACTGGTCCAGAATTGATCCAATAAACCACAGACAAGATCCATCAAATCCGAAACAATCTTCTAGCGGCCCAAAGTCGTCAAAAGAGTTATGCAGATAAACGACAGAAGCCTTTAGAGTTTAACATTGGGGATCATGTACTTCTAAAAGTATCACCGTGGAAGGGAGTAGTTCGTTTTGGTCAAAAGGGCAAGCTAGCACCACGCTACATAGGACCTTTCAAGATACTCGAAAGAGTAGGACCTGTAGCATACAAGCTTGATCTACCAGAAGAACTCAACAGGATTCATCCCACATTCCACGTATCAAACTTGAAGAAGTGCCTCGCTGATGAAAACCTCCACATTCCTCAGGAAGATATTAAGATTGATAAATCTATGCATTTTTATTGAAAGACCAGTAGAGATCATGGACTTCGGAGAGAAATGTCTACGACGAAGTCGCATTCCAATTGTTAGGGTACGCTGGGAGTCGAAACGGGGACCTGAGTTTACTTGGGAACATGAAGACTCAATGCGCGAAAAATATCCGCATCTTTTTCCTACTACTTAAATTTCGGGACGAAATTCCTAAAAGTAGGGGATACTGTAACATTTGTCAAAAACGGGTTTCCAAAACCCGCTCCGTTTTGTAATCAAATACCAAGTTATAAATGTCACGTTGTATATTTATGGTTATTTTGATTTTTAATGATACATAATTAATAAACAAACTAAACTATAAAAATTATATTTGATAAAAAGTGAAAACAAAATAAATAAAAATAAAAAGTTGCTGCCGGGACTCGAACCCGGGTCAGTCGGTTTACAATTTCAAAGACTTAACACACACACACATCACCACTCCGCCACTTGTTCTTTTCTGTCATCTCTAGGAATCAAATAACTTTTATACACAAACCTAGTTAAACCGGTTGCGCCAACTGAGAAACCGAAATCCGCAAATCAACCGTTTAATCGCTTGATTAGTCGCACATTCAGGTTTATAACCGATGCACCGACGATTTTAATCAATTCAGACTTGAATTGACTTCAATTCTGAGAATGATTGAATGTTATAACCGAAACTATTCAACAGTCTGAATTACTTCAATCAAGACCCCTCTCGCGACTCAAAAACGTCATACAAACATTCCATTTCACTTTCGTCACACATTCGGTTCACCAGAAAGCGTAAATCAACTCGCCGGAAAATTTTGCAAGTCCGCCGGAAAACCGTATTTGTCCTCAAGTCGGTAAGTTCTTCAATACCATCATAGTCTAACAGTTGTTAAGCTATTTCTAACTCAAACTTTCCACCTGAGATCGAATTCAGGCGCTGTTATCAGCTAATTTCAGTTCGCCGGAAACGTCCTGAAAATCTCTATTTTCATCTGAGAATCGGTAAGGGCATTCAAACCCTCGGTTAACATTTGCTGATCACTTCAATTTCATGATTAGCTAATCAAAAGGGTTAATTGTCTTGTTCAGTTGAAGAGCATAAAAACAGGGACCGACACATTGCCGGAATTCTGAAATAAACCGTTCATCGGTATGTTCACTTCTAATTATCGTTTCTGCCATTTCATATTAGATTGTACAATGTTTAACAATCGAACAACACAAGATATAACGGTATAATCGACTGCCTGTAAAATTCAATGAAGAAGATGATTGTGATAACACTATAAGTATAATTAAAATTGGTATTTTAAACGGGTTAGACACACAGTCCAGCGGTGGACTGTGTGCAAATAATACGCACACGTCACGAGTTCGATCCCTGATACACTCACCCTCTAAGTAATAAAATGCCTTTTTGATAAAAGCTGAACCGGGTAAATCCCGTTAGTTGTTAAGTATAATAAAAACCGAGATATTAACCAGGTTAGACACACAGTCCAGCGGTGGACTGTGTGCAACACTAAGTCGCACGTCATGCGTTCGAAACCTGTTACTGGCACCGGTTTGTTGAATTAAAATGTTTTTGAAATTAAAAGAATTTTGGTTAAACCGAATTAGTATATAAATATAATTAAAAACAAGATTATTTCGGGTTAGACACGTAGCTCAGTTGGTAGAGCTGCGTGCACGCGTACAGGAGGTCTCGGGTTCGACTCTCACCCAGCGCATCCTTGCACCCTGACCGAACCGGTCAACAGGTCAACAAGTCAACGGTCAATGCAAAATAAGCAATTTTTTTTATATTTTTATTTATTTAATTTAATTTAAAAATCAATTAAAAATACTTAAAAATAACATTTTTAAAGATAGAAAATAGCCTTAAACTCACAAAAATATATCTAAAAATTTCATTAAAATCCTTAATAAAATCCACTCACTTACTATATTTTTCCGCCATTATTTAGGTTAGTAATTCTCGTTGTTCATTTCTCCCGACTCGTGCGCATCTCATCATCTCCATTCAAACGCACCCAATGTGAGTGAATCTTTACAAATTCTCTGTTTTAATCACGTTTTGGGGTGTATCATGTGTCTTGTTATATATATCATATTTAAACCATTGTGCATACATCATATCATGAACATATGTATTCAGTTTGTTTCAACTGTTGTGTAGTTATTGTTAGATGCAATTTATTATTTTCAGTACATGCAAATTTCATAGGCTGCCGCTCCCCATTACATTATGAGCGTTGAGCATGTTCCCCATTTCATTATGAGCGTGAACCTGGCGTGCCCACATACGATCGGCTCCGTTTGATTGAGCCTTGATCGCACAGACATTTTTCATTTTCAGTACATGCAATACGATCGGCTTCGTTTGATTGAGCCTTGATCGCACAGTTTCATTTATGTTATTTATCGTATGATGTTGGTATGTTTATGTATGCTATCATATGTTATTGTATGTTATAGTTGTGATTGCTATTTGCCACTGCTTGATTATTTACATTTGCTCATTTATGATTATGCACAATTTTTCATTGATAAACTAACAAGTAAATCAATAATAAATGTTTATCTAACAAGGTTCACTCGCCAACTTATGTTGACCCAAAAACCCCTATTTTTACACATGATACAGGTGAGCCAGCTGCAGTCAGAAACACATAGGATTGGACTAGAAGAATAAAATGATTTAGAGTTTGGGATTGTTATGTTTGGTTTATTTTCTTTGTATTGTATGGACATGTTTGGATATTTGGAAATGTAACTTTGACTTTGATAAATGTGAAACATATTAGTAAATATCATGAGCTTTGGTGATAACCCAATTATGCCCCGACTCTTATTCCGCTGCGGGTCGAGGTGTGACAGGATGAACACTCGATTTTCCCCAGCAAATGACGCGAAAACGTAAGATTTTGGACCGAAACCTGTAAGTTCGCTCAGGAAACAGCAGATCCCCAGGTCAAGTTCGACCGAACTTGTACCCAAATGGGTCAAGTTCGACCGAACTTGAGCTATTCTCACAAGTTTGCTTTGCAAGTTCGACCGAACTTGCCTAGTTTCTTAGGAAACTATACAAGTTCGCCCGAACTTGCCTTTTTAGTAAGAATCCCTTACAAGTTCGCTCGAACTTGACAAGTTTCTTAGGAAACTCATGAAGTTCGACTGAACTTAGCTCTCAACTCACTCAAATCATACAAGTTCGCCCGAACTTGTCTACTGCCCAACCAAGACTTAACCGTTTCAGCTTTTCGGAGACTGATACACTTCCGTTCGCGTATGCAGGCTGATCCGGCGCTCTTCTCGACTCTCCTCAGATCCCGAACTCTTACCTAAACGCAAGCACAGTGAGTATACTTGACCCATTTTCGCTTTAACGCACTTTTTGGGTGTTACATACGTTCCTATATCAAAATCACTTCACAAATCAAACTGTTTATCACACGCGAATAATCTGATTATATATGCTCAATACGTGATACTAGAAACATGTGACTAGGACTTATTTTCGTTAACTTGCCTCCTTAGCTAGTATGGTACTATAGTGTGGCTTACACCCGACGGGGTCTAGTTAGGATGGACGCGCAAGCCTTCTCACGGTAGTTAGCATGAGAAATGAGCCTATGTTATGTTAAGTGTTTTGGTGTATTATGATATGTAATTAGATTATTTCGCGAACGCTTTCTCGATTATGCTAGTAGTACTTAAACATGTATGCTCACCTTTACTTAATTGTATTGACTTGTATTTTAACGTATGTAACAGGTTGAGGATTTAGCGTGGATGCTTGGATGTTGCTTAGTTTAGTTTGTTTTGTTTAGTTAGTTTGTTAATGTATTTCAGTTTTGGAACTTATGCATGAAATCTAGGGGAAATCGAACCCGGATGAATTTTATGATAAATCTCCGTTTTGTAATAATTGTTTAAATGTTACGTTTAATAGTATGGGATATTAAGCAGGTTGTGATATGTTAAATGATTGTTATGGAACATCTCGTGAAATCAATCTGGTCGCCTAGTGCTACTAACCCCGATGTTTCCGCCATTGGTTGGGGTGTGACACATCCAGTGGTCCCCCCCCTCCAAAATTTTTTTAGTGTAACATACTTTAAGGCAAAAAAACCTAATAGCCCACGTTAAAAGTTCGGTCATGCTCCCTGATTGTCCCCTAAAAAATAAATAATGGGTCCGCCACTGTAACCATCCCATAATTTTGTTAGCTACATTCCATATATGAGACTACAGTATTTAATTTCGCTATCTATTAATTTGTTACTTACTAGTTTAAGTACCCGCGTAATACATGGGTTACGCAATGTCATTTCATAAATAATTAAAGATATTCATAATAAAACAGTAAAGAGAACATTAATTGAAAACTTCTCACTAATTTTTCTTAACACTATATATTCACTCACATATATGATACTTATGATATGCATTTAGTCGGCTTAATACCTCTTGATTCTGACCAAAACAATTAAGAACATGGTAGTCTTTCAAGTCTCAGATTGGTGTTGAGATAGCATGTGCATGTATGTAGTTCACATCCTCCCTTACCACCCAGCCTGTAACAACGCTTTATCCATGCATAAAATCACACTATACCCAATAAAATTGTTCTCAAGTTGAGGTGTATAGACACAACAGACAGAGACTTGCAAAAGTTGCAACATATTGTTGAAGATAGAAAATACGAATCTCAGTTAGGTATTGAGTGTTTTTTTAAATACATGTGGTTGTTAATGATATTTCAACCAAATAACAAAAATATCAAAAAACTAGACAATATTACGTATCCGATCGGGTTGGATTCAATGAAACACTATGTCAAAAGAGAGGGTACTAAGACTATCTCTGTTCACAACCCAACCCAAACTTTGAATAAAAAAATAATTTCTCTTTCTTCCACCTACACAACCAACTCAACCCAACCTTTC
The DNA here is from genome assembly GCA_947069175.1 of Scalesia atractyloides. Lineage (NCBI taxonomy): Eukaryota > Viridiplantae > Streptophyta > Magnoliopsida > Asterales > Asteraceae > Scalesia > Scalesia atractyloides. Next base: position 93,403,349 of record CAMTDV010000021.1, on the reverse strand, counting down.
ACACTCATTGCTTCATCAGCAACCCAATCTAAACCAATTTTTTACTAAAATAATATGACTTAGGTTATAACTTATTTTATAAATATTATTATACATAATAAAAATGTCTAATTCTTTAAACTTTATCATTTTAAATATAAAAAGCTATTAAAAATTAAAAAAAACAACTAAAAAATATATATCATTTTTTATAAAATTTATATATGGATGTTCACAAAAAAATCGTGATTTTGGATTTTGGAAAACAGTTAATTTTATAAGTTATTAAAGATAATCTTATTATATTTACAAGTAATTGTGTTATAAGAAAAAAAAGAAATAAAAATAAAAATATCATCCAATCTCTTGTGGACATGTGGCAGGAAAGTGTGAACATGGGTTTCACAACCTAGGTCGTTTCTTCGACCAGGTTGTTGGATTAAATTAAATTTTCACATTTATTATTTTGGCAATCTAGGTTGAGAAATATAAACACGGATAGTTAGGGGTAGGTGACGTTACCCTTAAAGCTCACGTAAGGGAAACGTGAGGGGGTATGCCCATTTCAACTAATTTTTAGTTAAAAGTTTAATTTTATGGTTGAAACGTGAATTAGTTAAAACTAAACGTCTATGTGACATTGGCATGACGAGACTATATGTTAAACTCGCATGGTCTACACATATCCTATATTATCATTATATATATATATTAAAAATACAACCTTGTGAATAGTACTATTCATGTTTTTTTTATGTTTTTTTTCTTTTATAAGTTTTTTACTTTAGTGTTTCTTTTCCTTTCGTATTTAGTATTTTAACATTATAACAATAACATCACCTAAGATGAGCAAATGATATCGGGTACCGATACCGATATCGGCTTTACCAAACTGGGTACATTTTTTGTACCGATTCAGTACCGCCTTTTGACATTTTCGATACCGGTACAGTTTCGGTTTTTACCCTCAAATAACGGTAACGTAGGGGTACCGAATCGATACCGTACCAGGATTCGGTACCGGTTCCCATTTTTCCCGTTTTTCGGTACCGGTACGGTACCGGTATTTACGGGTAAAACACCGGTAAGTACCGGTACCGGTACCAAACCTGTGTATTCGGTACCGGTACCGATACCACTTTTCCCTGTTTTAAGTAGCGGTACCGGTTTGGTACCGAACCGGTACCGTGCTCATCCCTATCGTATCCTACCGAGCATTTTCGGTGCCGATACCTAGTTTCGATGATTTTCAGGATCGGTACTTTCGGTGCCATTACCGGTACTAAGCTCATCTATATTTTCACATGTTAGTACCGTAATAACTGAACTGAAAACAACCGAATTTCCAACATGTAGGACGTGTGGCTCCTACTATTATATATTAGATTATTTAAAATCGTTTTTAGGACGGAGTGACCATCGTTACTATGTTATTTTTATCTATGTTTTAATATTCGGTATCTGCTTGCCGTTTCCGATACAAGTTTTGTAGACACTGAATCCTCGCCGCAACCTGCGGACGAATATTAACTAATATTAACTAGTTTGTGTAACTTCAGAAGGTTCTTTATGTAGCCCTTTTTCCCGCGTGTTTCTAGATTTCCCGCCAATACATTCATCACTAATCGCCTCATTTCGACACACAAACACACACACACACACACATCCACACAGAGTTTGAATCGGAGATACGGAAATGGAATCGGAAGATCTCGGATGGCTAGAAGCCGATCTAGATCTGCACGACGACTATATCGACGAAGATTTCGAACCACCGCTACCTGAAGAAGAAGCATCAATCGAACAAGTATACGAACATCACCAACCGGAACCTATCACTAAACCTGATCTAACAATTCCGGATGATCACATAACCGATTTGGCAACGGAAACATTGCAGCCGAAGAAGCGGTTACTAAACCCTAGCCTACTCGATTCTGCTAATGTTGACGATTCGGTGGAAGATAAGCGGTGCAGAGTCGATTTAGGTGTGAATGAAGCTGACGATGAGTGGATGCGGCATTCGCCGTTCGTGAAGAAGCGTCGGTGGTTGTCGAAGATGTTACGGAGGAGGAGAGGTTTATTTCGCGATTTGCGACGGATATTGATGGAGATTTCATGCCGGTGACTGCACCGGATGGTGATAGGGTTTATGCGAAGTTAGTTAAGGAGGAGGTTGAGGATAAGGTGAAGAAGTTGGAAGTGAAAGGGCGGTTTGAAGGTAGAATACTGTTGAAATTTGATTATTTGTTTTGTAAATAATGTTTATGTTAGGATGCTTAAGGGGTTTTCAGCTGCATTGTTGTAAAAATCGGGATTAGTCGCTGATTAATCGTAATAGTACCGATGAAAGTTCACCTAGTCGGCTAGTAGGACCTAAAATCTGTAATCTGTCAAAGGCAGTCAACATCAGGTCAAAATTAATGAAGTAGTTGAAGAGTTAACTTGTTAATCCAATCCGATTAATAAGGTTTTGAAAATTATATGTATAATTTTGAAGAAAGTTGTGTATATCTATAAGTTTGGAATAGTACATTTGAAATTTCAATTTGATTAATCCTGATCACTCGCTAGTTGGTACTCCACCGCTTGAATAGTGTCTAGCGATTTTTACAACCATGGTCAGCTGTTGGTTCAAGTAATGGTTTTGTTGAATTTTGTTGCTGATATAGGTAATTATGACGGATTAACTGTGCAGGTCTTATGATGGAGCCTATAAGTGTTTTGTTGCAGAAGGTGGAACAAAAAGAGTTGCAAAAGGTATGCCTGCTATATTTTTCATGATCACTTGGTTAGCAATATCTCACACCATAGTTATCCTTTGCTGTTACTGTGTTACATACCAATTGGAGATATATTTATTTACGTCCCTGTTCAACCTATATGATGATAGATAGATGATACTGAATAAGAAAGGTTCTTTCAACTTAAAGATAAGCTAATATTAGCTGTGTAATGAATGAAAGACCAATATGACACACGACTTTATTGTTACTCGTGGCTGTCAAAAAGGGCATTCAAGTTTTTTTGTAAGTTTGAGAAATTTTAGCTGCCTAATAATTTCTGCATAGTTTTGTTACATTCATTCTCTCACTACATACAGCTTTGTCCCTAAGTTGCCATGGTTCATTACTATGTTTGTTTCATTTAGCTAATAATACCATATTTAATTGGTAGAGTAGTTTATAGTATTTTTTGATTAGTACTGGCTATTGTTGGATTGATATTGTTTAAAAGTACATAATTTTATGACTTTTGATTCATTTAATACATATTTACATTTTCCTTATTACTGGGGTGTGAAGGCTTTGGAAGCGAGTGTATCCAGTCAGATCGATATAGATCATTTGGAATCACCAGTGGTTACTGAACAACTGTGGGTCGATAAGTATTCTCCAAATTCATTTGTGGAGCTTCTCAGCGATGAACACACGAACAGAGAGGTACATGTTTCATGATTTTATCATTAACTTTAAACTGCTGGCTTATTCTTTTTGTTATGTTCAGGTTCTTATGTGGTTGAAACAATGGGATTCTTCTGTTTTTGGCACTGAAGTCAAGAGTACGACAGATGACGTTTTGTCTGCTTTAAAAAGGCATTCATCGGTTTCTCAACAAAAAAAAGTTTATAGCAAGAGTAATTTTGGGAGGAGCAAAGAATTTGTACCTAATAACAATCACTTTAACAAAGAAAATTATGATTCTCATGCTATCCAGGAACTTCATAACAAGAAGACCAAGGATTCGGGCCCACCAGAACAGAAGGTAACTTTCGGAATTTGTTTGATACTGTTTTTAGAGCTTATCGTTATCATGCAACCGTTATGAGATCCCCTTGCATTGGAATTTTTCTTCTTCAGTAGCGAGTTCTAATGTATTTCATGGATAGCTTTTAGGGGTGTGCACGGTCTCGGTTTCAGTTTTAGTACCGCATCCGTTCAGTTTTCGTCTTTTTCGGTTTTTGGAACAAAATTATGTAAGATATCAATATAAAAAGGTATAATCCAAGATTTAATTGTATTTCTTAGACGTATACATTTATGTTAATATGTTTAACCTTTTTAATTGATATTGTTATCATAAACCTAACCTTCTAATCTATTTTTATGTTTCTCCAACGTTTTTATTAAGACATTTTCTTTTATAATATTTTCAAGATCATTTAATTTTTATGTTATATTTGTTATTTCTTGTAGGTGACAAATAAATCATTTCAAAGATAAATAATTATAAATGTGTTGATGTTCTTATTATAACTACTTAACGTTTAAGAATAAAATTAATAATTCCTAAGTCAATATATACGAAATAAAAAAAATGATTTTTTGGGTTATTAGGTTTCGGTTCAGTTTTTTTTTGGTTTTTTTGTATGGTTCGTTTTTTTTTCTGTTAAGTTAAATCGTATTTTTCGGTTTTGGTTTGTTTTTTTGGTTTTCTATTCACCTCCTAATAGTTTTGTTTGGACAAATTAAAAAAGTTTTTTGAATTTTTGTATTGGCAATCTAAAAAGTGCCTTACATTCTACATCAAATGGAACAGCTAAGCAACTTAATTTGAATTGAAAAGATCAAGTTGAATAATTCCTTTTCATTTCATTGTCAAGCTGAAACATGCAACAATATTAATATCTTGGTTCTTATATATCTACACATGAACTTACGTATGCAGATCCTTCTACTATGTGGTGCGCCAGGGCTCGGGAAAACAACGCTTGCACATGTGGCTGCTAGACACTGTGGATACCGTGTGGTGGAGGTTGTCTTTGTTCTTTTTGGCACATGTTAAGGAAAATATGTGTTCACGAACTGTTCATGAACACTTACCGAAGGAGATTTTTTGTTCGTGTTCGTTTGTTAAGGAAATGAATGTGTTCGTGTTCGTTTGTGTTTGTTAATTTTAGGTAACAAACGCAAACGGACACAAACAAGTGTCATGAACATATATATAATACAATGATACTTATTTAATATTTTTTTGTTGGAACTTTGAAGAATTAAATGAAATATAAAAATAAAAAAACACTAATGAACATAAACGGACACTTTATCGAACGTTCACGAACATAAATGAACGAACACGGCCTTTGTTCATGTTCGCTCATTTAACTAAACGAATGAAATTTCTTGTTCGTGTTCGTTCATTTATTAAACAAACGAACTTCCCGCCAAACGGTTCACGAATTCTTCTCTGAACGTTCGGTTCGTGTTCTATTCATTTCCAGCAGGTTTAGATTGTGCGACTTGATATAGCTTCTGTTTTTTAAATTAAAGTAATGTTAATCTGCATATTTATGTATTAACTATTAAGAAAACATCAAACCAAAATTTATATTCAGTATGTATACTTATTACATCTATTGCTCTACAGATTAACGCGAGTGATGACAGGTCAGCCTCAACGATTGAAAGCAAAATTCTTGATGTGGTTCAGATGAACTCTGTCATGGCTGATTCAAGGCCAAAGTGTTTGGTAAGTTCCGTGACCTCCGTTTAGCATACAGGGTACTATACAGTTTCTTGTTACGATTACAAAGTTTGAAATGATTTTTCATAGGTAATCGATGAAATTGATGGAGCTCTTGGTGATGGAAAAGGTGCAGTGGATGTAATTTTGAAAATGGTAACTTTAGCTTTTTTTGGACCTAAATACGTATTGCTTTATTGTTGTCACTACATTCTAGTTAGGGGTGTGCAAAAAACCGAATTAACCGAACCATAACCGAATTAACCGAAAAAACCGAACCAAATAAAAAACGGTGGGTCGGTTAAGGGTTTTTTTGAAAACCGAAAGTAGCGGGTCGGTTATGGTTATCATTTTTTCCATACCCACCATAACCGAACCGAACCAACATGTAATAAGTCTTTGTAGGATTTAGGACTTTTCACCATATTTTTAATATTTGATGTTTTTGACTGAAGATTTTTAGTATTTATGGGGTTTTCATATCGTTTTGTGGTTTTGGTTGAATGTTTATTTGAATTTATGGAATGTATTATATCACTTTATTTGAATATTCGATAATAATTGGTATTAATATTATAGGTTATATGTATTTTTTAATACTATGTAATATACTAATATATACAAATATTCAATAACAATTTATTCCATGTTAAAAAATTAAGCTATTTTTAGGTAAGCTAAATACACGGTTAACCACCCATAACCGACCCGCTATAACCATGAAAACCGAATAACCATAACCACCATAACCGATTGGTTATGGTTATGGTTATCCATTAACCGACATCGTGGTTATGGTTTTAAGTCAAAACCGACCCAAACCGACCCATGCACACCCCTAATTCTAGTGTAGTTATTATTCTTTGTCATAGTTTTAGCCTTTCACTTATGCTAAAAAAGTGAAGGATGCTGCATGCTCAAGATTATGACGTATGATGTTTATAATTATTAACATTGTTTTAAGAGTAAAATGTCATTTCGTCCATGAGGTTTAGTCGCTTTTGCGACTTTTGTGCAAAGGTTTGTTTTTCTGTATCTGGATCCAAAAGGTTTAAAATCTTGTCATTTTTATCCGACTCATTAACTCCATCCATTTTTCTCTGTTAAATGAGGGGTATTTCTGTCTTTTTAGACATTTTTACTAAAATAAAAAAACTACTAAGAAATTAAGATACACCTCTGTTGACTTTCTACTTATGTCTTTTCTTATAAACATTAATAAATAGGTAAAAGGATGAAAATACCCTTGACTTAATGTTACATAATGGATGGAGTTAACGAGTTGGATGAAAATGGCAAGATTTTAAACCTTTTGGATCCAGATGTGGAAAAGAAAACCTTTGGATGTATATCGCAAAAGTGGTCAAACCTCAGAGACGAAAATGGCATTTTACTCTTGTTTTAAACTATGTAGTTAATATCGGTGATATATCGGTCCTCTAGTAAAATATCGATTAAAATACCCGTACGATATTATTGGCGATATTGACCGACATATCACCAAGATTTGACCGATATATCAATGATATTTGACCGATACCGATATAACCGATATATCACTGAATTATTAGTGCTATATATATAATTCTGCATTATATTAAAATTACCGATATCCCACCGAGATAACCTATATCTCAAATATCGGTCTTGACCGATATCCGATATTTTACCGCATTAACTGCATAGGTTTTAAATAATGATTATGATTTGTAATGCTTATTATGCCCTAGTTAAAAGCAGAATAACAAACATTTGGATGTTTCATAGGTTGCAATGGTTAAGCTTCCTATGTGTGGGTTGTATATGTATGTACCACTTGTTAGTATGTTTAAGATTTTGTATGCAGGTATATAAATTTTATATCTTTTTATCTATACACCCTACTAATTGTTGCATAAAGTCTACATTCTACAAGGACAAACTTAATAAAGCAAGATAAGGGACCCTTCAACAAAGTTGTATGATGCACCGACTATACATATAAATATCATCATGAAACTTTAGCTGTCTCAAAATTTGTCTACACAAATAGAAATTTTTATTCGAGTAAAATGCCATTGTCATCCCTAAGGTTTGACCAGTTTTGCGACTTTCGTTCAAAGGTTTGTTTTTGGGTCCTAATAATCCCACACCCAAAATCTTAATTTCACACCCGTATACATGGACAAAAAAACATTCTCTTGACATTTTTTTGTGCAACAATCAGTTATACGGCCCGTATAACTCTATACGGGCCGTATACATGTAGGGGTGTGAAAATAAGATTTTAGGGGTGTGGGAATAGTGGGAGCCTTGATTCCGCATCTAGATCCAAAAGGTTTGAAATGCTGCTGTTTTCATCTGGCTCGTTAACTCCATTCATTTTTTTGTCAAGTCAGGGGTATTTCTGTCTTTTTTGTTAACTTAAAGGGCAATTCGGTCTTTTTCATAAGTATTCGGTCTTGTACATAAAGTGAAAAAGACCGAATTGCCCTTTAAGTAAACAAAAAAGACAGAACTACCCCTGGCTTAACGAAAAAATGGTTGGAGTTAACGAGCCGGATGAAAATGGCAACATTTTAAATCTTTTGAATCCGGATGTGGAAAAACAAACTTTTGAATGAAAGTCGCAAAATGGGCCATGGGCTCAGAGATGAAAATGATATTTTACTCTTTATATTTCTTCAAGACCTTGTTTCCTGGGTCCAGAGGCTGTGGACCTTCTTAGTCGAGTTCAAAGGGTCATGCATAGTAATGTTATGACCCCGAGATCTATGGACGTAGTTTTTAAAAGGCTTAGTTTTGCTATTCAAAAAGGGGTAGCGGCGCAGCTTGTTGCCCGTTTACCATCTATCTCGATGTAAATTCTTATGAAAATAATTAGAACTGATAAACAAATAGTAAAAAAAAAACAGATAACTGTTTGATTTTAGGTTGTAATGTCTCATTGTTATCAATGCAGGTCTCTGCTGATAAGAAATCTGACACCGTTACAGAAACAGAACAATCCGGAAAAACCTCCTCAAAGAAGAAGAGAAAGGACACACCGCTTCTAAGACCTGTAAGGCCAATTTACTGAAAGTCTGAAACTGTCTACATGATGACCTAGCGTTGTTTGTTTTTTTGATACTTATGGTTTGTCTTCCTATTCAGGTGATCTGCATTTGTAATGACCTATATGCACCTGCCTTGAGACCGTTGCGTAATGTGGCAAAGTACGTACTTTTTACAGTTTGATAATATGAGCATGATGCAGCATTTGAGACAATTTAAAATAACAACATACCTCTACATTTTCAGGGTTCATGTATTTGTTCAGCCAACAGTAAATCGCATCGTGAACAGGTGAAATTTTATTACTATGTAGTATGCCATTGGTTCATGATGCTATTACACGTTAAAAACATACCATGAATTATACGGATATACTATACCTGAACATTTCCATAGTTAAAGATGAAGGGGTAACAACAGGCTGATAGATTTTACAATTATGTTAAAGTGTGAGCACTTATTAATAGGTGTATCTACATAACCTTTTTTGTATTACTCACACCTAACTCATGCTTATTGGCTTATTGCCAAATATTTAGGCTAAAATATATATGTAACAAGGAAGGAATGAGGACTAGTTCGGTTGCACTTACTGCACTGGCTGAATACACTGGTAAGAGATTTCCTCCTTAGTTATTTTTATATTTTTCATATCTGACAATACCTTTTCTCTTCTTAGAATGCGACATACGGGCATGCTTGAATACTCTCCAGTTCCTCAACAAAAAGAAGGAAATGCTAAATGTGGTATGTTGCTTTGAGCCTGTCCTTTTAAATTGTTATACATAAAAATAATATATATATGTATATACATAGCTCTTTTGGACGCCTGTGATCTGTGTAAAAACTATTTCTTTGCTTTGTAGTTGGACATCAGTTCTCAAGTGATTGGTAAGAAGGATACATCAAAAAGCGTTTTTGATATATGGAAAGAGGTGCGATTCAGTTTTCAGTGATTCTTTCTTATTAATTTATTATCATATTTGGTAACTATTGATATTTTCACTCGATGTGGTAATACTTATCTTTTTTTTTTGTATTAAAAAGGTTTTTCAAAAGAGAAGACTAAAGGGGGTAAGGAAGTCAATTGATGGCTGCAGAAGCTCGTTTAACGAGTTTACATCTCTGCACTCTTTGATCTCCAATTGGTACATTGAAATATTCCAAAATGGTGATATTCTTTTGTATGAAATCCCATGTCATTTATCTTGCTGACCGTTGACTTTTCAGTGGCAACTATGACTTAATATTAGATGGGATCCATGAGAACATCCTGCAACTAAATTATCATGATCCCGTGATGAAAAAAACTGTAAGTTCTTTACTCCAATCTGTTAAACGATTGTTTTTTTGGGATAACCATGAGAACCTGTCACCTGGAAACTCACAGCCCATCAATACCAGTGGGTGTGTGTATATAAGGGTGTCTGGGATTCCATTTTCCACCTCCTTATAACTTATAACATTTTGCAAAAGGAGTTTTTTGGAAAATGATGTTTGGGTAATGGTTTGAAAAGGAGTTTTTGTGCTTTGAAAATTTTGAAAGGTTAGTTGGTTGTGACTTTTTGAAAAAAGGAGATGGAAAGGAAAGGAGATGGAATCCCAAACACCCCCTATATATAGGATTAGAATGAAATGAGAACCAAAGGAGATTTGCAAACTATAGCAATCAAGCAATTTTTTAATTTTTTTTCTTACATTTAATTTACATCTTTCTGAACAGTAATTGATTTACATAATATTAATTTCTATTAAATAAAAGAAAAATTAAAAAAACCATATATATGTAAATCAACAGGTTACTGAAAATTTCAGAAATTTTTTTATGTAAAATATTGGATAATATATACCTAGTTATCTACATATGTGTACATTCGCATGCTATAATATGTATATCATTATTTTTCTATTTTTACAATGATAACCCTGAAATAAAAAAGAAGTTGAAAAAAATCAATTAGAATTTACTTGGTTGATAGTGGTTCTCTCACGTTCTCAAATAACTTGTGGTTCTCTCAAGTGCCTAAAATTATAGGCTGGATACGTCTTTGTGTGTTAAGCAGTCAGTTATACATGTTTGTGCCTAAAATAATTCAAATTGTTCAGGTCAAGTGCTTGCACAATCTAGAGATCTCTGATATACTTCATCAATATCTTATGCGTACACAAAAAATGTCTCTTCAAGGTAGTGATGTTTCTATGTCTACAAGCATTAATAAGAGTAAAATACACAGATGGTCTCTGTGGTTTACCAAAATTTTGGATTTGGTCCCTGGCTTTTCAAAAGTACACGGATGGTCTTTGTGGTTTGCAATTCGTAACACACATTTAGTCCCCAGTTTTTCCAAAAGTACATGGATGGTCTTTGTGGTTTGCACTTTGTAACACAATTAGTTCTTAACTTGGACCTGCTGAAACCTTTAGATTTGTTGGCTAGGGAGTAAATGCGTTACAAAGTGCAAACCACTGGGACCATCTGTGTACTTATGAAAGCTAGGTACCAAACCCAAAATTTTGGTAAACCACAGGGACCCTCCATTAATAATTTCCAAGAGTCGTGGTGGAGGTTAAAAAGCTAACAAAATCTAGTTATCTTTCTGCAGTTTACCAGCCTGCTACAGCAATTGCCATACATGGTGTGGTATCTCAAGTTGAAAAACCTAATATTCAGTGGCCAAAATCTTTTCATAGGTATGTATTATGCAAAACTAATCTAGAGCTTCGTGCTATTTTAAAGGCTGGCTTCATTTTGTTTTTGGTTACGTAAATATATATAGGTATAGAACGTCACTCATTGACAAAGTGGAGGCATTGCACTCATGGCACAACAAAATAACGCCATGCATCTCAAGACACATATCCACTAAATCATTCGTTGCAGACCTGGTTTCCCCGTTATTGCATATATTGTCACCACCTACGTTACGACCGGTAATTTACTTTTCTTTAGCTTTTATTGTGTATTGTGTGTGTGTGTGTATGTTAAGCAATAAAACATAAAGTAGGTGTAGAAGAAATGGTAGTGTGATTTGAATATAAGTATTCACTTTTAATATTAATAAAATTTATTTAATAATTGATATTAACTTTATAATTAATCATCTGTTTTAGTCAAGATGAAAATATATGCATACCAAATAAAATGTTATCAATTCACATTAGTATAAGATGTTCAAATAGGAAAACTGAAAAAGAAATATCTTGTTTTACTCGTATATGTCGTAAGACGATGCATCAAAAATATTTTAATTATAGATATACATAACTTCATGGTCAAAAGATGGAAAAAAATCAATCAACAATAATGGTTAAATGTCGGTTTCTTCTACACCGCCGGTTCCGTGTCTGAACCAAACTGTTAAATCCGGGTTTGATAAACTGTGAACTGAATCGTATAAATCTCGAACCGCATGAACCCGTCTTTTTTTGGTTTGGACGGTCGGGTCAGTTTCAACGGTTTATAAACATCCCTAGTCAAAAAGGTAGTTAGGTGCTATCTTGTACATGTATATCATAATAATCATATTATAATCCTTTTTTTAGGTGGCTTTACATTTACTATCAGAAAAAGAGAAGAACGAAATGGCTCAGCTGGTGCGGACCATGGTGTCCTACGCCATAACATACAGGAACAAAAAAGTCGACCCGTTACCCGGAAAACCAAGAAACCAAACCTCAACCGACATCCAAGTTCTCTCATTTGATCCCCCGATTGGTGACTTTGTAAACTTTGAGGTTCGTGCTTTTCACATGACAACATTTGAACTATTAATTCTTATAATGTCTAATTTACGGTAATCTGCTGCAGGGCTACAGTTGTAATTATTTCATGCTCGCCTCAGCTGTGAAGCAGGTTTTATCTCATGAGGTAAGCACAAAGTGTACATACTTTACTCGTATCTTTGCTAAATTATCTTGGATTTATCTTTAGGCCTGTAAACGGACCGAACGTTTATGAGCTGTTTGTGAACTTGTTGGCGGGAAGTTCGTTTATTAAATAAACGAACAAACATGAACAAAATTGTTTGTTCATTTAATTAAACGAACGGACATGAACACACGTGTGTTTGTTCATTTATGTTCGTGAACGTCCCGTTTATGTTTCTTCATTTATGTTCGTTAATATTTCAATAAATACATATGGAGTTATATTTGTATAAATATAAACATACAAGAGGTTTTTTTAACTACTTACATACATATAACTAATTGATAATTGGGCTTTCTAATATATAACTTAACATAATTAATCAACAGTTTATACAAAAAAGCTACTTTATGTCTGTTTATGTTTGGTCATTTATGTTCATTTGTGTTTTAATATGTTTGTTTATGTTCGTTTACGTTCACAAACTGTTTGTTTAGGTTTTAAACGAACGAATGAACGTAAACGAAAACAAACATGCCCATTTTTTATAATGAACGAACACGGACAAAAAATGTGTTAGATTATATGTTTGTGTTCGTGTTCGGTTAAAGTTAAATCGAACGAACACGAACATGCCTCTGTTCGTGTTCGTTTGGTTCGTTTACATGCCTACTTATCTTTTTATGCTCCTGTGTGGGGGGACCGAACCTTGAACACATGGCTCGTGAGAACCAGCTTATGATTATGTGTCGACATTTCGATTGTAGGTTGAAAAGCAAAGGATCCTACAAAGTAGCATCAACAAATCAAAGGACGAAAATGAAAGAACAAATCTTTCCGGGAAAGAGAAATCTAGTCAATCTGAACATGCACCGGAAAACACCAAAACTAGTATCAGCAACTTAAAGAATTCATCTGCTCCAAACAGGATTACTTCTACTCCTGCTAATACTATAGTCTCCGCTACAGCATCCGGTAGAAGTGCCACGTCATCCGGTGAGACGTCAAAACCCGCAGAAACTACTAAGAAGAGATCAGGTGGCTCGTTCAACTTCTTTGACAGGTAATTTTTTCTTTTTTTTGCCTTTTTTGAAGGTTAAACTTTATTTTTTGAAGGTCAGCCGCCTTTTGGACTTATAGCAAACTTTTAAAAAGGGGTGTAAACCGTGTCGGGTTGAATTGTTCAGCCCAAACATGACTCATTTTTATTTGTCAAGAAGTCAATCCTAACCTGCAGGCATAAAATCGTGCAACTCAAACACGATCCACTTAACCCATTGATTTAAACAGGTTAATTGGGTTGATGGATTGTAAAAATGGGTTAAAACAAGTTAGCGAGTTAACCTGTTTAATTAAACGGATTGAACAGGTCAAACCAAACACAACCCATTTTGTTAAACGTGTTAGATATGACAACCCAAAACATGATCAATTTGGTGACATGTTTGTGTTGTTGGAAATTGCCGTTCATAGCCCCATAACAAGCTGTTGAGTTCTTTTTCACCTTTTATAAGATTCACACAGTCACACACTTTCTACAAATTTAAACTTGTTTATTGCAGGTCATAATCATTTTATTTATTTGAAAAACCAGGTTCAAAAAAGTGAGTGCCAATGGTTCTCAAATGACGGAAACTGTGAAAAAAGTTCCAGCAACATTGGAGAGGGATTCACGTCCGGTTTGTTCAAGTTTAACGAGGTAACCGTTACTAATCGTCCAAAGTTCCAATATTTCTTGTTTTAGTAGTCATGCTTGATCTGACAATATCTTGGTTTCAATGCAGGGATTCACAAATGCAGTTAAAAGGCCAGTTCGAATGCGTGAGCTTTTAATGTAACATTTGGAATTCTGCTAATTTTGATGGTTCATTTTCTACTTCTACCCTGAGGTTATATAGAAGTTTACTTGTATCTATTCTTGCTATGTGTTTTAGATCTTAAGGCATGCTTTGTAATCCCATTTTTAGAATTTATAGTGACAGTAATTATGATTAGTTGTTTACAAATACGAGTAGTGAAGTGTGCATACTTGACGCTAGCAAACGTAATGGTAAGCAATCGGGCTTGTCGATTGATGTAGAAGACGCGTAACACTTAAGTTAAGCTTGTATTTTATGAGAAACTTGGGTTAATTTAGAAAAAAAAACACAATTTAAGAAATTTTATGAGAAACTTGGGTTAATTTAGAAAAAAAAAACACAATTTAAGAAAACACTTGCAATGAACGATGGATCTCAACCTAGTTATATAAACTCAAACCAATTATCTTGTTGCCAATACCTCATGTTGTGAAATTAATTAACATTAAAAGTTCTTTTCTACGTATGAATTGGATTTATGTTTTAAACTTAATACTAGAGCATCCACAATGAAAAACCATAAAAAAACCTTCACTTTTGGAATGCCACATCACACTTGAGTATGTCATTTTCTTTAAGAGTTTTTATAGTTGAATTAACATGACATTATATCTGACTTGATATTCAAATGATTCTTCTATAATAATTATAAAAAATAAAAAAATACAAACTTGAAAGATATACTTTTCTCAGTGTCAAGTCAACAATTTATATGTAAAAGAAGCCAACGATTTTCATGTTAAATCAATAAAAATGAGGCTGATTACATAAAAAAATGGATAATAAATCATAGATTGCTTTATGCTTTTTGCATAATTTAAAATTAGCAATTAAACTCCAAGAAAAAATATTCAAATTTGAACAATAAGAGGCACACCAATCTCCCTCTTCCACCCATTTGGGTTGTAGTTTCAGCCACTTTCCACCAATCCACCATCATACAACTGCCAGCATTTGAATCATGCAATCGTTAACAACAAATACATGTAAAGAAACACCTACCAAAACGAAGTTATATTATTCAACAAGGTTCTTCTTATGGGTTATTCTTTTGTACGTTATGAGTTGTTTTCGCTGCGTCCCTTGATACTCAACAATACTCATAAATCTACACATTTTTATCCAATATAGGAGTAGAACCCTCAACCTCGTAGAAAATCACACATTTCCATCACCTTCGTTTACCAGTCTACAAACCTTTTATAGAAATGTTGGTTTCGTTTCCGTCATTTGATGCCTAGCAATACTCATAAATCTATACAATTTATTCAATATGGGACTCCAACCACAATACTCATAAATCTATACTATTTATCCAATGTGAGACTGGAACCCTTAACGGCTTAACCTCTTTGGGAATCACACATTTCCACCACCTTCGTATCACTGCCACTGGTCTACGACTTATGATTTATGTGTAAACTTAAAGTTAAATGATAATTTTTTTTTCACAAAATCAGTTTAGTTTTATTTATTTATGTATATTACTAATCATTTGTTTTCTCTTTTATCTTTTTTTAATTATTATCAAGTCCGAGCTCAAAAAGCTTGAGCTCAAGCTTCATATATCAAGCTCAGCTTAGCTCAAGAGCATAATATATATAAATGTGATTAATTTTTTATTTAACTTTATATATATATAAAATATATATATATATATATATATATATATATAATAGATAAAGTGTAACGTACAAGAGGCTTTATCGTACGACCGTACGCGATGGTAAAATTGCACGTTATGTTTTAAAAAAATAAAATCGCATGTACATTTAACATAGAGAAATCGCATGTACAAAAATAAAGTGAAATCGCATGTTATAGAATTCAATCGCACGTCGAAAAAACAATCGCGTACGGTAGTCAGTTAATCCTTATTGTACAATAACCGGCCTCTATATAAATATATATAGATAAATTGTAACGTATAAGAGGCCTTATATATTATATAGTAAAATAATTATGCATAAAACTATGATAACAATAACCAAATAATATATATATAGAATCACTTATATAAACTAGTAAACTTCACTTGCGGGATACCATGGGAATTCTGTAAATGCAAAAAAATAAAAATAAATAAGGCGATGTTTTCAGTACTTTCAACATTATAGTAAAAGTTAAAAAGATAAATTGCGGTCGCAAAATTAGGTTGTGGTATAGTACCGCTTTCTTTAGGGTAGCGACAAAAAAAATTAACGAAAATAAAAGAATAACGATGGCGGTTTTGATAATATCAATTCCGGTAGATATTGGTTCTACTTGTTACGGTAACATTATGATATCGACACTAGATAAAAAAAATGTTATTGTGAATACAAATTTGTTTTCAATAAAATTTATACCAGATCGTTGAGAAAATAATCTACGCATCCAGGTTTAATTTTAAAGTTAAGTAACAATAGTCGATAGAGAAATAAAATTGGTAAAATATGAAATGCGCTAAAATTGTATACTCATACTATAAAGGGTGAAATCATAACTTAAAAACCATTTTAAGAAAAATGAAAAAAGTCCGACCTGCCGGATTCGAACCAGCGACCTAAGGATTATCTGTGAAACACTACAGTCCTCCGCTCTACCAACTGAGCTAAGGTCGGTTTGTGCTTATAATTGCAAGAAAAATAATAAATATCATAATCTAACAAGTTAAAAACAATATAATATTAAAACGATGATAAATAGAAAAGATCTAAAGTATAAACAGTCAAGTAGTCAACTTAGAAAAACCGGTATTTATATCACCATGATCAAACGAAGGGAATATCATAGCAAACGATAAACCACAATTAAATTTTAAAAAGAAAAAAAAAAATAAAACTTTTAAAATTTGGAATAAAGATGCCTCTTCTCATGAAAGTTGAAATTTTCCTATTTTTGCCACTTCTACAATGAGAATTACATATTTACCATTTATAATCATTACAAAAGATATATGATATCTCTAATCTCATTGGTTAGTAGAGTATTGGTAAGGTCCTATGAGTTTTGGTAGCAGTTCTTATGCTATTGCTTTGGGTCCAAAAGGTTCCCTTCAAAATTTGTTATTTACATCTTCAAATGATTAGATTTATGAAAGTTCTCAAATGCCAAACCAACTATCATTCTTGTTCAAATGCTATATATTCAAGGATTGATTTTAGACAAATTGTGTAATGAATATGCACAAAAGACCCTTGTTTTTAACACAACTGTCCAATTCTCTTTTGCATTTTACACAAGAATCGTGTCCAGTAGGATGTCAAGCGTTAAATACAACGCGCATTTGTTAGTGACCTAAAATGAAACAATATAAAACAAGCATCAAAGCGGGCTAAGTAATGTATCGGCTACATACTTCATCTCAACTTCAGGTTTGTTATGTCTTTCAACTTCTAGACAAGGAAAGTTTGCAAGAAGAATTAAGTATATAACATATTAGAGAAAATGTATGTTGTTGTAACGATACGTTCTAGCACATGTTTAGATGAAACTCAAATGGGAGAAAACACATGCGAAAATGTGTATATGTGCGTTGAGAGAAAAATATGATATTATCTGAATTTCGAGGCTATAATAAGTTGTTTTTATAAGAGATTATAACAATTTGCCATCAAAGTCACAAGTCACAACTAGTAAATTAAACAAACAAATCCCCAGTAATATCCCAAAAGATGGAAAGACTGCTCCCAATAAGTCCCACAACTAGATAAAACCTTTTCTTTCTTTTTTACAAGGAATATTGGATTTTAATAATCTCAACTATTCGCCATTGGCCGCCAACAATCCCAATTTTAAAAATAACCACCGGCAGTCCCAACTATTGACATATTGGCCACCAATGGACCCTGACTAACAGAACCCTAACGCCATTAGTCTTCGGTCGCTGGAAAACCGTTTTTGGCCAGAAAAAGGTTTCTAAAGGTCCGATTTGATGTTACAAAGAGGTTTGGACGAAGATGTTAAGTTTTCCGGCCAAAAGCAGTTTTCCAGCGAAAAAAGAGTTTTCCGACGACTTTAATAATTGGGGCTTTTACTAAAAAAAAGGTTCCTAAGGGTCCGTAATAAGGTTACAAAGAGGTTTGGGACGAAAATGTTGAGTTTTCCGGCAAAAAATGACTTTTCACCCAAAACCGTTTTTCCGGCGACCGGAGACTAACGGCGTTAGGGTTCTGTTAGTCAGGGTCCATTGGTGGCCAATATGTCAATAGTTAGGATTGTCAGCGGTTATTTTGAAGTTGGGACTGCTGACGGCCAATGGCGAATAGCTAGGATTATTAAAATCCAATATTCCTTTTTACAAATACTAGTAGCAAAAGAAGAAAGACTAGAAAAGAAAAGAAAACAGGATAGACACAAAGCACGTCAGTGTCGATCTAGAAAATCATCATAGGGGCAACGTTACAATTATTTTTTTCCTAAAGGGGTAATGAAATCGAAAAGCGTCAAATATTTTCAAAATTTACACTACGCCGGAGTATCAAGGGCAACAAGGGTTACACTCTACATCCGCCACTGGAGCACGGACCGCCCTAAAAGGAACTAAAAGATGTAAGAGTGTAAGACATGCAAAGACCACCTATGCAAACTTATGAAAAATCTACAATCCTTGACCTTTACTCTACGTCTCAAAAAACTCTTTCTATCACCGACAATTAGGAAATTAGATGCCATGACTAATAAATAGCATGTATTAAATACAAATAAAAATATTCGATTCAAGTCAAGATACGCTCTTTTCACGCGTCTTCCACACTCACACCATCGTATATGAATTTTAATTGGGTATCGTCCTATCACACAAGACAGCAACTTGTGAATCTAAAACCAAGGATCTATGGTGTATGATTGTCAGATGTGTATCAATGACAGACCTTACAGAATCTAGACTCGATTCCATTAATTCGATGAAAACCTTCTTAATAAGTAGTCAATTATCACTTTGACCAAGACATGATCCATGTCATTCATCAGGTTTAACATGTAAAAAGGACGTATTAATGTAACCATAAAAGTGTATACCTGCAAATTAGACACTACAATAAACACATTAAAAGTTTTTGTAAAAATAATCCGACCTGCCGGATTCGAACCAGCGACCTAAGGATTATCTGTGAAACACTACAGTCCTCCGCTCTACCAACTGAGCTAAGGTCGGTTTTTAATTTATTTCAGCAATGTAATACATATTTCAATAAATTATATTATTATATTATATGATATGTGCAATGTCACTCGCACACAAAGACAAATATTTACGTGTTAATGATCAAGTCATAAAATTTTAAAATAATTATTTTAGATCTTTGCTTAAGTGGTATGATTGTATACATAAAAACTAAAAAAATGAAAATGACACTAAATATGACATCAAAATGTATTTTATTAGTTCAAAACTTCAAATAATTGTCCATACTTTTAACGATGTAGTACATTTTAACAGAAGTCCTAAGTCCTAACATTCTTTTTCTTCATGGAAGACTGACACAATACGGACTTCGTCACTAATAAATGCGCATTTACCCTTCGCTATACAATATTAACGGTTTAACCGCTTAGTCAAACTAAGGGAACACTGTATGAGCCTGTTATAGCGCTTGTGGAGAGAGCCCTAATTAAACAACCTCGCCACACGGACCAGGCAAACCATGAGCCAGAACGACGAATCAACCAAAAGGTATGCGCAACACTCAAATGTTGAACATTTGAACCAAGGGGGTTAAACCTTACATTGTCACACCCTGGTCGTAGCGGAAGCGCAACGTGTGACTGATAAGGTAATCATTGCAATCAATCGAGTAATTAAACCATAGTTAACAACGATGCCATTGACCTAGATATTCATTTCATCCAAAGTTTACAAATTTGCAACACAAAAGATAGTTTGTTATCATAACGAAATACATCAAGGTTTTGACTCCTATATATATCCATACAAGGTTGTGATATAAGAGGCAACCCTTCAAAAGTGGCATCCGTTGCTATGTTGTTCCCAAAATCCCGAGGTCTATCACCGGCTTATGTCTTGTTTCCTGAAATACATGTAGTTTGAAAAATCAACAAAAGTTGAGCGAGTTCATGTAATATTGTTTTTGTATAAGCAATTGTCATCAATAGTGAAAACCCGGTATGTTATTAGTTCATTCTACGGTTTACGGATCTATCAGCTGGTAGCGAGCCCCGATATTATGTGTCGTAAGTAAATAACCAACCCGAGACAACTTCTTCCCCGAACGGACATGTTTTATTCAGGGCACTCCGGAAGGGCATGTTTTATCCGGAGCGTCTGGAAGGACATGTTTTATCCAGAATTTCCTAGGGCTCACAAAGCACTCTGAAAGGACATTGTTTTATCCAGAGTGGAGTGTGTCTCCAAACTTAGTAGATCTACACCTTTGCACCTTTGGTCACAACGTGATTAATGGTTATTATAAAGTCATCCATACTTACACACATTGATCATAGTTCTTTCTCTAAACCCGTAGCAAACATACCCTTTTGTCATAAAATGTCATAACATGTATTTCACCCCCGATTGTTAGAAAACTGGAAAACGTTTAAAAAGGAAAAGGGGAACATGAACTCACTATTTTGCTTCCAAGTGTCCGTACACGTGTAATACCTACATGTGTATTTAATTCATTAGACTTTCAGGTCTAATTGGACCTTGTACAAGTTGTTCATCTTGACTTGTTATTATGTATTCATTCGTTTTCTTGGAACAACTTCATAGTTTTTATAGTGTTGGAAGGCTGGTGTTTTCGTTTAGTTTACATATATATTTCATCAATATATATATTTGTTATCTTGTATGCAATCGTGTGTGAACGGGTCTTGCCCTTCACTAGTCCTCGTGCCTAGCACGCATATCATTGGGCCTAGCCCACATAGTTATACATTGGGCCTAGCCCACATAGTTATATCATTTGGCCTTGCCCACTTAGTCATTGACATTGGGCCTAGACCCACTTAGTCATTGGGCCTAGCCCACATAGTTATATCATTGGGCCTAGACCAACTTAGTTATATCCTTGGGCCTAGCCCATATGTGCTATGTAATTTGGGCTTAGCCCATTACCATAAACTTGAGTCCATTAGTGGGAATTATATGTATTTATGTCTAAGTATATTTTTATAACACTTAGAAAGTTTTATACGTTTTCACTTCGGTTTTACTCTTGGCGACGCATGTAAATATTTATTTGTCCGATTAACCGTTTATGTGATATCTATACGACTCCGCTATTTCCATTTTTATGTCACTACTTTTGGAGATATGTAAATGTATTCGTATGTATTCTCAACTTGTTTTATACAAGGATTTTGATTCATCTAAGTGTATCTAATATATACACATAACACACAAATACATATACTTAGTATTTCTTCCAAAATATATATATTTTTACCCAAAAATTATATACAAGTATTATTATTGTTTTTCATCACTTATTTTTATGAAAAATATATATTTAAGTCTTCAAGAACTTTTGTGCATTAAAGACTTAACAATCTTTATCAAGGGTTCCATAATGACGTTTAAGACCACTAATCGCGTTTAACTTTGTTAATCACCCTTTAATCCCGTTTTAATCGCGATTAGATTTTTAGAAAAATCCGTCATAGTTTCCCCTAAAACTATGGCGTTTTTCACGTATCAAAACGTATTTAAATCATAGCCAAATTTCCAAATCACTTTTATTAATCAAGTATTCTTTAAACATACATTTCTAATAACATAATTTCCTCATTTCATGAACTTTAATATCACACTTTTGTATATATAAAAAGTTGACTTTTTAAGGTGATTTTTATGATAAACAAGTTGTTAAATTTTATCTTGTAAAACCAAGTGCACTAAACTTTCCAAAATTAAGTTTTAAACACTTTTAACACTTGTTTTTTATTTTATCTAAAAATTATATGATTTGTTCATGAAAGTGAGTATGATGATCTTTCTTGATTTAAACATTTCCATGTTTAAATCACATATATATGTTCATTATGGTGAGATGAACACTATTATGAAATACTACAAGAATCTAACAACATGATCATCATAACATAATCCTTAAATCACTAATATTAACAAGATCAACATAAACGACATGATCATTCTCTAATCTACACAATAAATCACATAAGATAGTTATATTTAGTGTTCTTTATCTTTGAGATTAGGATTTTAGTTTATATTCATCTTCTATATCAAGATTTCCAACTTGTACTTCCATAACCTACTAATAATATAAAGCTTAAAAATGGTGGTTAGAGATCTTACAAAGTTGCACTAGTTAGATGAGAAGAATAAGAAGAAGATTAAGCTCCACAAGTGCTTCTAGTGATTCCCCATGCTTAATCCATGCTTGAATGGTTTTGAAAGGCTTAGATTAGGAGTAAAGGGAGGTGTTTAAGGGTGGTTTATGGTGGTGTAAAGTGGTGGTGTTTGGGCCGTGAACAAGGAAGGAGACAAGAGGGGTTTTTGGTGTTCTTGATTTGTTGGAAAATGATGATGTAAATGAAGATGTAGGTTAGTTTTTACATGATCATTAAGAACCCACATATTCAACACCATACACATTGACAATTTTGACAAGTTGGTGAGGCCACATGGGCCCACCAAAACCGTCCACATTAGGGGGAGGGGTAAAGTGTAAATTTTTGGGTGATTAAAGGGCTTTATCTCTAGATATTTTGGTCGTTAAGGAAAGTATAGTGTTTAGGATTTTAAGTGCACCATTAAAGAAGTAATCAGGGATTAGATCATAAATATTATTAACTAGTTCACTAGACTAGTAGAAATAATATTTAACTAGTTTATACGGTTCCCGGTTAAGTGTCGGTGCACTAATGAAGCTCTCATGTCATAGCGTTAAGAAATTTCTGCAAGATATAAGCTTCCATCAAATGATGTATGAAGTAATTTGTAGTTCCAAAATAAGCTTAACTAGTTCACCAGCTTCCTCGTTTAGTTGTTACGGTGTCGGAAATACCGCTTCCTAGCTCGTCGGGTCGATATCGGACTAGTTAGTGTATAGCGATATAACTCGGAAGCTTATAGTTTTTGATATCCCGTTGATATTCCCAAAATGTTTTAGTGTGTTTTACATCAATTGGCACAATTCCGGAGGTCCAGAATTGTTGAATTATTATAACGGACGAATTGAAAAGTGTCATATATTTAGCCGATCGAACAATATGTGTTTAGTGCGTCATACCGGAAGGTTCTGTAATATTAATAGAATTACTCCCACATTTGTGTTTTCATATATATGGACTCAGTTTCGTCATTCGTGTGTCTTGATTCATTGTTCTATAGCGGTTGCTGGCATGAATAGTGCAACCGTGAATAGTGCGCCCAACACTCTCTACCCAACACTTTTTAGGACATAGTTTTAGTTGTCTCGCGTTGTAACGAAAACCAATAGATGTTATATCATGTTTTTCTTGTCCTAATACTTGTTATATGCCGTACGACTCAGTTACGTAAATAAATTACGCTTAAATGCATGAGATTATAAAATAAAATAGGTGATTAGATTCTACGGAATTACCGATTATTTGCCATTTGTCACATACATGCTTTGTTCAAAGGCTTACATTACTATTGTTTCTATAATCCTAATTAACATATTACTTACTAGTGCAAATGTGCAATCTCTAGTTATTTTTCAGAAAAGTATGCTCATGCATCAACTCCATAACAGTCCAAAGCATCTTTTTAATCAAAAACTAACATGAACATGGGCCAAGATCGAAAGTAATTCATAAACATTCAATCTAAATAGTTCACCAAGACACCAGTAACAAAAGAGAATGAATCTGTAGTATACATTTGGGGGCCCTCAACATTCGACCTTTGACCTAAATATGTCCATGTTATAAAGATATGTTCTAGCAAACGTTTAAATATGAACCCAAATGGGAGAAAACACATACAACAATGTATACATGTGCGCTGGGAGAAATTTGATATTATCTAATGAATTTTGAGGTTATATGAAATTCTTACAATTTGCCATCAATATGACAACTAACAAATCAAATACGATATTAGGAGATTAGACATAATTAAAAATCGCATGGACTGATGATGCCAACTCAAGATTTGCTTATTAAATGAAACTCAAGGAAATCTTTGTATTCATGTTGATATTTAACAACCTTTTACACGCGTCTTCGACACTCACAACAATCAGTGTATATTACGAACAAAATTATTAAATAAAGTAAGTTAGTAAAAAGCATCCGACCTGCCGGATTCGAACCAGCGACCTAAGGATTACCTGTGAAACACTACAGTCCTCCGCTCTACCAACTGAGCTAAGGTCGGTTTGCTGCTTTTTCTGACCAAATCGAATAAGTATTTAATGAATAATATATATTTTATGTGCAATATTTAAGTGTGAATGATTAAACTTAAAATAATTGTTTTAGAGCTATACTTAAGTGAGATGATTATATACATAAAAACTAAAAATATGAAAAATACATTTAGCATGACATCAGCATGAATTTTTAACGAAATATAACATTTTAACAAAAGTCGAACATTCTTTTGTTCATGGAGGACCGTCACAATACATCCTTTTGTCACTAACAAATGTGCGTTTACCCTTCGCTATACAAATACTAACAGAAAGCCCTAAACAACCCCGTCAACACGAACCAGGAAAACGATAAGCCCGGAATACAAGAATCAACCCAAACACTCAAACATTTAACATTTGAACCAAGGAGATCAAACCTACATGGTATTTTTTTAGGATTTGGGGTATTAACACTTTATTTATCTAACAAAAATACAGAGTAAATTACATTTTTCGCCCTTTAAGTATATACCAATTTTCAGCGATTGTCATTTTATCTAAAAAAATAAAGATCAGAAATTAAACTTTATGTTTAAAAAAGATTACACGTTTCATCCTTAAGCTAGAGTGTCATATTTCTTTGTTAAGTCTGGCCACATGTGCCTTACACATGACTTGCCTAGACGGTCAACCCATTTGACCCATGTAATCTCTAGTTATTTTCTAGCAAAGTATGCTCATGTAGCAGATTCATAACTGTACAAAACATATTTTAATAAAAAAAACTAACATGAACATGGCCTAAAACTAAGGTATGATAAATATTCATTAATCTAGAAAACAACAATGAATGAAGAGTTAAGTTAGTAAACAGTACCAGGTCAGTTTCAGACAACCCCACGAGTCATTAGAATACTGTTCAAAGAAATAGTTGCCGTCCGAAAACGATGACATCTTAGTTCCACACTCGTCCGACAATTAATAAGCCGAGGAAGAATGCAGATAAAATGAAGCAACCTTCGTATGTCATGAATAAACTGCTGAAAGTATGTATATAAATGTTCCAAATTCACAAGTATACGCTTCGTATAGCCCTGTACTCGGCATATACCTTTATTCACGTGCCCAGACAACATCGTATTGATGCCAAATCTGATAGATGTATGTGCGTATAGAGCTATACATAGCAGTGTACATAAGCCTTGTATTGGCCTTTACTCGACGTATATGTGATTTATTTGACACTGCACGAGATTTGACCATCTGGTCGGGAGAAGGCAACCCTATACGCTATGTACGCTCTATACGTGACGTATATAAAGCTAGGGTTTGGTGTGCAAATAGGCATTTGGGTGTGCAAATATGTACACCCTATTTAAAAGTCCCAAAACTTAATGTTCCATATATCAAAGACTCCAAACCAAAACACTTCTATAGAAAAAAAATAAATGTTTGGGTTTTTTTGGGTGGTTATTCGGGTTCTTGGCCAGGAAATGTGACCCAATAACCGAACCATTTAAAGTTTGGGTTCGGGTTTTTCGAGTATTCACTAACTCGGGTTCAGGTGGCTTTGAATTCACGTCAGGTTTTAACAACTTGCCATCAATATGATGATAACTAACAAATCAAATTACGACAATTAGTAATCTCACACCACAAAAAAAAAACGCGTGAACTGATGACAAATCAAGATTTGCTTATTAAATGAAACCCTTTTACACGGTCTTCCACACTCGCACCAATCTGTGTATATTACAAACAAAATTGCTGAAGAAAAAACTAAGTTAGTAAAAGCATCCGACCTGCCGGATTCGAACCAGCGACCTCCGCTCTACAACTGAGCTAAGGTCGGTTTGCTTATTTTTCTGAGCAAAGCGAATAAGTATTCAATGGATATATTATATTATACGTGCAATGTCACTTGCACACGAAGTCGAAGATTTAAGTGTGAATGATTAAACTTCAGATAGTTATTATAGAGCTATGCTTTAACTTAATGATTATATACATAAAACACCAAAAATAATGAAAATGATATTAAATATGAAATCACAATGTATTTTTATTTATTCACATAATTTTCCATATTTTTAACGAAGTCTTGCATATGAAGTTTTTGGAAAATACCATAAAAAAAACAACATACTTTTTTTTTATTTTTCTATAAAAGTCTCTCAATGTTGAAAAAAAAGCTTTATGAGATAAAACAGAAAGTAGGTTGGTTTTTTAGGAGTAAAAAATTGTCGAGGGACTTTGGTGAAAAAATATTTTTTTATGGTATTTACTCTGAAGCTTTTAACAGAAGTCCTAACACTTTTTTTGTCATGGAGGACTGCGCAATACGGCTTTGTCACTAAGAAATGCACGTTTACCCTTCGCTGTGCAATACTAACGATTTAACACTAAGTCAACCCAAAGGAAAACCGTATGAGCCATTGAAGCGCTTGCGGAAAAAGCCCTACACAACCGCGCCAATACAGACGACCAGGCAAACCATGAGCCAGAAAACAAGAGTCAACTCAAAGGTATAACACTCAAAATATTTAACACTTGAACCAAGGGGATCAAACCTTACATGCTTTGTTTAAAGATTTACAATTGTTTCTATAATCATAATTAAAACTATACTTATTTATAAAAAAAATATAGAGTAAATTACATTTTCTTTTTTGTCCTTCAAGTATAAAAGATTGCACGTTTCATCCTTCCGCTTACGAGTGAAGTGTATACTTCTCTGGTGAGTCTATTTTGTGCTGTCTACATGACTGGCCCAGCCGGTCAGCCCGTTTGACCCATGCACCAGCTTCATAACAGTACAAAGCATTTTCTTTCGATAAAAAATTAACATGAACATGGGTCGATCGAAAGTTACTCGTAAACATTCAATCCAAATAGTTCACCAAGACAGAAAACAAAACAGGAAAATGAATCTGTAGTACACATTTGGGGGCCCTCAACATTTGACCTTTGACCCGAAGGTCGTAAAGTGAACACAAATGAGAAAAGCAAGGACTAAAACATGGTCTCGTAAATGGGATCAAAGAACCCCGAAGAACGGGTTATTTATGGCACTGTTCAACTCTGTCCCAGCTGAATTTAACACCGCTCTATCGATTTTGTCTCTTGGCAAAAACAAGAATTCATCCCCTTCAACCTTTTCGAATCCACACAGCTCAAGAAACTTAATGCCACCTTCCAATTTACCAACTCTATCCTGTATAGATCAACCAAAATCACATATAAAACCGTAAGCACAATCATATGGTTTTGTGGGCCCCACACTAAAAATGAACTGTTTCAACCCAAACTGATGTGGCATGTTACCTAGGGGCGATAGTTCTTGACACAGCCTGAAACCCGACACGGAAAAAAAGGTTTGGATTGACTAACACAACCAGTTTACAAAAATGAATCGAGTTTGGGTCACCCGTACTAAAAACAAGGCGGGTTCGGGTTGGCCGGTATAAAAAAATGGGTTGACCTGTTAACCTGTTTAAGTATTTAGAAAAAAAAACTTAATCTTTGCTTTTTTTTTTTCGTTTTCCATTTACATGATTAGTTATAAACTTACAATAAAGTTAGTTTTGACCATAGTCACCTAAGTCGCTGGAAATCCGGCGATTTTCGAATTGGTACGTTTCGTAGTAATCGTATACGAACTGGTACGCTTCCAATTCACAAATTTAGGGTTTCCATTCGTCGATCTGATTAAGCAATTTGTTAGTTCAATTCGTTTTGGGGTTTGATTTAGGGTTCGTTTCAGATACGTACCTTAATTGTGGAAATCGTATTAGAGATTGCGAATTTAGGGTTTTTTTGGCGGGAAAACAGAGAATACGTATAATCTGGCAACCAGTCAATTCGTTTCCATAATACTCAGTTTCCAAAATCAATTCACAGCAATTCGTTTTCAAAATCATGTATAAATTTGGTTATTTATGCTGTTTGTGTATCTCAGCAGGTTATTTATGCTCTTTATAATTTGGTTAACTGTTTTGACTTTTAGTTGTCCTCTGTAGTACATGAAAGTATGAAACAGCAATTTGGTTAACTGTTTTTATTTGGCATAAAAGATAAGCAATTTGGTTTTAGTTGTGTAATTTGATTCAGCATAAAAGATAGTTGTATAATTTGGTTAACTGTTTAGAATATTAGAACTTTTTTATTTATGTTTTCTATTTGGTAATATGAATATTGGATTTTGGTTATTTGGATTTATGAATTTAGTAATTTCTGTTTTAATTTGTTTATACCGAACCGGACTCAACGGTACACCGTACCGGATCGTACCGAAATGAACCTACCCCCGAATTCATCCCATCTAGCGAATTGCGAACCCGAATCGCGTACCCGTACTGAAGCGAACCGCAAATTAGGTGACTATGGTTGTGACACACCTAATATTTACTTGTCACACTCATACTCACCATTAACCGCGTTATCGATAACCCGCTTATAACCCGTCAACTTGTATGACTCATTTAGAAAAAAACGGGTTAACCGAATTGTGTTCGGGTCACCCGAATTTATGTGTGCGGGTTAGGTTGAAATCTGACATGAATAATAATACGAGTCAGGTTTGAGTCGCACATTTCAACATGCCAACCCGCTACCCACCAACCTGACACGATTGACACCCCTAAATTGTTACCCAACCCATATGACCCGTCCATCTTAATATTCCAATACTGTTCATTATGTCTTCGTGCATAGAGCGAGTGAAATAGAGATGTCAACACAAATATCTGTGCAAACAATTGGGATGGATGACATGGAAAATGGAAGTAAACAAGAAAGGTTCCAGAATATTCTAGTGATTCAAACAACACTGAGATGAAGTTCAGACCTGAAAAGCAGCGTTACTAAGTCTGATCTTGCGGAATTTCTCCTCGTCTGGCTTAGTTGCTGCATTCTTGACGTAAGTCAGAAGGGTGTTGAATGCTGTCTTCACTTTTGCCTCGTCATCCTAAATCGTTTTATGCAACAAAAAATCAGGTCAACCGTACTAAAAAAGACACGTTTTGACCTACATCAGCACCCTTTAAACGATAAAAGTAAAGTACACGAATGGTCCCTATGGTTAACCAAAATTTTGGATTTGGTCTCTAGTTTTTGAAAGTACACGGATGGTCCCTGTGGTTTGCACTTTGTAACACATTTAGTCCCCAGCTAACAAATCTAAAGGTTTCAGCAGGTCAAGTAAGGGACTAAATATGTTACAAAGTGCAAACTACAGGGACCATCCGTGTACTTTTGGCAAAAGTTAGGGAGTAAATGCGTTACAAAGTGCAAACCACAGGGACCATCCGTGTAATTTTGGAAAGCTAAGGACCAAACCCAAAATTTTGGTCAACCACAGGGACCATCCGTGTACCTTACTCAAAACGATAAAAAGAAAGATGATATGCAGAAAATGTTAAGCGATGATGATTTATTTACCTTATTGCTCTGCTTTAGAGATCTTAAACACTCTCTCATTTGCTCTGCTTTTGTAGCAGGTCTGATGGGCAACGAGCTCTGTAACAAAGACCAATGAAAATTTTGATTTAAAACGGGTTCTGGTTTGCAAATATTCCAACAGAACAAGCTGTTTAAACTATTGATACTTGTAGAACTGAACTAGACTGCAATTTAGACCTGTTTACTTATGAAATGATTAAAATTAAGCCACGGTTGAACTGGTTAAAACGAGCATACATCAGCAAAGTGTATTTATATTTCATAAATTTACCCAAAAAAGTAAGATTCTAATTAGAATAGTATAATATTTTAAATAATCTTTGACACACTAATTGTTATAAAACTTGGCCAAAAAAATCTTCGCATCAACCTGGGGAGCGTAAACGAGCCAAATCGAGCCCGACTAGACTCGAGCTCGGTCGTCATGCTTTTATGAAGCTAGAACTCGGCTTGGTTCGAGCCTGCTATTTTGAGATCCAGATCGGCTCGAAAGTAAAACCCAAGAGCTCGAGTTGGACTCGGCTCGAGGTATAACTTCAGAACAATTTTTAACGAGCTAAAAGCTTGGCTTGAGCTCGCTTCGATAGCTTAAACGAGCCAAAGCTCGGCTCGCTAATGTTCAATAGTTGGTATATTA
Source organism: Scalesia atractyloides (assembly GCA_947069175.1). NCBI lineage: Eukaryota > Viridiplantae > Streptophyta > Magnoliopsida > Asterales > Asteraceae > Scalesia > Scalesia atractyloides. The sequence goes on along the minus strand of CAMTDV010000021.1, from coordinate 93,372,758 downwards.
TATATAAAAATAATATAAATTTTGTTTGGGCTCGCCGGCTCGTTTAGGCTCGAGTTTGATATGTAAAGCTCGAACTCGGGCTCGATAACTAAACGATTCATATTTCAGGCTCATTATAGCTCAGCTCATTTGAGCTTTTTACCAATCCGACCTCGAGTAACTCTCGAGCTGCTCCGCCTTGTTTACAGGGAATTAAAGACCACATTACCTTCTTTTCTTCCACTACAGGTGGTGGCGGTTTTGGAGCGGTGGGATCTTCTGCAGGTAATCCAAGCTTCCTCCTCCTTTCCGCCTGTACAATGTACATAATATTAGTTTCACATAAAAAAAAGGCTCTTAAGGTTAAATTCATAATATGCATGTTATCAGAAAAAATATATTATTATAATTTTGAAATTTATTTTACAGGCCAAATAAGCATTTTCAATACCTTATCTTCTTCCAACTTCTGTCGGATTTTTTCTCTAGCTCTTCTCTCCTCTTCTTTTTCTGCTTTGCGCAAGGCTATAATACTGCAAGAAACACAAAAAGAAAAGAAAAGGTAACCGGTTAAAAGTTAAATTAGAAAATTATTTTTGAAGAGAGAAAATAATTAAGTTACCGTTTTCTTTCATTTTCTTCCTCCATACGCTTCGCTTCAAGTAGTTCCTTCCCAATTCGAATACGCTCCTGAAATAAGTTTATTATATGTTATGTGCATTACGATGTTGACAACCACAGGACATTCATGCAACATTTGAGCAAATAATTGTTTATCATTTTTATAAATTGAAGATAACTTATGTGATCGTTAAAACATAAAAAAAATTACCTTCTCTCTTTCTCTTTCCATTCTCTTTTCTTCCTCTTCTTTCTTTTTGCGAGCTCGTTCCCTTTTATACAACAAGAACAAAGATATGAGCAATTTAGTAAGTAGTAACATAAAAAAGGGTATATCACCTAAAAGACAAGTTAATATAGATGTATAAAAAATCATACACTAGCTCTTGCGCTTTTGCTTTTCTTTCTTCAGGAGTAAGAGGAGGCTTGGGAGGCTCTGATTTACTCTTGGCGGACACCTACAAGAGAGTAACATAAAAGTCGGTAAAAAAGTCATTTTGTTTTTGCACATGACGAAAGGAAATAGTAATGCTTCATACAGTAATCTTTGTTTCCAATATTGTCTAGTTATTATTACATAAACCATCGATACTGCTTCCAGAAAATCACAAAAAATCCACAACCGCTTTTGATGCACAACCATTAACAAGTAATGCATGTTATATACATTAATAAATTAGTTCTTGGATTATACCAAAGGCATCTGATCTATGTCAGCATCATCCTCGTGTTCAACGATCCAATTCGCAGCAGCCTCCAGACTCGAGTTACCTGAAAACAAATGTGTTAGATGAAAGCAATAACGATATTATGTAAAATCCAAACAGAGTATATACATTATATTTAAATTTGGACAAAGTATTATATCAAAAGAATGAATGAATTACACATTTCAAACTTGTTTAAATTTCAGAATACGTAAGCATACACAGATGTCGTCTAGATTCTAGAAAGAGAATTCGAACCAAGGATTCGGCACACTCACCAGAGAAAAGAAGAGCCCGAGTTGCCCTTTCTTTCGAAAAACCCATCGCCTCGAGCTCCTCTAGTAGTTTTGAGTCAACATCAGGAACAACCATTTCTACAACAAACACAGCCGTTAGATTAAACACAACAAATGCTAAAACTTAATAAGACAAAAAAAACACATATCTCTTCATCCAATAAAAACAACGTCACTGCTATGATTAAGATACATACTTATCACCAATACTGGTGCAGTAGTTCATCCAACCGGCTCTTAACTTTAGAACCTTGAACAGAACTGACTAGACGTTAATCGAAACAATTTCAGGAAAGTTAGGTGTAGCACAAATTACAAAACATAGTGGTGTTCATCAGTTCAGAATCAGATATCGGTTTATTCAACTTATTATGATCCGTCTAATCCGATTCGAACTTTTTTTTTGTCACTAACGAAAAACTAACCGAACCCGGATGTAAACGGGTCAACCTAGTCAGATTCAAACAATAACAAAAGAGTCAAATAACTAATATACCCCAGGTTTACCAGCAGTACTAGCATAACCAAATTCATAAGGCAAATAATACTCATGCACAATAAAAATTTATAAAACTATCTCACTATATAACAAGATCTATAATCAATTAAGTAATCAACTAGCTCCAATTTTCAGCACGTAATACAACCAATAACAAAAAAAAACCAAATAAGTAATACCTTCCGGTTCACCAGCAGTACTAGCATCAACCATATCCACACCATTACTACTCGAACTCTTTGGAACCTCCAGCGAAATCGGCTTTGTCGTTTCCGAAGTCTTATCAGAAAACTCAGTATGACCAGTCCTCTTAGTGTGCAAATCACTCTCCTAATAACATAATAATATATAAAACTGAAATATCAATCTAATAACATAATAATATACAGCGTTAGGATCAAATACAAATATGTTTTTATCTTATTTTTTTTGAACGGCCAACTAAATCACCAGATAAGCATCCTGTAATGCCCTCAATCGAGCAAATGCATCCCCTCCTCCATAACGGTCAGAGTTGGATGCATACCCGAGCCACCAGTTCCGGGGAAAACCCGCCGCCCGAAGGCCCACTGCGGTAAAACCTGGTTCGGCTCGGTTTCGAACTGGCGAACTCAAGAGAGGCCTGGTTCTAAACTTCAATGCCACCACCAATGTCCTTCAAAGCGATGTTTTTTATCTTATTAAATGTACAAACAACTCGAGTAATTATTATTACTCTAGTTGTAGCGTAATTAATTACTCTGGTTCAAAACGTTAGAATTTCGCTAGTTCAAACGAAAATTACTCTAGCTATATGTAATAATAATTACTCTAGTTCAAAACGCTAGAGCTAGAGTAATTTTATAACTCTAGCTGAAGTGTTTTGAACTAAAATAATAATTATTATCATTACATATAACTAGAGTAATATTCATTTGTACTAGAGTAATTCTAGCATTTTGAACCAGAGTAATTACTCTTACGCTACAACTAGAGTAATAATAATTACTCTAGTTCAAATGTTTACTAGTTATTCATCTTATTCGTATGCTTAGTAGGTTAATTCTATTTGTACAGGATCTGACTCCATAATATATAAAATAAAAAATATTCACCGATTGAGTAATAAAATTGTAGATCACCAAAATTGAATTACCGTTTTGGATCGGCAGGGTTTGCCGCAAGTGGAGCAAACTAGGTTAAGAACAGCTTCAGTGGATTCGGAGAAATCGGTGTGTTTGGTGAGTTCTGCGTGTTCTTGTGCTTCTTCAACGGATTTCAGTAGAGCTCCGCAGTCGCCGCACTTGAGTGATACTCCGGCCATTGTGTTGCAACCGTCTACGGTGGCGATTGACGGTGGTGGTTAGGGGGTTTGGGATATTTGGGTTAGATTCGTTTACTCGTTGTCAGGTAAAGGTGTTATTGTTTGGGGCTTTTGGTGTTGATTCTTCCCCAAGCCATGTTCCCTAAATTCAATCAATAATCAACGATAAATAAATTGTTAAAAAAAGAGAAAGCTAGGGGGTTACGCTCGCCGGAGACGACCCGATTTTTAACAACTTTGAAATGGATACATAGTTGCAATGGTAAAAATAACATTAATAACGGGAATCGGGTCAATAAAACGTCGTATATTAAAAGTTATAAGAATAGACAAAATATACTCAACTAATTATAAAAACAATAAACAAAAGTTTTAAAAATTTGTAAATCTATGTGGTGGGAATTTGGTCGGTATCAGTTTGGTTTGTTACATTACCAACACTTGCTATAACAATTGAAAGAGAAACAAAAAAAATAAAGACTTAATATGACCAAAGGATATCGAGACGTGTTTTATATTGATCGAAAAAAATAAAAAAATTGGTACCACGTTCAGCTGGCATCAGTTCAGTTCATTTCATTACCTATACAATACGAACAATCAGCATAACTAACAAACCCAAGTTATTTATAGTATAAAGGTGCGATTGAACCTTAAAAAACAAAAAAGACAAAACCCAAAAGGAAAAAAAAGAAGAGAGAAGTATACTGTAGCAAACCCATGTTATAATTTGATATATATAATAATGTTTTGAAACTATATTTTTGATCTCTATGATTTGACAAGTTCTTACTTGGATAGTCGTTACACTAGATGACCGTTAAGTATTTCAGTTGTGTGTAAAATGACGGAAGTACACATATTAATAGGAATTGTGGATTTAAATTATTTCAACTATTGTTAATCAGGCGCCAACGGTCCAATTACAATAATCACCATTGAAAGTCCCAAACTATTAACATATTGACCTCCAATGGACCCTGACTAATGGAACCATAACGATCACCACTAGAAGTCCTAACTATTAATATATTGGCCTTAAATGGAACTTGACTAAGACCCTAATGCCATTAGTCGTTTGTCACTGGAAACGTTTTTGGCCGGAGAAAAGTTCATACAGGTTCAATCTATGGTTACAAAGAGGTTTGGGACGAAAATGTTGAGTTTTCCGGCCAAAAAGAGTTTTTCCGGCGACCTCAATAATTGGGGTTTTACTAGAAAAGGGTTCCTAAATGTTCGATCTAAGGTTACAAAGAGGTTTTGGACGAAAATGTTGATATTATGGCCAAAAGGAGTTCTGCGGCGACCTCAATAATTGGGGTTTTACTAGAAAAGGGTTTCTAAAGGTCCGGATCTAAGATTATAAAGAAGTTTGGGACGAAAATGTTAAGTTTTCTGGCCAAAAACGAGTGTTTCCAGCCAAAAAATTGTTTAAGAATAATGGTTACTAAATAAGTTCCAATGTCATTTAAGGTTACAAAGAGATTTGGGACGAAAATGTTGAGTTTTTTGCCCAAATTGTTTTCCCGATGATCAGCGATTAACGACGTTAGGTTAGTCAAAGTCTATTGGAGGCAATAATTCATATAACATTACAAAATATAATAATCATTCAAGAGGGGGCCACTTAAAAAGATATACCCCCCACATTATTCTCCACCTTTTTTCTTCCCCACGACAAGTTGTTCACCGGCGCCGAACACCACACCTAGACCATCACCCACTAACACATCACAACCATAAGTGACTTCTATTCCACCTTCGATGTTTGGAACTTCCGTCCAACACCCAGATCTAAGACGTGTTAGATCTCCGGAGAAGACGACCGTGGGAGTTGTAGGTTCCACTATAGATTGGTTATCGACTCCTTCAAGAAACACCTAGCAACCAAAGTTTAAAGCTTTGATATTGACGTATCATCTACTCGATTTTCCGGTGAACACCTAATGTTTGAAACTTTCGGCCAACATCCAGATCTGACCTCTCCTTATGTTTGATTTCTCGATCTAACTTTTCCTTATGTCAGATATGTGGCGTTAGGGTTTTTGGAGATGATCCGATGACGGTGGTAAAGAACAAGGTGGAGATGATGGTTCCCGACAATTAGCAACAATGATGAGACGATTTTCATGGTGTATTACTGGCAACCACAGGTAAGACCCGAAACCTTTCGTTAGTTGTTCCGGTTGTACTACCTCTATTACTCATGTATTCCGGCAACGCACTGGATCACGCTAGGGATGATATGATGATGAAGTTGTGGTTGTTGTTTATGATGTTAAGCATGTTGCTTTTGGTGAACAAGCTGGCGACTATGGGAGGTGAGTTTAGGTGGAAATGGTAGATGATGGTGGCATTAAGCCGTTGGACAGTGATGGCAGAAATAGTGGGATGATAGTTATAGTGGTGTGGGTGGGGTTGATTTTATACTCACGTAATAGTGGTGGGCCCTACTTATCTTTATAAATTATTAATTAATATTTTAAATTTTAACGTAAGGGTAATTTTGTCATTGTACACTCACTTAATTACTATACTACTAATAAAACTAATGTCCATTCACTTTAGAGAGCATCCGAGTTACAACTTGCCTAACCACAAAAGCGTAATTTTACAAAGTTTGAGACTAAAGGTGAAATATTGGCAAACCATAATGACTATCTAGGCTACTGTCTCATAAAAATAAAAAAAATCTCATAGACAATTTGATTCTTGGTACAACTAATAGGAATTTCCCGCACTATTTTACAGGAACTTGGTATAGCAATCGGAATAGAAAGCTTAAAAAAAGCTGTGATATGTCTATAAGGATATCGAAACATGTTTTACATCGATCGAACCTCGTAAAATGAATATCGGTATTGCCTTCGATAATAACGATAACAATATCATGCTTTGGTCGGAATCGCTTTGATCGTCATGGTACCAACACGCATCATATCTTACAATACCCCAAAAATATGTCTTTTTAATTAAATGTTAACAGAAAAAATGAAACCCAGATAAGCATTCTTTTTTATAAATAGTTAACAAACGCAAGTTATTAGAGAAAAATAAAATTACTAAAAGATTAACTGGGTTAAAGAACTATATACTTACATTTTGTTTACACACATAAACACACACACATATATATCAGAGAGAGAACCAGGTTTCATGTAACAGATAGTCTTATCGTGTTAAGCGTGCGAATTGAAGCAATTAAAAAAAAGCATAGTGGCAAAACCATAAAAATTGTCAACCTCATATCACTAGAGTAATTATCGTAATTACTCTAGTTATAAAGTTAGTGATAATTACGCTAAAATGAAGATTACGCTACAGTGCAATTGAGTTGGATCAATATGGTTATACAAAATAATGGATCAAAAGTATAGTTATACAAAATAATATATATACGTGGGCGCTCGGGGGGCAAAAGTGAAAATTGCACTAATTTCAACATTATTTTACTAATTTCGTGAAAATAATGTTAAAAGCGGCGGACGGTTAATCATGCATCATGTGGTGGCGTTGATAGCCGAAAGACATGGAGATACATGCACTAAGCGACCTTTGTCACGGTTGTTGAGTGTCATGTGCCCTATGTCCAAGGCTTGATGCAAAGCTACTATGGGTAGAGGTAAGACTGTCTACATCTTACCCTCCTCAGACCCTACCTTCGCTTAGCTATTAGTGGGATTACTGAGTATGATGATGATGATGAAAATAATGGATCAAAGTATAGTTATACAAAATAATTCTAATAATAGAAAAGCAATTATTACTCTAATTATAAACTCTATTATATGTAGAGTAATTATATATTCCATAATTATGCTAGTTGTAAAATAATTACGCTAGTTATATGCGGTAGAATAATTATCGTTCTTATTTTATAACTAGAGTAATTATAAATACGTATGTAATTTGATGTTACGAATTTAAGCAACGTGGAAAAGTGAAAGCAAAAAATCTATTGAACACGTAATGCAAATCAATGTTTCATCTCTATCAATTGATAGCAAACAAAACCCATTTGCAAAAGCATGACGTAACGCTTTGTAACTCTTATTAATTTATCTTCTGATTCACAAAGCTCTATAACTCAAGTTGATTGATCAATCTGATCTGTCACAACCATTGACCACACCCTGCACGGGAACCGTGAACAGTAAAGTGGTATCGGTGGTTATTTTAAAAACATCGCAACGAAAAAATTCACTAGGGCCGTAAGTTAGGAAAAATATCAGAGTTTAGAAACACCAGATTTTGTTTATAATAAAATGGGAGTAAAAATCATGTTTTACAAAGGTAGATTTAATAGGGGATAATCTTGAATTCATAAAAAATGTTTCTTAATTTAATTGATAAAATTAGCCATTCTTTAAGCCTTTTGGTGTCGTATCACAACTCTTATTCAGATCTACTGTAACCACCTGAAATATGTTTAAAAACATTTTATCAGCATGAAATACTAGTGAGATCATTCATTTTGTATAAAAAGACACAATATTGTAATTACAACATTAAGGGTTTTTACATTTGTTTATATCTTTCAATTACTCAATCAGTTTTGTCATCTATCCCACTAGGTGGCAGTGGTGTAACGCCTCGCGTTTTGATACTTTCTATTTATAGCAAACTAGCATTATAGTTCTAATTTTGGAAACCATTGTATTCGTATTCGTCATTTGTTCAATCGTTGAAATCGTTGTAATCGAGACTTGAATCGTAATGGAATAAACATGTTCATCTTTATACTTGTTACACACAATCATACTTGTCCATACAATGCATACACATGATATACATACTGAATACGTGACATACTTGCTAATACGCGGTGTTTATACTTGATACGTACTTTATACGCAATGTGGTTACTCGATCTCGATCATTTTATACATACATATACCATGTGACATGTTACATATGTTATCATACCTTAAATATTCGTAAAACACCTTAGTTAAACGTTAAAACCCGTTTTTTTCACTAATAAAACTCTAACTTATAAGGTTCATAACCCGAAATAACTTGTCACACGATAATACATGTTATGTACATAATATATAACATCTATTAACCTAATATATAGCATTAAATAACAAAAAAATAAGAAAAAAATAAAAAAATGGCAGCCCTATAATTCAGATTTGGGTTGGGTTAGTGGACTAGTTTCAAGTCTAAACTCCCCCAAATCTTGTTCAAAGCCCAACCCAATGAAACCCTAATCCCATCCCCTATATAACCCAAGCCTCCTCCAAGCATTTTTTCACTTTACAAAGCCTCCAAGCCTCCCAAAACACTCCAAGTTCGTAGCTGAATCCAATTTTCGGGCAGATTTGTACCTCTACACTAAAGTGAGCATAACTCACTCAATACTCAACGAAATTGCCCATTCTTTTTCCTACATGCTTAGTTTTCCTTTGGGCATGATTCCATGGTCTCTCCTTGGAGAGTTGAGACCTAGAAATGCCCCGAAAATGTCCAAAACTTTCTTTTGTTTTCAAAATCTTTCAAACTTGTTTATCTTCATCCAACTTGGGTTTATCTCATCTCAAACCTATGTCTGAATGCTTACAACACTTATTGTGGTTGGTTAGGCTTAAAAACAAGGTTGAGACATTTAAAATAGAGGATTTATCCTCACAAACTTTCTTTTTTCATGGAGCTTTAAGCTCACAAGTGATGCAAGTTCTTGAACTTGTTTATGTGTGTCCACCATGGTTAGCTTGGGCTATCCTTAAACTTGAGACCACACATTACTTGATGATTTCACTATTATTCTAAGTTATTATTCTTGTCATTCTTGTTAATGTTATTGTTCTTGTACACTCCTTGTTACCAATGGTAACTTGTGTAGCGGTGAACACTACTCGAGGTCTCAAAGTGGATGGTTAATCTCCCACCTCCTATTTGACTTACATGACATCAAGAGGTTCCAAAGTGGATGGTTCATCCTCCCACCTCCTACATGATTATCTAACTATATTTATGAACTACTATAATAAACTCTAGAAACCAAAATCTTGATAATGACTAATGAATCATCCGTCAAGTTAGTAAGTTTCACCACTAATATATGTAGTTCCTTGTCACGATTCTAATAGTTCTTGAACCTATAAAAACACATTCAATCGATTTGCTATAGTGTCGTTGACAAGTGCTATGTCTAGTGATTATTTTCATGCTACAATATTTTCTCATACTTTTATCCTTTACATTTTCCCGAATACTCTCAATCCTCCGTTAAACTTGTTACTTATACGCCCTCGTTTCCTCTTGTAGGATAACTCGGCGTTCATCCCACAATCAACCTCTTTCACGGAAATTGACTTGTAGAAAAGACCCAACTAAAACCGTGAGTACACTCGACCCACTTACCGTTTTAAATCACTTTTGGGTTGTAACATGTTTATCTATCAAAATGCACATACCACAAACTCATGCTTTACATGCTCAATCCTTATACATGAATACTTGTTTATGCCTAGATACATACTCGTTTATACTTGCTTGATTATTAACTTAGCTAGCCCAACTTATCATATATAGCGCTATAGGAGTAGCACACCACCCGTCGGGGTTATGTTAAGATTATCATACTCATTCTAGTCTTGTCGCTTTTGTGACAAGGGAAGCTCGATCTTGTAAAACTTTTGTGGAAACTCGGGGTTTGATCTAGTATTGCATTATTAGTATGAACCTTGCTTACAATTACCATGTGGATTCGAGTTACACTTTTATACTTATGCTATTTATCACCAAAACTTGTGTACTCGCCTTTGCCTTTGCATTGAACTCGTATTTTTAACATGTTACAGGTTGATGAAGCTTTGCCATGAAATTGGAATAGAGATGATGCTTAGATACACATATAGACGTTAGGTTTAGAAAATGTTATATCAAATTTTGCCTTTGTTATTGTTGTATTTGAAAATTCTTTTATTGTATGACAAAGTTACTATGAATGAAATATGGATTTTATTTAAATATTGTCACCAATTAGAATTTATGAGTAATGAGCAATCTCGTTCGTCTCACTCCGATGTTTCCGCCATCGGTTGGGGTGTGACAAGTGGTATGGCTAACTTTCGTCCAATAGTAACGCTAGACTAGTAGTGTATACAAAATCCCACATATCGGCAGTAATTTTTGAATACAAAGACTTAGTCACTGTAAATACAGTTAGAAAACATTTAGGGTTTTGAAAGCATTTGAGGAAAAGAGAATGACTCACCTTATAACATATAGTTCTTGATGTAATAGGCCTCCTGATTCTAAGCCTTCTAATAGTTAAACATCTACTTTTATAATTCCGATTCTTTGTACTCACCTTATAACATATAGTTCTTGATGTAATAGGCCTCCTGATTTTAAGCCTTCTAATAGTTAAGCATCTACTTTTATAATTCCGATTCTTTTGGTAATTAAGCATCTATTTTGATGGTAAGTTTATAGTTCTAAGCTTTGAGATAGTTAAACATTTAATTTAACAGAGTAGAATACATATCAGTGTAAAACCAAATCAAACCTAACGATGGTCACGAGATCAGAACCATAACCATAACGTAGATGACAAAGTATAGCCTTATTCAAGCAACACTTAAACATCTGTTAGTTGAATCACCAATTGCTCAGATAGAATATTGTATCAGTGTGACTATCGGTTATAACACCAACGTATAGAGAGAAGAATATAAGGAATGAGCAAGGAGAGATGAATCCTAAGCTTCTTATTTATAGGTAAGGAGTATGCCTCTCTAGGAAGTTTCATATACATTTTCCTTGGATATTTCCTACTTATATACACATTCCTTAGATATTTCCTACCATATACATTTTCCTTAGATATTTCATAGCCATATACACCTTCCTTATATATAGATACACATTCCTTACACCTTCTTATATATATTTACCTCATATATATGTATTAAACTTACCTAACCGTTTATTGTTAAACTCAGCTGTTTAACAAACTAAATTACTTTAACTGCTTACTTAGCCTGATTAATTAATTAACTTATTTAGCTGACAAGTTTCATTTCTGTTACGTTTCCTTAGTTATTAAGTTTAACTAGGCTTTCTTAATTGCTATGTTTTCTTAACCCTTAAGTTTTCTAATTTAGAAGCTCACTGGTTAAGTTCTAATTTCTAAATAAACAACAATGCAACTCGTATTAGTGTATTAATCCAATTCAACTTTAACGATGGTCGCGAGATCAAAACCTCAACGATATGACAAAGTATAGCCTGATTCAGGCAGCACTTAAACATCCGTTGATTTGGTTTCAGATCAATCGGACAGGGTATTGTACCAGTGATCAGGGTTAACACACTTTCTACGGGGCATAGTTTCGAGGGTTTAGGAGTTCTGACATTAGAATGACAGAACAAGAGAAAGATAAAGAAAATGAGCTAGTTGTGAATGTACCATGCACGTCCCTTTTTATACTAATTTTAGGGGGTCTCACGTGACGGGTCAAGGTATCCCTCTCGCGGCTCGCGAGAGGGTCTAGCTAGGGTATAAGTGGCATGAGTCATGGGGTAGGCTTGACACGTGGACGACAAGCGGCCTACACGTGTCTCTAGCAGCTGATATGCCTCCCGGGCCCCGCGAGGGATTCTTGTGGGTCTATCGCGACTCGCAAGAAACAATAAAAATTGTTTGATTTGATTTTGCGTGCTGGTTCTTGTCGTGTGTGTTTGGGGTTTCGATTGCGAGTGATTGTTTTGTTACAAATTCACAAAGTTCTGTAACTCCAATTGATTGATCAATCTGGTTCACATAGCTTCAATTGATCAATCAAATCTGATTTGCAAGCTTTAATTGATCAATCAAACCTGATTCGCAAGCTTTAATTGATCAATTAGTATGATTCACAAAGTTTCAATTGATTGATTAGGTAATTACAATTTTGCCACTGTGTGTTTTGTGTTTTTCCTCCGATTCGCATGTTTAATAGGTTAAGCCCATTTGTATTTGTATCTGATTCCAACACACCCCACACGTGCGCGCGCACACACACATATATAGTGACATCTTATTTTGAAATATAAATATTTATGTAGTTATATATACACTAGCTTGAAATGAATTTTCAAATTTATTATAAAAAAAACGCCATCATTCACAGCTAACAAAGTGACGGATCTTGCTTAAACCTCAAGGTTGCACTTGAAATTTAATTCACACTCAATGGACTTAAAAGAAACCATACATGTTTACTTACATTCGATCTTTTATTGAGAGCGAAAGATCTTGCTTAAACCTCAAGGTTGCACTTGAAACTTAAACCACAATGGACTTAAAAGAAACCATACATGTTTAGTTACATTTGATCTTTTACTTGAGAGTGACAGATCTTGCTTAAACCTCAAGGTTACACTTGAAACTTAAACCACAACAGACTTAAAAGAAACCTACATGTTTAGTTACATTCAATCTTTTACTGAGAGTGACATTTATTGCTTAAACCTCAAGGTTGCACTTAAAATTTAAACCGAGTGACATATATTGTTTAAACCTTAAGGTTGCACTTAAAATTTAAACCACACTCAATGGACTTTTATTGAGAGTAACAGATCTTGCTTAAACCTCAAGGTTTCACTTGAAATTTAAACCATACGCAATAGACTTAAAAGAAACCATACATGTTACTTACATTCGTTCTTTTATTGAGAGTGACGGATCTTGCTTAAACCTCAAGGTTGCACTTGAAATTTAAACCATACCAATGGACTTAAAAGAAACCAAACATGTTTCCTTACATTCGATCTTTTATTAAGGTATTCAAACATAATTACTAGCTAGCCAAACCAGCAAAACAACATTGAACTAGCCGGAAATTGACAAAGAACTCCCTCGTTGCATACTTGCAATAAGAGTTTGACATATCCACAGCTTGGAGTGTTGGTATTGTTAATGATTCTATGATAACAAAATATGAACACCTATATAAATATGGAATCTCACTAATGGTTCATCCTTAAAAATACCAACTAGATATGAAACATCCGTATTCAAAAACTGACAAGGTTGAAAATTTTTATCTGATGCAAGAATAATAATCGCTTTTAGACTAGCATGTCTAATCGCACTCAAAACATGTGCAACAGAAGCACAAAACGTATTTCTCTTATATGTATGATAATTACACATTACAACTTTTATCAATTGTAACATCCCAATTTTCCGTGTAATACATCAAGTAATATATTTTGCATGTATGATCATATTTATTTATTGTGAAAATTTGAATTCAAATTTCATAAAAATATAAGTTAGGATAAAAATTATAAATGTGAATTATATATATATATACCACACACGTAGCATTAGATAATTTACTAAATAAAAAACAAAAAGCAAATAAAGAAAGATATAGAAAAGATGAAAGGAAAATAAGAAACGACAAATGCAAACAAATCGGATAAAAAAGTGGAGAAGAGGTCTAGCAAACAAATCGGGTTAAGAAAACGGAAAATTAAGGAGTCCTACGACACAACATGAAATTTAAAGTTTTAAGGTTATATGGTATGCAATGAAGTCTTTAGGGGCTCTATTGTGTCATGCTAACCATACTTAAGCATATCAATGACACATAACACAATGCCCCCCAGAACACTTACGATATCCAAAAGTTAAGTCTTTCAAACACCAATGATACTTTAATTCGTTCATCTTAATTATAATTTAATCCTCAATCTTTAACAAAAATTATAATAATTAATTATGACTTACACCTTATTATCTCTCTATAAAAAAACTAACTACTCTATGATTTTTAAACATTATAACTTTTTTTACGTTAATATTTTTTAAAAAGAAAATTGCACTATAAAAACGAGTATTTTATTCTCTTTAATTTAAATATAATATTGCTACAGGTTTTTAATTAAAATAATCGTGATTAACAATGTTAAGGGTGATCAATAACTAAATTGTTAACGTTAACTGAAACCAAATTTGAAATCAACAAAACCGAATTAACTGAAATTTGTATTGACCAAAACTGGTTATCGATTTTTTATACCCTCGTTTAATAAAAAATAACCGAACTGAATCATTTATATTTTTATATATTTCTAGTTTTTATACCTTTAGTTCGTATTTTCATGTTTATACATCCATTTTATGTTTTATGCTTTTATTCCATGGGATTTTCATCTATTTATACCTCAATTTTATGTATTTTTAAGCAAAAGTTTTAGTCAAAGTTTGATTTTGACTATTAACTGAAATTAAACAAATCAAACCAAAAACCTTCGATCTAAACAAATAAACCAAACCTATTAACTGAAAACGATTGGCTAATAAAATAGACTAATTGGGGACTTTAGTGATATGTGATATCTATGGAATAATATTAGGATTAATTGTTAGTTTATTTATTTATATTTTAGCATTTAAAAAGATAGTTTGGTGTCCAAACTTTCCATGCAAATGTGTATGAAACTATGCATGTAGTGGGTTAGTACGTGGGTAGGTTAGTGGTTATGTTTGTACTTGCTTCCTTAATTTATTTATTTGGTTTTGTATTCTTTTTAATTATGAATGAAAAATAAAGAGTTATATCAAAGTCTTGTTTTCCCTATTAATTTTTTTGAACATACCTACTCAAGGGTAATCTATATTCGATTGGTACATATCATTGGTATCCGATTCAAACCCGGAGTGGTCGCCCACTCTCTGGAGACAACCAGCATGACCAACGAGGCTCAGAGTGGTGGCCTAAAAACAGCCAGCTGTGACCAACGAGAACGTTGGCCCTTAAGGAGGGTCGATTGTTATGACTAAAACCATGCAAGGTATTTGTCCCACATCGGTTGTATGGGCAACCAATGTAGGGTTTATATACCAAATGAGCTCTCTTACCCACTAGACTAGTCTTTTGAGTTGAGTTCTTTTGTTTGGATATAACATTTGGTTTCGGTTAAGAAAAATGACCGAACCACCAGAGCAATACACCCCTGAAAACGTTGTGTCTCTCACCACATCACGCATGCACTCTTCTAGTTTAATTAAATAAGTATTAATATTGAATTAGTTAGGACTTTTACTTTAAGTATATTGAGTTTTCTATATTTTTCTTTATTTGTTATTTGTTTGGTTTTTAATTTTTAGTGTCGAATTATTTAGTTAAATAAATTAGTATTAATGCTGAATTACTTAGAACTTTTACTTTGAGTATATTATGACTTTGTTAGTTTTCTCTTTTGTCCTTTATATATTCAATTCATTTTCAAGTGTTTTAAATGAATATTTGTTGATAAGCTTTTGATCATAGTTCGACTTTTGTTTTGTGGTTTTTCTTTTTTTTTTTGTTCCTACAACAATTGGTAGTATCATACCGGCTCCGTAACAAACCTAGTTGATACCGACCAAAATCAGCCGCGTCACCTGCTACAACGCACGGGCAATGATAATAGTTTAGTACTAAAAGTCAAATTGATGAGCATGATGAATAATTTGTGATCTTCTGTATTAAAAGGGCCTTGACATAGAGGTACATGTGCCTTTCTCTATCAAAAAAAGGATGAGGGTTCAATCCCCACAATAGGTATCAGATGAATTTAATATATGTACATCAGTTTGGAGCTACTTCTAATCCATGGAAACTTTCTTTTGAAGTTCTAAGCTTCTCTTGAACACTGTGTTCTTTCTAGTCTATTACATTTTATAGGCTAGTTATTTGTCGAAACTCAAGCAAATTGACTTTTGCTTTGACTTTCGGTTCTGACCATTCGTTCAAGTCAAAGTTGGAATCGAACTTTGCAACATGATCATAATAATGAATGTGTTAATCTCTTGTGATTACACCGTCTGAATATCACGCTAAGTAGGCGAAATGACCAATCAAATTTATATTAAATAAAAGTAAAAAAATGTAAATTTTTGTAAATTACACTAAATGAGTTTCTAAGTATGAAACCTTAACTTTTGTCATTATAACAGTTTATATAACATATTAGGACATGTTTAATCATGTCCAACTCGTCATTTCCGTATTAGAGCTCATTTCGTAATCAAAAGTCAAATAGTTTGACTTCTGCTTTGACTTTCGATTCTGACGTTTAGTCAAGTTTAGAGCAGGATTAAGGTTGTTATATGATCATATTGTTGTATGGAATAGCCATATGAGGTTATACTATTTAATCATTATCATTTGATGGATTTTATGATAAAGTCCTTATAATATGCCTAAAATGCCAAATTTCCCTTATTGCCTAAAAATGGTTTTAAACCAAATGAGCTTGTAATCTGACTTTGAAACTGATTGCTTAACATAATGAAATATGTTTTGGCATAATGGACTTGTTCTGAACCTATTTGACCACCTGATACTGCATATGCGGGTACGGCTAGTTTAAATAGAATAAAATATGTAAACTAGCCGAATCGAGTCAAACCTTTCAAATTCAGTTCTAATAGAATGTTTGGTTATTAAACCGCATCCAACGAGGCCATACACTCGGACGGGTTTAAACCACGTTCTATTCAGTTAACGCTTAATCTAGCGGAACCAAGTATAATTCTAAGTGGCCGGTCAAAGTCCAAAAGATATATAATGACCCGTGAACATTCTATAGGAAAATATTTCCATCATTCCAGACTAGAAGTCTCCAATAAGTTGCGCTTAAGTTTAAGTTGTTTTGAATCACGACTGTGCTAAACATCTTTGATTTTAAAAACTAGCATATGTAAATACTCTCAGCCTATTTTATTTTATAAAGGCTTGGGATACGTCACTCGCTTGGTTGGGTATTGAAAAAGGGTGAATGCTGTCATAGAAATTAAATCAATCCGTTTTAATCCATTTTGCTTGATAGCTTAAACATTGGAGGTTAATACGACCGTGTACAGGATATCCCGACTCATTTAATTGCTAATGGCCACAACCTAAGCGCGAGGTGAGGCATACACCTGACAGACGCTATGCTATATATATGATATTGAAAATGTGGCGTGTCGATTAATCATGTACCGACATTTAGTTCCGGTCCCCAGCTGTATTGACAAGCATGTAAAAGTGGTAATAAGAGATATAGTTTGTCCAAAGTTATTTAAAATTGATATACCAAATGGTATAAAATACATTTTGAAAAAGATTTTCAAAAGAGTCGGTTAATTGTATTTACTAGCGAAAGCTCACGTATTTTCAAAAGACTAAGCGCATGTTATTAGCAAGTACAAAATAGGCTAGAGCGGCTTGGTTTTAGAAGTTGGAACTTGCAACTCCACAATAAAAGACCGTTATTAGTCTAAAGCGATATTCGATCAGCATGTGGATATTTTTGTACGAACACTTATATATAATATATATTAATTTCAAGCTTTTATCCCTCAATAATCTTAGAAGCCGTTTGTTCAAAGATTTATGGATTTGACACGTCTTTTTTCATGCTCATTGGGGTGTCATACAAGCATGATTATTGAAGATGATGGTCGAGCAATATGCGAATACGATCCAAATGACATTCATGAGACTGTTGAGCCGGTTGACGAGGAGCAACAAGACTCAAATTTGTGGGCACTACGCAGTGAGCACGTGCATGGAAACCTATGTGCGGAGTCAATCGACTATATTTGGAATAACTTCCGTTTGGATCCCGTTGATGACGAGTGGTGGTATTCGTAGGTTTAGGCAAAATTTATTTTATGATTTTAGTATGTAATTTTTGTTTTTTTATTTATAATTTTCTAGAATTTCTATTCAAATTTTATTTTTCTTAAAATCATTCGTATTTGTTATAAACAAAATACATTAAACAAATAATTTGCTATAATAGTATTATTTCATATCATAAAAAACTTGACAAGTTACATCAAAACAGAAGGTAGACGGGCAACAAGCTGCGTCGCCACTCCCTTCTGAAAAAATACATTAAGTGAAAAAATATAAAAAATGAAAGGAAGAAGGGGGAACCACACTCCACTCTTGGAGGAAATTGGTGAGTGGAAGGGAGGGTGATGTGGCGCGTGGGCTTGGAAAAGGGGAAATCACACCCTATAGTCTAATATGTGTGTTTAAATTATAAAAACAAAGAGTTCAGGTGATTTTTTATAGGTTTATGTCCCCTATAATCAATATTATATACAACGAAATATAAAGTTGTGTATATATACAACTTAATATAAGGTTCCACAACGAATATACATACTATGAACCTAACCGTACTTATACTCCACTAATTCTCTATTACCATGCCGATTAACAACAACAAGAACGATTAATAAATAAATTGAAAAAATAATAAGTGTGTCTATCTAGAGAATAATGACACACACAGGTGGATAGCTTGGAAGTTGACATTACACCAAAACATATTTGAACACTTGAACACTATATATAAGTCTCTTTCATTTTTTAATGATCCACAATTTATTTAGAGAGTGACGGAAATGTTAAGAAATCTAGCAATAATCCAATTTGTGGACAACCTAGTACATGTGTTGTAAACATGGGTATCAATAGGAAAGAAACAAATATTAAGAAGGCTGGGTCACTCCGGTCACTTTTCATGCATGCAGATAGAGCCGACATGTTTCTGATGGCTGTTGGATTTATCGGAGCCATTGGCGATGGACTCGGGACTCCAGCCATGTTGTTCTTCACCAGCACCATCATGAACAGCATTGGAGGCAGTTCTTCTGTATCCACCGACGTCTACACAGACAAAATCAACAAGGTTAATTCTAAAATGGATTCACGACGTAGCTTGTTGCTCGTTTGCCTTCTACCTCAATGCAATTTTCCTTAGGAAAACCAAATAATTACTTGTACAAAAATTTTAAAATAATTATTTATAGAAAAAAATATGACAAGGTTAATATCCTTGGAAATCAGGCCTTTTTCAATATAATCAACAAAAGATTTAATAAGGCAGAATACTTTGATGAAGGTACATAAACCCTAAACATATAACCCCTATTTATACGAAACAAAATAAATAATATTAACAATAAATCCTAAATATTCCTACTAAAAATAAAAACTAAACCATTTAGCATCCTCTAACTTTTGAGTTATGATAAGATTAGTCCCAACAAATATTAGATATAAATTAATTTGTAGCATTGATTATGGCCAAGAATTTAATCTAAATGGCATTTTAATTAGTTCTTGTTTACAGAATGCTGTTTGGCTTTGTTACTTGTCGATCGCGAAGTGGGTTGCATGTTTTCTTGGTAGGTTTTGTTTTGCTCGATTATCGTTTTTGAATTAAGCCATGGCGGAACTAGGGGGGTCAAGATGGTCTTCTGACCCGGGGCAGAAAAATTGTTGGATTTTTATTTAAAAAATCTGAGATTTTTCTAGTAAAAACATGATTTGGATCCTCTAAATATAGTCGGTAGATAAAAACAAAAGCCTTATGTTGAAAAGTTCTGGTTTCGTCACTGTAAAGTGGGTTAGAAACATAGAATCCATATAATCTGGTGAGCTTTGTTGCAGAGGGGTATTGCTGGTCAAGAACCTCAGAAAGGCAAGCATCAAGATTGAGGTTAACTTATTTGAAAGCAGTGTTAAGGCAAGAAGTCGCGTATTTTGACTTAAACGCTACAAACACAGCTGATATCGTTGCCAGTATTTCTAGTGACAGTCTAATCATTCAAGATTTCATCAGTGAAAAGGTAGTCAAGCCACTAGCTTTCAATTTCTATGGAGGCTGTGATCAATTTGGATAAAAATTGCAATGCAGGTGCCAATGTTTGTGATGAATGTGGCAACTTTTGGTGGGGTGTATATTGTGGCATTTATTTTGCTATGGAGGCTAGCAATTGTTGGGGTGCCATCTATCTTAATTTTAGTTATATACCTGGTTTGATTTATGGAAAATTTTTGATGAGGTTATCAAGAGAAATCAGGGAGGGGTATAACAAGGCTGATGCGGTGGCACAAACAGGCGGTTTCTTCAGTAAGGACAGTTTATTCTTTTGTGGGTGAAGATAAAACTGTTAAGATTACTCTAATGCTCTGGAAGTTATAGTGAAGTTGGGTTTAAAGCAAGGGTTGGCTAAAGGACTTGCGATTGGCAGCAACTGTCACTTTTGCTGTATGGGCTTTCATGTCTTGGTACGGAAGTCGATTGTCTAATTGAATCTGAATTCCTTGATCTCTATTGATGAAGAAGGGAACAATATATAATACAAGACCCTAACTAATTCCTAACTAATTCCCTGGAAATCAGGGATAAAATATAGAACGGATATACATAAGAAATACATAGAATATAAAACGGATATACATCCGCTAATACGCCCCCGCAGTCGTAGCACTAGGTCTTCCGATGCATAGACTGGACCGAAATCGTTGAAACAACTGGCGTGGAAGACCCTTGGTGAATATGTCAGCGTATTGATAGTCTGCAGGAACATGAAGAACTTTGATAGAACCCATACGAACCTTTTCGCGAACAAAATGTATGTCAATCTCGATATGCTTGGATCGTTGATGTTGGACCGGATTCTGAGATAAGTAGACAACAGAGATATTGTCACAGTAGACAACTGTGGCCCGGGAATGGGAAGATGAAGTTCGAGAAGTAGGTTTCTGAGCCATGTTGTTTCTGCAACGGTGTTGGCCACACCTCTGTATTCAGCCTCGGCACTGGAACGTGAGATAATCGCTTGACGTTTTGATGACCAAGAAACCAGATTATCACCGAGGAAGACACAGTAGCCTGAAGTAGACCTTCGTGAATCAGGGCAGCCTCCCCAATCTGCATCAGAATAGGCTGTGATATGAGCTGATTTGGATGGTAAAATAGAGATTCCATAGTCTAGTGTACCCTTGAGGTATCGAAGGAGCCGTTTCATGAACTGGAAATGAGGATCTCGAGGGGAGTGCATAAATAAACATATTTGCTGCACTGCATATGATATATCAGGTCGTGTGAAGGTTAAATACTGCAGTGCACCAGCAAGGCTACGAGATAAGGCACCATCTGAGAAGGGTTCTCCAGCAGTTGCACTTAGTTTAGAATTGGTGTCAGTAGGTGTGGCACATGGTTTACAATTTTCCATTTTAGCACGAGCTAAGATCTCTGCTGCATATGTGGTCTGAGATAAGAACAGGCCACCATTTCGTCGGGTTACCGCAATCCCGAGAAAGTGATGTAGTGGTCCGAGATCAGACATGGCAAATTCCCTGGAAAGAGTGGCAATGAAGTGCTGCAAAAGTGTCGGATTGGAGGCTGTCAAGATGATGTCGTCTACATAGAGAAGTAAATATGCCAGTTGATCACCCTGTTTGTAGACGAACAAAGAAGTATCACTCGTGGTAGACCGAAAACCACACTTTTGTATATAGGAAGCAAATCTGAGGTACCACGCACGTGGAGCTTGTTTTAGCCCATATAAAGACTTCTGAAGTCGACAAACATGCTTTGGATTTTTACTGTCAACAAACCCAGGTGGCTGAAACATGTAAACAGTTTCATTAAGGTCCCCGTGTAGGAAAGCGTTCTTGACATCCAGTTGATGAATGGGCCAAGAACGTGAAGTTGCTAAGCTGAGGACGGTACGAATCGTAGTGGGCTTAACCACTGGGCTGAATGTCTCGTCACAATCAACACCCACCTGTTGAGATTTGCCATTTACAACCAAACACGCTTTGTAGCGCTGTAATGTACCATTGGCATGATATTTGTGGCGAAATAGCCACATACATCTGATAATATGAGCATCTGCAGGTCTTGGCACAAGCTCCCATGTATTATTAGCTATTAATGCCTGGTATTCGTCGGTCATAGCCGAGTGCCAGTTCTGGTCGGTCAAGGCCTGGGTGTGGGATTTGGGTAGTGGGGAAATATTGTGCTCGGAGGTGGCTAAGAGGGTGGGATCTGTTGAGGGTAGGGAACCAGTTTTAGACCGGGTCTGCATAGGGTGGGTAGAGGGTGGCGGAGGCAGATTAGATTGTGAAGGAGCTAGGGTGCTATGTGCATGTTATGGGAAGAAAACAGGTCTGGATGCATTAGAATCAGACCTGTTTCTGCGGCTGTAAGTGTGGGTAAGGGGTGGGGAATGTGGCTGTGAGACCGTGGGGGTGGGGGTGGGTGTGGAAGCATGGGCTGGAAAAAAAATGGGTCTGGATGTTGCTGGGTCAGACCTGTTTCGTCGGCTGTAGGTGTGGGTTATGGGTGGGGTAGATGGTTTGGAAGTAGTAGTGGTGTCGGTTGTGGGAGGAGAGGAGGTGAAATGAAACAGGGTACTCATGGGTGAAGGTTCCGAATCAGGGTGAGAGAATGGGGTGGTATGAGGTGTAGGTGGGGTAGAGAAAGGAAATGTGGATTCGTCAAAGGTGACGTGACGGGATAAATAGACACGTCCAGTTGAGGGGTCTAAGCATCGGTATCCACGATAATTCATTGGATATCCGAGAAAGATGCATGGAGTAGAACGGCGGGCTAGTTTGTGGGGTCGAGTGGCATTGTGATTTGGAAAACAAGCACACCCGAAGGTGCGAAGGTGAGTGTAGGTGGGATGCCGGTGATAGAGTTTGTATGTGGGGGTTAGAAAGTTATGGAGTTTGGTAGGAAGAATGTTATGTAAATAGACGGCAGTGTGAAGTGCTTCAACCCAGAAATGTGAAGGTAGGGAAGCATGGGTAAGGAGGGACATAATGATGTCATTAATTCGTCGGATCATACGTTCCGCCTTACCATTTTGTTGTGAAGTTTGGGGACATGAAAACCGAAATTGAAGGCCGTGAGTGAGAGCGAGATTGAAATTTGGAATTATCAAACTCACCACCCATGTCACACTGAAAACTTTTGATATATTTATTAAATTGGGTTTGGACAAGGCGGTGAAATTGAGTAAATTTGGTGAAGGTTTCGGATTTATATTTGAGTGGATAAGCCCAAACAAATTGGGTGTGGTCGTCAATGAGGACCATGTAATATTTGTAACCTGTGTTGCTAGGTATAGGTGAAGTCCACAAGTCACAGTGTATAATGTTCAAAAGGTTGAAAGTAACGGAATCAGAATCATGAATATGGTAAACGCTTATGTTTAGCGATTTGACAAGAGTTGCAAAAGAAATTGTTCTTAGATTTATTACAAGAATTAAATTACGAGAAACTAAGAAATCCATAATAAAATTGCCAGGATGGCCAAGGCGATCATGCCAAACATTAGAGAGCGAAGAAGTAAGCAAAGCGGAAGCAGGTTTGTTGGTTTTGGTGTTGAAGGAGTACAGTGGGCCGTACTATTGTGGCGGCTCAGGAGCGTTCCATTCTTGTAGTCCTTCACAGAAAGCCAAAAGGGTCAAAAGACATGGAAACCATATTGTCAGTAGTGAATTTACGAACTGAAACAGGTTTCGGATAATATTTGGGGTGTAAGGACATTTTTAAGGGTGTAGGGGGGACCACGTGAATTGGGTGGGTGAATGGTTGTATGACCGGACCCGTGAATTGGCACACGGTTACCATTTCCAACAAATACAGAATTAATAGTAGTAGTACAAGGAGTGTGAATATTACCTGGTTCGTGTGTCAAATGATCAGAAGGCACCGGGTGTCAGCAACCCAACTGTCATCTCCCGAGTCCAGTGCCATCGCCTGGAAAGCTGCCCCTAATTCTGATGGTTCCAGTGGGTTTACATCTGCCAAGTGGGCCTGAGCAGGTGGAGTGGACCAGGGCTGGTGCTGTCGTGAACTTGGGCCAGTGGCCTGTGGAGGCTGACAAGGAACAATCGGCCAAGATGGGCCTGCCCAACTGGGCTGAGTTGGGTAGGGACATGTGGGGCCGCAGCCCACCATGGTGGCCAAGTAGGGGGATGGACCTGGGCTCCAGACATTGGGTCGGACCAATTGATACTGGGCCGAAGACTGGGAGAACCACGAGGCTGGTTGCGGTTAGAGGGCTGCTGATTACCACGACCTGTGCGATGTTGCTGTTGACCCAATGACTGCTGAGGCCTGTGAAATTGACGTCTTGGCTGCTGTCGGTTGTTGTTGCGATAATGAGGGGGGTCCGGGGGCCGTAGGTGGCTCGCGAGAGACTTGGGCAACAACAGCCGGGTTGGGGCAATAGAGTCCCGTGTCGTGTTGGCGACGCATATCTGAGTCGAGCATGTCACAGGCATCTTCCCATGAGGGAAGGGTGTATTGATGATAGAGGCTTGAACATCGAATTCCGGTGGTAAGCCGCGAACCAGCTGCAGGACAAGGCGATCTTCTGTGACTGGTTGTTCAACAGCTTTCAGTTGGTCAGCCAGATACTTGAGACGCTGACAGTAGTCTTGGAGGCTGGGCATGGAGCGCAAGGTAAGATTGACAAACTCTGTTTCAAGGGCTGCTGCACGGGCGCCCTTGTTGTTCAGAAAAATTTTCCGAATCGGGTCCATGCGCCATAAGCTGTTGTTTCCTCATCAAGAATACGTGCCAGCAGGTCATCTGGAAGTGTCCCATAGATCCACTGAAGCACAAGAGAGTCAATTTTGGCCCAGTTGGCGTAGTCCGATCTGTTTTGGCAGCGGTTCAGTGCCATCAATGTGGTTGTAACACCTCGTAACCGCGTGCATCAGGGTGTGAACAGCTTGACCCATGATGCATAGGTGACTTTGGAACCATCCAAAACACGAACTTTGTGTGGATGTTAGTCACCGAATAAGCAGGGTGAAGGCTGTCAGTGTTCTTGGAGGATTCTGGTTTGTCTGACATTGAGATGAACAAAAGAAGGAAAAAGAATCGGCTGCAGGGTCCGTGGACAGGGGCTGCTGCGAATTTGTTTTAGGTCAGAGCAGTAGGCTCTGATACCATATAATTGAATCTGAATTCCTTGATCTCTATTGATGAAGAAGGGAACAATATATAATACAAGACCCTAACTAATTCCTAACTAATTCCCTGGAAATCAGGGATAAAATATAGAACGGATATACATAAGAAATACATAGAATATAAAACGGATATACATCCGCTAATAGATTGGTGATTGTACCATGGAGCTAGAGGATGGTACCGTGTGCACAGTTGCAGCAGGAATCGCGGTTGGTGGGCTGTAAGTTTCTTTTTTTTTGTTTGTTCTGACATTTTATCGAACGGTTGTTTCTCAGGTTTGGTTCACTTTCCCGGGAGCCAAATTTTACTTTTTTGGTTTTTCTTATTTATTTTGTATATAATTTTTTTCAGAAACAAAAGCCTGTAAAAATTGAATCTAATAATGACAGGGCATGTGGTTCTGGAATGACCAATGTGAAGTACTTCTCTGATGCAATGGCTGCGAGCATACGCATACAAGAAGTGATCAAAAGAGTTCCCGCGATTGATTCAGAAAACATGGAAGGGGAGATATTACAACAAGTCTATGGAGAAGTCGAATTTAAGAACATTAAGTTTGCATACCCGTCAAGGCCAGAATCTTTGGTATTCAAGGATTTTAACCTAAAGGTTCCAGCGGGGAGGACGGTGGCATTGGTGGGTGGGAGCGGGTCTGGTAAATCAACGGTGATCGCATTGTTGCAGAGATTTTATGATCCTCAAGGAGGAGAGATTTGCATGGATGGAGTGAGGATTGACAAACTTCAGCTAAAATGGCTGAGATCACAATTGGGTTTGGTGAGTCAAGAGCCTGCTCTATTTTCCACTACCATAAAAGAAAACATATTGTTTGGCAAAGAAGATGCCACCATGGAAGAAGTCATTGAAGCTGCAAAAGCTTCAAATGCGCATAACTTCATCTCTCAGTTACCCCAGGCCTATGACACTCAGGTTCTTTTTACATCCTCTAGAATCAATGATTCTTTTTTTTTTGTATTACTTCCAAAACACTACATATCAATGGATTTTCATAGTAGAATCCGCCGTCAATCTGTTGGTGAAGATACCAACCGTCAGTAATATGTTCACTGAATGAGTAGATTAAAACTTGTTTAAAGCTTAGAAATATAATTTTTTATTTAATAAAGATATTTTTAACCGTATTGTAATTTATATGGTGCAAATAACAGGTTGGTGAAAGAGGAGTTCAAGTCTCGGGTGGGGAAAAGCAAAGAATTTCAATTGCCCGTGCGCTGATCAAGTCACCCTGCATTCTTCTATTGGATGAGGCAACAAGTGCACTCGACTCAAATTCCGAGCGATTCGTTCAAGAGGCACTTGAACATGCCACTGTTGATCGAACCACCATCGTCATAGCTCACCGTCTTTCCACAATTAGAAATGCAGATATAATATATGTGGTCCAAAACGGTAAGGTGGTCGAGTTTGGCTCCCATGATGACCTCATTCAACTTGACAACGGTTTCTACACTTCACTTGTGTTGACTTCAAGAAACCAAGCAGATCAATGAAAACCCTTGCCCTTACACAAATTTTCATCTATCTCTTCAGCACCTGGTGTCCACAACATAAGCAGCTCTCGGCAGTCAATGGTGAACCAATCGGGTTTTTCAACCTCAGTTAATAGCAATGGAGGGGACAACTTTACCTCACCAGCTAATCATGAATTTCCAGTGCTGACCCTTAACAACATCTTAGCATTGAACACTCTTTAATTTGAAGCAAGCGCTACTTGGGAGTGTGTGCGCAATTCTATTTGGTGCAGTCCAACCAACATTTTCCTTCTTTAATGGGTCAATGATATCAATCTATTTCTTAGCTGAGCACGATGAGATAAAGCACAAAACAATGATTTATACCTTGTGTTTTGTTGGTTTGTCGGTTCTCTCGATGGTGATCAACATCATTAAGCATTACAATTTTGCAGCCATGGGAGAATACTTAACGAAGAGGGTTCGAGAAAGGATGTTGTCAAAGATACTCACCTTTGAAATTGGGTGGTTCGATCAAGATGAAAATTCAAGCGGGGCCATCTGTTCCAGACTGGCTACTGATGCCAATATGGTATGAATTTACATGTAGTTGATCATGCCTCAAATAGTTGATTTCCACTAGTTACTGATACACAATTTTCAAACAATGATTTAATTTGCATAGTTGGTGATCGATGCTCTTTGATAATTCAAACACTGTCTGCAATTATGGTTGCTTGCATGATGGGGTTGGTGATTGCGTGGAACTTGGCATTGGTTGTGATAGCGGTTCAGCCATTGATGATATTCAGCTACTACAGCAAACAAGTTCTGTTAAAGAACATGTCACAAAAAGCTTTGAAATCACAAGAGGAAAGCAGCAATCTGGCAGCCAAAGCTATCTCAAATTTACGTACAATCACCGCCTTCTCATCTCAAACACGAATTATTAAAATGCTTTTAGCAACCCAAAAAGCGCCAAGGGCGTGAAAGCATCCAGCAAGCTTGGTATGCAGGATTTGTGCTTGGGTTTTCTCAAAGCCTTATGGGTTGTACTTGGCTTTAAGCTTTTGGTATGGAGGGAAATTGATTAGCAATGGTCATCTGCGTCCAAAAGAATTTTTTCAGACTTTGTTGATCTTAATAAACACAGGTAATGTCATTGCGGATGCTGGAACCATGACAAATGATCTAGCCAAAGGATTTGATGGAGTGCAATCAGTGTTCACTGCATTAGACCGTAACACCTTGATAGATCCTGAGGATCATGATGGTAAGAAGCCCGAGGTTATTACAGGACATGTAGAGATATGTGATGTTTACTTCGCTTAACCTGCTCGGCCTGATATCGGGATCTTTAATGGGTTCTCCATCAATATCGAAGCTGGAAAATCAACTGCTTTGGTTGGACAAAGTGGATCAGGGAAATCAACCATAATTGGGTTGATAGAGCGTTTTACGACCCAATGAAAGGTATTGTCAAAGTTGATGGAAGAGACATTAAGTTGTACCATTTAAGAATTCTAAGGAAATTTATCGCGCTTGTGAGCCAAGAGCCCATGTTGTTTGCTAGTACTATACGTGAAAACATCATATATGGTGTTTCCAATGAAGTTAGTGAAGTTGATATTGTTATGGCTGCTAAAGCAGCAAATGCTCATGAGTTCATATCACTTTTGAAAGATGGGTATGATACTTGTGGTAATAAGGGGTACAACTCTCTGGGGGACAAAAACAACGCATTGCTATAGCGCGCGCAATATTGAAAAACCCCAAGATTTTGTTACTAGACGAAGCCACTAGTGCACTTGATAGTCAAGTGGAAATGGTAGTGCAAGATGCACTTGAGCGAATGATGGTGGGTCGGACCAGCGTTGTGGGGCGCATAGGTTGAGTACCATACAAAGTTGTGACACCATTGCGGTTTTGAAAAAAGGGAAGGTGGTTGAAAAAGGGAACCATGGCTCATTACTAGCGAAAGGGCCATCTGGAGCATACTACTCCTTGGTTAATCCTCCGGAGCCTAATACCACTCATCATACGCTAGATTAAATATGGTGGAATCTCACTTAGTAGATCAGGCACAAGTGTTGGAAGTTATAACAAAAAAAATGATATTATTTTCTTTAGCTTTTTAACAATCTACGATTAAAGATTAAATATCAGAAAAATACTTACCTTTAAAAGCTTGTGCATATTAGAAACATGGTTCAAAAAGCACCAACAATATGTTGGTGTTGGTCCATAGTATACATGTCAGGTAGGGTTGTATACATACCAAATGTTTAGTGAATTGTTTGGTGGGTCGAAGGTCGTTTATTTTTATTTACTAAACTGGTTAACAAACATAAACAAGACTTTATGAACGTTTAACTGAATGCACAAACACTACTAAACAAAGGAGTATCACCAATGAACACCTTCGTCGGAAAATATGTCCGTATACGTGGGTACCAATGAGAATTCGTCACTTTAAGATTTTTGAATTCATCAATTATGTCTTTGGAATCGAACACTAATTACACTAAAATGAGGGTAAATTTGTCTTTCAAACACTAATTACACTTTAATCTCTCATCTTAATTACACTTTAATTCCCCATCTTTAACCAAATTCAAATTCTGGTTAAATAATTAGTAGTTAGAGTTTTGTCCCCTCGATCCCATGATTTTTAAGCGATCATAACTTTTCCATACATTAATTTTTTTAAGAAACTACAACATAAAAACAATCATTTTATTCTCTTTAGTTTGAGTATAATTTTGCTATAGTTTTTAATTAAAAAACCTAGGGGTGAACAATAATCAGACGCTTAAATAGACGAAACCGTACCAAAATCAACCAATAACCAAATTAACAAATAATCGTTTATCAGTTTTCTTGTACCCTCAAAAACCTAAATTAATTGAACAGAATCATTCGTATTTTCATATATTTTTTTAGATTTTATACTTCTATCGCATGTATTTAATGTTATATACTTTATTTCATATATTTATACATCCTTTTAATGTAGTTCTAAGGAAATTTCTTAACCCAAGTTTGGTTTGGTAATTAACCGAACCGAAACCAACAATCTAACCGAATAAATTAAACCGAAACCGTGTGGTTGATGAAATAGACTGACGGATGACTTCGGTTTAGATTTTGGTTGAGGCTAATAACCAAACGAATCGTGCACACCCTTTGCAACGTCTGTGTTCCCTATCACATATTTCATTGAAGGTACCATTTGAATGATATCAGCAAACTACATAGGTCCAATGGTGGCCAATTACCAAGAAATGTGGTAACACATATTGGTTATGTAGTTTATCAAAATTTGTTTCTTCGTATCCTAAACTAGTTTAAGAAACCGTGTTTGTTGTTGCATTTTGTGTGTATGTTACTATGTGAATAGGCTAGATTGAGCGTGTTTTAATATTGTATAGTTTTGTGTAAGAAGAGGAGCACAAGACTCATACGCACGCAGGCGTACGCATGAGTCATACGCGCGTAAGTCATGCGCAAGAGTCCTATGCCTATAAAAAGGCTAGTGTTGTGCATGAGCATCAAGATTGAGGTTAACTTATTTGAAAGCAGTGTAAAGGCAAGAAGTCGCCTATTTTTACTTGAATCCTACAAGCACAGCCGATATCTTTGCCAGTGTTTAGTGACAGATTAATCATTCAAGAATTCATCAGTGAAAAGGTATGTTAGCCTTGAACAGTCCTGAACGGAAGCAAGCGCTACATGGGAGTGTGTGGCAATTCTATTTGGTGCAGTCTAGCCAACATTTTCCTTCTCAAATGGGTCAATGGTATCAGTCTATTTCTTGGCTGATCACGATGAGATAAAGCACAAAACAATGACTTATACCTTTTGTTTTGTCGGTTTGCCGGTTCTCTTAATGGTGATCAACATCATTCAGCATTACAATTTTGCAGCCATGGGAGAATACTTAACGAAGAGGGTCCGAGAAAGGATGTTGTTAAAGATACTCACCTTTGAAATTGGGTGGTTTGATCAAGATGAAAATTCAAGTGGGGCCATTTGTTCAAGACTAGCTACTGATGCCAATATGGTATGGTTTTACATATAGTTGACTTGCCCCAAATAGTTGACTTTACATTACTTATTGATAAATAATATGCCAACAATGATCTAATTGGTAGGTGCGATCTTTGGTGGGTGATTGATGCTCTCTTCTAATTCAAACGTTGTCTGCAGTTATGGTTGCTTGCACGATGGAGTTGGTGATCGCATGGAACTTTGCATAAGTTCTGATAGCGGTTCAACCATTGATGATCTTTTGTTACTGTAGTAAACGAGTTCTCTTAAAAACCATGTCAGAAAAAGCTTTGAAATCACAAGAGGAAAGTAGCAGCTCGCAGCTAAAGCGGTCACAAATTTCGTACAATCACTGCCTTCTCATCTCAAATACAAATTATTAAAATGCTTTTAGAGACCCAAAAAACGCTAATGTGTGAAAGTATCCGGCAAGCTTGGTATGCAGGATTGGTGCTTGGGTTTCTCAAAGCCTTATGGGCTGTACTTGGGCTCTAGGCTTTTGGTACGGAGGGAAATTGATTAGCAATGGTCATCTTGGGCCAAAAGAATTTTTGCAGACATTTTTAATGTTAGTAAACACAGGTAGGGTCATTGCGGAAGCTGAAACCATGACAAATATCTAGCCAAAGGATTTGACGGAGTGCAGTCAGTGTTCATGGTATTAGACCGTAACACCTTGATTGATCCTGAGGATCATGATGGTAAGAAGCCTGTGGTCATTACAGGGAATGTAGAGATATGTGATGTGCACTTTGCTTACCCTGCTCGACCTAATATTAGGATCTTTGATGGGTTCTCCATCAGTATTGAAGCTGGAAAATCAACTACTTTGGATGGGCAAAGTGGATCAGGGAAATCAACCATAATTGGGTTAATTCATCGTTTTTATGATCCAATGAAAGCCTTGTCAAAATTGATGGAAAGAGATATTAAGCTGTACCACTTAAGAACTATACGGTAATTTATCGCGCTCGTGAGCCAAGAGCCCATGTTATTTGCTAGTACTATACGTGAAAACATCGTATATGGTGTTTCCAAGGAAGTCAGTGAAGTTGATATTGTTGAGGTGCAAAAGCTTCAAATGCTCATGATTTTATATTGGCTTTGAAAGATGGGTATGATACTTGGTGCGGTAATCAAGGGCACAACTTTTGGGGGACAAAACAACGCATTGCTATAGCGTGCAATTTTGAAAAACCCCATGATTTTGTTACTAGATGAAGCCACTAGCGCACTTGATTGTCAATCGGAAAAGTAGTGCAAGATGCACTTGAGTGAATGATGGTGGGTCGAACGAGCGTAGTGGTAGCACATCGATTGAGTACAATACAAAGTTGTGATACCATTGCAGTTTTGGAAAAAAAGGGAAGGTGGTTGAAAAGGGAACCATGGCTCGTTACTAGCAAAAGGCCCAACGGGAGCATATTACTCCTTGGTTAATCCTCAGAGCCTAATACTATTCACCATAAGCTAGAATGAAATATGGAGGGATCTCACTTGGTAGATTGCGCACAAATGTTGGAAGTAACAAGAATATTAATATATGTATTTCTTTACTTTTCATCAATCTACCATTAATTATGATTAACTATCAGAAAGACAATTTGAATACTTACCTTTAAAAGCTTCTATATATCAAAATCATGTTTCATAATAGCTCAAATAATAGTTTGGGATTAGCCCACAAACTACATGTCTTGTACATCCATCCCACAAAAAGGATGATTAAGCATTCTAAACCAAATCACGAGTGTGCAATCTTGATGCTTCAAAAAGGGTTAAGGGGAACATTAATAACATAATACATGCAATGACGATTCACATTAAACTAACGTCCTTAATGTTGGAAATATTAATGAGGAACATACAAGTTGGTATGTTTCCTCCATCCCACATTGGTGGGGAGGTGAAAGTTGAGTGCCTTATAAGGGATTACCTCTTATGGGCCTCCAAAGTGTTAAATGGGTTGAGAAGTGGGTCAAGCCCACACGCGCCGAGCCGAGCCGCGAGCTCGTGAATGGGCGCACTACGCATCGTGTTAGGAGCTGAGGAGCTTTTATTTTTAGCTGGGGTCCGGTTCAGTGCTGTGGATCGAGATCGAATGCGATAAAACTAGGATAGAGGGATAGAGATGAATTCGAAACCAGTGGGGGTTATCTCTAGGAAATTCGAATTCGTATGGGATATACCCAGGAATTCGAATATGTTTGTGATAATGGTTATCCCATTCCCCGTTTTTCTATTCTCAGTTATGATCTCAACTATAAATAAAGGCCTCCTGCTACCATTCAAAACACTCTAATTTTCGCAGCCTGTCATCTCTGTGCTTCTGTTTTTTCTCAGCTTCTGCGTTTTCTGGTTTCCATTGCTGTTGGAATACCAGATCAGTTCTGCATTAAATCCTGGGAGTTTACGCTGCAGCTCACAGCAATACGAGCGCGTAAAATGCTTTAAGGATGAATCATCGTGCAGTTAAGAATCTCGGTTTCTTAAATCGCCAGTTGGTTTTAGTTTTTGCGTGTTATTTAAATTCGTCCGATAACGGGACAGTCTCCTTCTACCTTTCTTCAATCAGTTTGTTCAAGTTGGAATAAACTGGTTTGGCCAATAACTCGTTAACTAATAATAAAATAATTAATTTTCTATTTGATTAAATTGTTTTCAACACTTAATTATGGAGCTAGTGTAATCTCTCCACTAGAACAATGATAAACATTCTTGTAAATGTGGGAATTCTTTCCACTAGAACAATTATACAGTCCAATTAAAAACATGACCACCAAGAGAAATTGATTGCTTAGTGTAATCTCTCCACTAGAACAATTACGCAGTCCTTCACCACTCACTGTTGCGAAGTTGTTTAACTGTAATACCATATACACAAACTTTTAGGTTCTACAGTAAAACAAATAAACTATCAGAAAACATAGGTGACACACATGCAACCACATTTTGAGGATGGTCTACGGATCTGAGCCAGGCCGACCTAGTTTTGGGCAGGTAAATGGTTGACGGGTCAAAACTGGTCATTGAAGTATACAATGTATTGTTGGTAAGGAACATCTGGCGATCCATTATTTTCACAAATGGTATAATTTGATTTAATTGAACAAGGTCAAAACATATTATAGTTGAATGATTATAATGGAACTATCAACTGGCTGTTTGGGACAAGTCTAATGAAACAAAAAAAACAGAAAGACCATGTATTGCCCCATAGTTGGACTTGAATCATCGACAAGACTGAGACAGAAATTGGAACTTCCCGTGTTTGACCCTTACTCACCAACATGTTACCTTTGAAGGTTAATCTTGAATTAGTAGTAAAGTTGAAGGGGTCAATGTGGCAAGTTTAGTTTAATTAGTTTTTAATTAATTATTTGAAAGTTTAGAATTATATAGTTTGATTTAATTAGTAGAGATAATTATGTGAGTTAGTATTATATTATAACTGATAGAATTGTTTGAGTAGGATTAGTATGCTTATTTGAGTATAAATAGGGGTCTAGGTTATTATTTTTATTTATCTTTTTTTCTTTGTAAGTTCGTTATGTTCGTTTGATTGATTAGAAAGAATCGCCGGTTTGACCCCCAAATATATTGTGTTCGTGTTCGATCTGATTGTTTGAACCGTTTGGGCCAACAATTAGTATCGAAGCTTTGGCTCATTGAACACACGGTTCATTGCAAGAAACGGATTTTCCAGAGGTTTCACAAATCGCGTTTGAATATCTGAAGCGAATTTGGGTTATTATTATCCGCTGGATTTGCTAATTGGATTGCTGAGAAGCTTTTGATATCGTTGCTACGGTCTGGTTCCATGATTGAAGACCAAAGGATAAGGTTTGTTTATTAATGAAGTCAGTAGGTATATTAAAATATTATATAATATATCGCAGCCTTTTA
The DNA here is from genome assembly GCA_947069175.1 of Scalesia atractyloides. Classification (NCBI taxonomy): domain Eukaryota; kingdom Viridiplantae; phylum Streptophyta; class Magnoliopsida; order Asterales; family Asteraceae; genus Scalesia; species Scalesia atractyloides. Next base: position 93,338,145 of record CAMTDV010000021.1, on the reverse strand, counting down.
TATAAGTTCGGAATTTGAATCTAACAAAATAAAATAAAGTTTGCTGTCTTCTTAGGATTTTGTCGGAAGTCCAAAAACAAAAAGAAAGAATAATTCTTTCTTGTTGCCGTTGATGTGAAAGAACACAGAAAAAATCAAATATTTTCTTTTTTTTACTTGTTATTAGTTTTGAGGTAGTTTGGTCGAGATCAAATCTGGTTCAGGTTCGTTTATACGCAGAAAAGAAATTCGAAGGCAAATCATGGTCGGTGATAAAGAAGGGAATCCAGGGATCTCAGGAACAGTGAAAGAATCTATGGGTGCTTGTGTTTTGCAGGCACCGAAGTTAACTTCGACCAACTACGTAGCATGGTCGGTTTTGGTGAAATCCTCTTAGATGCTAACGGTTTGCAAGATGCGATTGATAAGGAAAAAAGATCAGGAATTGAAGAAAGTAAGAAGGTTATGGCCTTAGGTGTTATCTTCTAAAGCCTACCAAAAGATGTGACGCTTTAGATGGCTTTAGAACCGAAAGATGTTTGGGAAGCACTAAGAGTTCGCTATCTTGGAGCAGAAAGAACTCAAAAAGCTCGTCTTCAATGCTAAGAAGCGAGTTAGATGGATTGAAGATGGATGAGACAGAAAGTATTGATCAATATGCAGCGAAGTTGGGTGGAGTACCATCAAAGTACAAAAGCTTGGGAGCAACACTAGAAGAAGAGGTTGTGGTAAGAAAATTCTTGAAGTCTATGCCTAATAAATATTTACATTATTTCTTTGATCGAGCAATTTGCAAAAATCGAAACAATGACGTTTGAAGATGTGGTTGGACGTTTGAAGGCATACAAAGAAAGAAACAAGTTCAAGAATGTGACTGAATTTCATCCCAAAGTCAGCTTATGTTCACCCATACTAAAAAGAAAGTTGAAAACTACCAAGGACGTGGTAGAGGTCGCGGAAGAGGTCATGGAAGATACAACGGATGAGGAAGAGGGAATCCAAGATGGAATAATAAACGTGACAACAAGAATGATAAACAGGGTGACGATCAGAAAAAGAACCTTGAAGAATGGCAACACAGAAGAACAAACTTGAGGTGCTACAATTGTGATAAGATTGGGCACTACTCGAGCGAATATAAAGCACCGAGCAAAAGGAAAGAAGAAGCGAATTTGACTAAGATAGAAAATATAGGTGATCTTGATCCATCTCTGTTCATAAGAAACTATGTTTGAATGAAGAAAGGGTTATCCTTGTTGTTTCAAAAAAATAATGGAAAGGAAGAAGGAACGTGGTATTCAGACAATGGTGAAAGTCATCATGTGTCAGGAAAGAAAGAGTTTTTCACTACCTTGGATAAACAAGTTTATTGTCAAGTGGAATTTGGAGATGGATCTATGATTGAAATCAAAGGTAGAGGTAATGTGACTATGGTAAGTAAGAATGGCGAAAAGAAAAGTTTGTATGCCTAAGTTGAAGACCAATCTTTTTAGTTTGGGACAATTGGATGAAGAAGGTTGCAAAATTGAAATAGCCAATGGAATACTGAGGCTACATGATAAGGAAGACTATTGATGAAGGTTTAGATTTCTCTGAATAGGATGTACAACATCAAGCTTCAGGTATGTTGTAATCCTAACAACTTTGAAGATGAAAAGAAAGAAAGAAAGTCCTGATGTGAAATCGATTATAAAAGTGAGGGAAATTCGGTTTAGAACGATTCCAAAGGATTTGTTTGGAGTTCGTGAAAGTATTGGTCAAGAACGAGTTGATGTGAAGAAGCAAGTCGAGAAAGAAAGTAGCAATGTGTATTAAAAGTTAAGTTTCGAAGGAACAAATGCTAAGAAGGTATGAATGCTAAGTTTGAAGCAATGGTGAAGCAAGTTCGCTATACGCAGTTGAAAAGGATGAACACAGGCAAGGAAAAATACATTTAAGATTAAGGAGGTGAATGCAGGTTAATCTTGAATCAGTGGTAAAGTTGAAGGCGTCAAAGCGACAAGTTTATTTTAATTAATTATTTGAAACTTTAGAATTATTTAGTTTGATTTAATTAGTAGAGATATTTATGTGAGTTAGTGTTATATTATAACTAATAGAAAAAGTAGGATTAGTAAACTTATTTGAGTATAAATAGGAGTCTAGGTTATTATTTTTAATTGTCCTTTTTTCCTTGTAAATTTGTTATGTTTGTTTGATTTAATAGAAAGAGTCGCGTTTGACCCCCAAATATCTCGTGTTCGTGTTTAATCTAATTGTTTGAACCGTTTGGGCCAACATCCTTGCTAAAAAGACCATGTGAAGAATAAGATGCCGGTCATCTTTTCTTAGACAAAACCAAGGCCTGTAATCTTAGCCCTAGCTCAATAGCCCATCACAAAATATATGCAAATAAAAATGCAACAATTTAGGAAATATCTATATACAACACATGTTTCACATTAAATATGAGATATATATTTCAACAATTATGTGTGACATTTGTGACTTTCAATCATCGTACATTTTCGAACAATTTCATGATCAATGAAACCTTGTGTTTAATTTCCAATATATGTTTAAACTTTTAACATTTGTGCATTTTCAATCCTTATTCATTTTTGATCTTTCAAACCTTTTATGGAAGTGAAATCGTAAACCGTTACGCAAACGTAATCAGTTTAACGCGACATAACTTCAGAACAAGGTCATAAGCTAAACATACCCTAAATACCCTTTACATAACTTAGAAATAAGTTTTGATGGGTTCGGTATGGCAAAAACACGCTTATGCAACTCCAGGGACTATTTGCGACAAACTGTGAAAGTCTGCCGATTGTTGAATACGAACCTTATTTAGACATCCAAAAATTTTTGTAATCAATAAAATCTTGTATTTTATTGATAAGAATGCAAAAATATCAATCGTTGCGAAATTTCAGTCGTTTTCGCGTTTGTTAAAGCGTTCGTCGTAATTAAGCAAAAACGCAACCATACAACCGAGCGAACCAACATCCACAATATTTTTGGACATATTTCAAGTCCCCTATGCTTAACTTTCTCATAGAGCTTAAAAATGAGGTTAACGGGTGTTAGAAATGCCAAAACACGACAATACAAGTCTAGGGACCAAAGCTGCCAAAAAGCAAAACTTTGGCCCCCAAACTTGCTTACGGACCGTATGCGCTTCCCCTTACGGTCCGTAAGAGGTCCCCAGATCAGCAGTTTCTTGGTTGCAACATGGCAGTTCTTGTGCAAAGCCTTGCTCCCAAGTTCACGAATTTGCCACCTTCTAACCTGCATTTGACACTTGTTAAGCCCCTTCTAAGATCATGACACCTCCTTGGACACTTGTGATGATATTATAGCAACTTGAACACTATAAATAGCCAAGGAATTTGGCTATTTCAACTTGCTCATTTCATCTTCCAACCTCCCACTCTCTTTGGAGCTTGTTTCCAGCTTATTAGAAGTCTCCTACTGAGTTCTAAGACTTCCTAGTGCACAAGTGTGTGTTCTTCCTTAGTTTTTTTCATTATTTTAGGTTGTTATGAGCTAAAAGTCAAACAGTTGACTTTCTGTTTGACTTTCGGTTCTGACCATCTTTGGTCAAGTCAAAGTTCAATTGAACTTTGCAACGTGATCACAATCACGAAGGTTATAATCCCTATCGATTGCACCTTCTAATTACCACGTTTACTAGTCGAAGTGATGAGTCAAAGTTTCGGTAAAAATGCGCAAAATGTGCATTTTACGATAGAACTATTTTCGGGAATCAAACACTAAGTTTTGATATTTGGTTTCAGTTTTTACAACTTAGTTAGACATGTTTTGACATGTCTAACTCGTCACTTATAGTTTAGTGCTTATTTAGGGTCGTAAGTCGAGCGGTCTTGACCACCGCTTTGACTTTCGAATCCGACACGTTTGGTCGATCTTAGGATCCGACCAAACACATGTATGTGACCATAGTTTCATAGGGAATAACCTACTGAGGTTATACCTTATGGTCACGTCGTTTGGTTAGTGTTATGATAAGTCTCTTATTATGTCCTTAAAAATGACCAAAATGCCCTTTTTGTGCATAAATCCATTTTTAACATGTGTAATCAAATTTTTGACATATAAACTGATGTTATAACATATTCAAACGTGTTTGGACATTTAAGACTTATCATGTAAGACCCTTACTTCTATTTATCAATATTCATATTAGTTTCGACTATAATTGTGTATTTACGATTACACATACATTTGAAAATGTGGGTTTGTTAAAACTTAAAGAATTTAAAACATTGCAACATTATGTTTATAAATTCGTCGTTTAAAGTGACGACAATCATCGTGCGGAAGCTTGAATCTTAATCGTGTTCGGTTCTTCATCGAGCTTGATCGTCCTCCGATATTGTAGGCAACCTACATTCCATAAAACATGAAATGTTTTTAGTTATATGACATTTATAACATGTCTAAATGAGTCCGTAAGACAAAACGAACAACAAACAATATTTTTCAGCAATTTGAGCCCGTCGCGTAGCGCGACGGTGTTCACCCTTATCCGTCGCGTAGCGCGACGCCCCTATTTCGACAGAAAGTTACTTAGCTGGTGCTGCATATTCCCAGCTCTACCAACTAAATTTTGTTATGCACTAAAACTTGCATAACTTCCAATTTACAAATCCGTTTTGCAATCCGTTTCTTCCTACGTGATCGTAATTTGATTCTCCATCATATGGAGTCAAAACCCAACATCCGATTTAACAAAATTTGAGATCTTTGAAACCTTCGGCTTAATATATATTTACTAAATTTTGACCCGTTCATGTATTTATCAAACAAACATGTTTGTTTGATCCTAATTTCTCGTGTACCTTATAATTTCAATGTTGTTATCATATTAGTTTCTAATCACGAGTTTTTATACATTCATAAACCCGTTTTTACTTAAATGCTTATTTTGACCCGTTAAGGGGTATTAAAGCATTTTTCCGCATAATTCACTTACATTCGCTTTTATACTTGTCCTAAGTGTTTATTGATCAAATAACTTATTTCTAAGCAACCCACAAGGGTCGTTTATCCGATTTACCTGTCAAGGGTGTTTTGGTCAACTTTAGCCCCTCATTTTACGACGAAGGCCTTTTACTAGATACTTAACCAAAATTTCTTGGTCAGCTATAGTCTTATTTATGCGTACCTCGCTCGGGTCAACATTTTGACCTGTTTCAATACCTTGCCTTAATATTTTGCTAATTTATAGCATTGTTGATTTATAAGCCGTTTTATCTTGTGAGCATAAGACTCGACAAGCACTTATTAGTCGTTATATGTCAAATGATATCAACATTACCATTTGACATGTTTAGTCTAAACGACCAAACATTTTGCGCTTATATATAAATGGTATTTATTTACCATTCCGTTAAGTAGCTAAATTCGGATTTCTCACCATTTAGTTATGTCTCTTAAATCCGTTTCTTACGCGTTTAACTCAACATGGCTTATGCCACTTTGTGTCGTTTTATACCTCGACTTTTATCCATTTATACGTGACAAAATCACCGTTTTCTCCTTTTATTCGTTTAGGCTTAGTTGTAAAGTAGCCATTCGAAAACTCATTTTATATATATCATCACATGACCAAATTTCCATTTCAAACCTTTTTATCGTTAAACATGGTTTTTCATCCTTTGATATGTTCCGACCCACATCATTTCGTGTCGGGTTAATATAACCCTTGTTGTTATTTATAACTTATAAATAAATACATATCCTACAAAAAGGGTGTAAGCTTTACTTACCTTGCGTCCGAATTATGCTTTTCCTTCACACTCGATTTGTTTGACCCGCTTCCTTCCCAAGCTTCCACCTTGCTTGTTAACCGTCAAACTATCATTGTAGTTTGTAAGATGGTTAGCTTAGTCATAATCATTCACGACTATTCCATCCTATGATTTCTTATCGAATTTATCATTCGATCATATCATTGGTCAGTTGGACTTTTAAAGTCAAACTGCCTATTGACATAAGTATTTACACGATGTAGCTCAACTACTCGTTTAAGTACATTGTCAAATATCCGGTAAGCATTATCCTTTTGCTACCGTTTTAGCGATTTATTAAATCAAGTTATCGAAATCATAACTTGTTAAATTATCATTACATCAATCATTCTTAACACATGATGATACCAACATCATTTTAACATGAATCTATCATCACTTTCATTCTATCATACAAAACCCTTTTTCATAGTAAGTATGATTATATACTCAAACACACAATTTGTTCAAGTAGTTCCTTATTACTATCATGCATGATGATTCTAAACACAATTATATCATCAATTTCATCATATGATTAAAACCCACTTATCTAAGTGTGCTAAATCATCTAGACATCCAAATCATAGCAACCTATGTAGAATTTTCACTTAGGGTTTTGCTCCTAAGCAAGTATACATCACCAATTCGGCCATAGCCTCTATGATTCATACTTAAATCGCTTCTTGTGATGTTCATCAAATTTCACAACTTCATCAATATCAAAAATTCAACATACCTTATGATCCCCTCGCTTAGGTGATCGTTTATATGCATTAATGCATCGATTTGAGCCCTAATTCATCCTTCAATTTGATGATTCTTGTGGATTAGGTCAAGATGGGGTTTTCCCCCTTCTTTCTCTGTTTCTGTACGACACACACATACACACTTAGTGTGTGTGTTGTGTTTTATTATTTTCTTTTTTATTAAACTCAAGTTCCAGGTTTTCCCCTTTTAGTCCCTCAAGTTTAGTTATTATATAAATGGGACTATAACTCATTGTTTTATAATTAATATACTTGTTACTAACTAGGTTAATTTGTTCCTAGTTATTACGTTTACGGGTCCACTTTACCACTAATGGTATTTTACCCGCTCTTATTATTATTAGCGTGGTTTGATTACCAAACCCGTTTTTTCGGGGTGTTACATATCACAGGACATGTTTAACCATCCGATCACACGTTTACGCAAGTGACCCGTTAAAGTAGCGTAAACTACCTTAACGAGTCATAACAGGTCAAAAGCACTTAAGATCCTTTCCAAATCTGAATGTTAAGTTTATTAAACCATATCATATGAGTTCCAACACTCATTTGGTTTATAAGAATTCATCTATCCGAATCCTCCGATTAAAGTCCCGATATTAACATAGTTGTCGCAACCCCCGACCCCTACCCTGGGTGCGGGAGCCGCGAGAACAGTAGTCAGGTGGTACCGGTGTTTATTAATTTAGCACCGGAATTAAAACATCAGGATCGTAGTTAGGAAATAAATTTCAGAGTTTCAAAACACCAAACTTTTATATTAAACGAATGGGATAAAACCCATGTTTTATTTATAACATCTGTATAGGGATAAACCCTAATCGCTAAAATTATAAACTTTTATTTAGGTAACTTTATAGCTACTTTCTTTAAGCCTTCAGTGCTCCTTAGCTGGCTTCTTATAGCTTGACATTAAGTTACATGAAACGCGTTTTAGAAAAAAACATTTTATCAGCAAGAAATACTGGCGAGTGCATCCCAGTTTAATCAAAACAAGTTTTTATAACTTTACAGTATTGAGAGCATCAACGATTGCAATGTTTATATCTACAAAATTACTCATTCAATACTGTCAACTCCTGACTTGTGGTCATGTTACTCATTGGCTAACTCGTCGTCCAATAGTAACGGATTTTAAGTAATGTATACAAAACCCCAACATACCGGCAGTAATTGTAGAATATATATACTCAATCACTGTTAAGCATAATTAAAACATTTGAGGTTTTGGTAAAACAGTTTGACTCACAAAAAGATTTACAAAAAGAGAATGTACTCACATTGAAAACTAAGGTATTTCTACAGGCTTCCTTGTAACAATTCCTGATTACTTTCTTTGGTGTCTATTAAAACATACAATGCACGCGTGTTAGTAAAATAACCCAAATCACTTTAGCCATACAACACGAGGCAAAACCCCAACGAACTTAGTCGGGCAGAGCCTTGACATGCGTTGGTGGGTCCTAAATCAATCGGGTAGGGTAACGAATTAGTGATTGGGGGTTAAAATACTTACAGCGGGCAGCGTTTCGCAGGTTTAGGGTTTAGGGGTGTTGTTTAGAGAAACGGGGATTCGAGAAAGTATACGATCGATTTAGAGGATCGAAAGTGAGCGAATTTTCCAGTCCCAGGCCTGGCCTTTTATACCCGAAGTTGGTTTCTACTGCGCGTCGTGCAGGATTCCTGGTTCTCTCTCGCGTGGCGCCTGAGACACCTAGCTATGGCTAGGTCAGCCTCGTAATGGGTTAGGGTTGCCACTTGTTGCGAAACGGAAACACGTCACCTGGTACTCTCCCGCGCGTCGCGGGAGTTGCCAGGGATTCTGGCGCACGGCGCCTGGGACGCCCTGGTGAAATTTCTTTGATTTTCATGTCAGATCCCGTTGTGCGCGTCTGGTTCTTCGTTTCGGCAGGGTTTGTGGTGTTTTGGAGAGTTTTCATATCCTCTCCACCTTGATTTAAATCTCGTCCTCTAGATTCACTGGAATAGGTGTGGATACTTCATTTGCATTTCTTACTCTAGCTCCCATGTGTATTCTGGCCCTCTTTGAATCCCATTTTACTTTGACCAGAACTAATCTCTTGCGTTTGAGATTCTTGATCTTTTTATCTTCAATCTGAATGGATTTCTCTACGAACTTAAGCTTCTCATTTACCTCTATGTCTTGAAGAGGTATCACCAATGATTCATCTGCTAAACATTTCTTGAGATTACATACATGAAATACATCATGTATTCCTGCCATTTCCTCTGGCAATTGTAGCTGATAAGCTACTGGCCCTATTCGTTTGATAATCTTAAAAGGTCCAACATACCTTGGGCTTAGTTTTCCTTTCTTACGAATCTTACAACTCCTTTCCATGATGAGACTTTCAATAGTTCCTTATCTCCAACTTGAATTTCCAAGGGTTTACGTCTGTTATCTGCATAACTCTTTTGACGATCTCGGGCTGCTTTCAGTCTTTCCTCGACTTGAATGATCTTGTCAGTTGTTTCTTGCACAATTTCGGGACCTGATAGTTGCTTTTCTCCAATTTCCGCCCAACATACTGGGGTTCGACATTTTCGGCCGTAGAGTGCCTCAAAGGGTGCAGCATTGATGCTGGTATGATAGCTGTTATTGTAGGAAAAATCTATCAAAGGTAGATGTTCATCTCAATTTCCTCCAAAATCAATCACACATGCTCTAAGCATATCTTCCATTGTTTGGATTGTCCTTTCACTTTGACCGTCTGTTTGAGGATGATATGCTGTACTTAGATTTAATCTAGTTCCCATTGCTTTTTGGAAACTTGTCCAAAAATGAGAAGTAAAACGACTGTCTCTGTCAGACACAATAGATAAAGGAATTCCGTGCAAAGAAACTAACAAAGTCCATTTTTATGAATTCCCATTTCCAAATTGGCATTTCCAATTGTTGCAAGAGTCCTGAAGGTTTCTGATGTTCGGCTTTAACCTGTGAACAGGTTAGACATTTGGCAACGTAGCTTGCTACATCCTTTTTCATTCCTATCCACCAGAAATTCTTTCTCAAGTCTTTATACATCTTATCACTTCCAGGATACATGGTATACTTAGTCTTATGGGCTTCCTCTAAAATTCGATTTTGTAGGTCTCCTTGGATAGGAATCCAAATCCTTTTCTTATGGAATCTCCAAATTCCATATGTCCCTTTATCTAATTCCTTAATCATTCCTTTTAATCCTTCAGCATCGTCCTTGATTGTTGTTTCCTGTATCTGTTTAATTTGCTCATTTAAATCTATCTGCAGGTTTAGTATAAGAGAGCGTACTCTTTTCGGCTTCTCATGATACTTTCGACTTAAAGCATCAGCTACTACGTTAGCTTTTCCTGCATGATACTGGATATCACAATCATAATCACTAAGGATTTCCATCCATCGTCTCTGTCTCATGTTTAATTCCTTTTGTCCAAAGACATATCTTAAACTCTTATGATCTGTGAATACAACGAACTTACTACCGTAAAGATAGTGTCTCCAAATCTTAAGGGAAAAAATTATTGCTCCTAACTCTAGATCATGGGTTGTATAATTTTCTTCATGCTTCTTAAGTTGTCTAGAGGAATAAGCAATTACTTTTTGACGTTGCATCAACACACATCCATATCCTAACTTAGACGCATCACAATAAACTACGAAGTCTTCATTTCCTTCTAGCAAAACGAGTATTGGTGCATTGGTTAACTTTTGATTCAAAATTCTGAATGCTTCTTCTTGCTTTGGTCCCCATTCAAACTTAACTGATTTGCAAGTTAGCTTGGTTAACGGGATGGCTATTCTAGAAAAATCTTGAATAAAAGTCTATAATATCCTGCCAATCCAAGAAAACTTCTTATTTCCATTGGTAATTCTGGGACCTTCCATTTGGTAATCGCTTCGATCTTTGTGGGATCCACATGAATTCATTCGTGGTTTACCAGATGTCCAAGGAATTGTACTTCTTGTAACCAGTATTTCACATTTTGAGAATTTCGCGTAAAGCTTTTCCTTTCTCAGCAATATCAGGAGTATATGCAAATGCTCTGCATGATCTTCCTTACTCTTAGAGTAACTTAGAATATCATCTATAAAGACAATTATGAATTTATCCAGGTATGGTTTACATATCCTGTTCATCATGTCCATAAATGCAGCTGGGCATTGGTTAAACCAAATGGCATGACTGTAAATTCATAATGACCGTACCTCGTCCTGAAAGCAGTTTTAGGAATGTCCTCTTCCTGTACTTTCAACTGATGATATCCTGAGCGTAAGTCGATCTTAGAAAAGAATCGGCTCCTTGGATTTGATCGAACAAATCATCAATTCTCGGTAACGGGTACCGATTTTTAATTGTCACTTTATTCAATTCTTGGTAATCAATGCACATACACATTGATCCGTCTTTCTTCTTGACAAATAACACCGGTGCTCCCCATGGCTATGAGCTAGGTTGTATGAAACCTCTCTAGTAATTCGTCCAGTTGTTTCTTCAATTCCTGCATCTCCGTCGGTGCTAGGCGATAGGGTGCTTTGGCAATCGGTGTCGTTCCTGGTATTAGGTGAATTCTAAATTCAACTTCTCGATCTGGCGGTAATCCAGGCAATTCTTCTGGAAAACATCAGAGAATTCAGATATTACGGTAATATCTTTTTGTCCTTTTCCTTTAGTGTTAACGATTATGGAAATCATATACACCATTCCTCCTTTCCGTATATAACTTGCAGCCTTCATTACCGA